>CABEEJ010000257.1:103461-144709 GCA_901482245.1 Timema douglasi
GGGGGGGGGGGGCAAAATTAATATAATTTGGGTTTTTTCCCTCTACGTTTGTCTTCTTTACATGTCACGTAATCCATTTTAAAAAATAAACAATAATATGTATCACAAGCAACTAAATAAAAAGGATTGAAATACTTCAAACTTAATATAAAACTAATTAATTACAGTGCCAGACATCGTTTGAGTCTTAGTTATATTAAATGAGCAGACTATTTTTTTTAATCAAAAAATATGCAGAATCAATCAACCCTACTTTTACCCAACAGAAAGTACGGTACGCAAGATCCATGTCAAGCCAGATTGTAGAGAGACGGGGTGGACTCGAGCATCATTCTTGCATACCTCTCAGTATTAAACTAAAAGAGCGCATGCGCACAGAAGAAGGGGAATGTTTATCTCGTTTTCCTTCTTTTACTCTCTTCCGAGCAAGTGAGTGGCGTGGTGGCGACACTACACAGTATGAAACGTACGCCTTTGACTCGTCTAAACTACAAAATTAATCCTTAAATAACTCTAAAGAAATTTGTTGTGGGCTTATCAAAAAAATACGGTCTTTGTTAGAGGAAGGCTTAATCTAGGGCACTGTTACATCGAGCCTAGTCTCATAGCTACATAAATATGCTTAAAATGCCATTGAAAATGTGTTAATGTTACATTTTCGTGATTTTATTTATATTAATAAAACTAAAAATAAAGAGTGGTTGAGCAATCATAGCCCTGTTGAATTCTTTTGACTTCGTTTGGCGTGAACCATATTTTAAAATAACGCATCACTGATTAAATATGACAGGATTTCTGAAAGTCTGCACGGCAACTTCTCGCTACCGAGGCTTAATGGTAGCCTGTCGAAGATTGATTGTTTTGAATTCTCAAGTTTTCGAACGGATCTAACAATTTTGCTTAAAATGTATATGTGGGTATTGTTTGACCTCCTAACAAACACTGTATGCTAGGTGTAGGCTACCCTCATTTGCATGGAGGGAGAGTGAAGACCATTTATGGAAAACTACCCTCAGTACACCCGACCGGGACTCTAACACCGATCTCCCTGTCATCGGCAGTCTAGTCTAGTGTGAGTGTGATGTCTTGGACCATGCTACCTCTAAAGTGGGTTATATAGAAAAATAACAAGAGAAATGGAGGATGGGAAAATGTTTAAAAATACACCTGGTTTTTCAAACGCGTGAGCTACATTCTAATAAAATATTTAAGCTAGTTTTCATGACAATAAATTTAAAAACAAGTCCACACACTTTAGACTTATAATATTGCAAAATGACAGGAACATTATTATTTGGCGGACTGTACTCGATTCAACATAATACAGACACAGTATCTAGTAAAATATACCAAATGTAGGCCAATATCCGCATCGCAATAACTTCTGCATATTTAAATAAAAAAATTAAAATAACTTTGTTGAGTATTTTATTTGCCGTTATTAGTTGCATTTCAGTTTGTGGCAACCATGAACTCACACCGTTTGTCCCACTGTCTAATAAGGCTTAAAAGTAGCTTGAATGTGAGTAAGCATTCCGACTGAGTGGATTGGGCTGATAGTTACCGTCCTTGCGGTTTTTACATATTTCTTTTACACTAATGTGGGATTATTTATTAATTTAGCTCTATATTCCAACCCATTAATAAACCTGGTGCTAATGCAACAGCAACAAAATGTTCTCAGCTTCGGTGGTTGTTGGTCTAAGGCGTCACTCTCACAATAGACTGTGCTATCAATGACGGGGATATTGGGGTTCAAATTTGGTCGGGTGATTTTTCATTAATGATTTTAACTCTCTCTACATGCAAAAGAGAGTACAAATCTTATATTAACAATATTCTTTCTGTAATCCATTAGTTTAATTATATATTTTTTTTAATCACCGTGTCTTACCACATGTTCGAGCTATACGCTTATTTACTAACTACGGTAATGTTTTAGGGATGAGTAAGATTGAATTTATAGGTAGTGCACCCAAATTTTCGGGGTGGTACAGTGGACAACCTTTTAAGAAAAATCACCCTCACTGCACCTGACAGGGATCGAACCCTGATCACCTTGTTATCGGCAGCCAATCAATTCTGAGAGTAGTGTATAAGACCATGCGGCCATCGAACCAGGCTTTAAATAGTTAATATGCGTATTAACTGAATGGGTACAAATTCACGATGACAAAAATTACGGCTCAATGAGAAATTTTAAAATCTTTCACTAACTTGATATACTTTTAAACTTTTATGAATGATTGTATATTGTTGAAAGTTACAAAATAGTACGTTTCGTAAGAAGTTATGTTGAAATTAAGGGTGAATAGAGCCTACATAGGCTACCAACTTAGTTTCTGGCAGGTGATCTTTTATATAAGATGGTATTCCATCTTGTTAGTTCTTAAAGTATGATTTTACAATTTATAACAAAATGTTTGTCTCCTTTCCTCAGATCCGATAACGCGTTTCATTCAGAGTAACCTATATTTTTAGATACCATATTGTATGTATCTAAATCTATTATTTATTAGAAATAATAACAAAACTAGTGTTAAAAAATATGTTTTGAAGAGTGCAACGTGTAAGTAAATTATTAAAATTAAAAACACGATGTTTTAAGTTTATACATTTATAAGTGGACCTCGCACTTTTTGGGCTAATTAAATCCAGGGGGTTGGGAGGGCAGTAATTTATATGAGGGTCCAGACCATCCTAACAAAAAACTTTCTGCACCCATGTTTATCACTTTGTTAGTTTTGAAATAACTTGTCTATCACTTGATCCACTCTTAACTGGATTCATCTCGATGTTTGTTGAGCAATTGGTCCTCTCGTGTCGGCGGCTTGGCTGTCTATCACTTTGTCCTCTTATATGGAAGCTTGTCTAGCAGTTGGTCCAAGTCGTGTCGGCCACTTGGTTGTCTACATTTTGTACTCTTTTATGCATAAGCTTGTCTAGCAGTTGTTCCAAGTCATGTCGGCCAGCCTTCCAAATAATTTTTTATAGCTTTTTGAGCATTTTGTTGTATATCAGTTTGTATGGTGCCGTAACCAAAGCAGGGCTATGTCGAGTACAATGTCACTCTCCGGTAAAGGCCAATTTTGACGGCCTCGGCTCGACAACTCTGCGTCAAGGAAATGCAAAAGGCGGATCCCAGAGAAACTTTGGCTCCGTGCGAGTTGGACTTTGATTATTTTTCCAACTTTTTGGACATAGAAAATTTCTTGGTATTTGATTATTCTTCCGACTTTTTTGATTATTTTTTATCCTTTTTGGAACTTTTCGAACTTTATTTATTTTTCCCACTTTTCGGGTTTAGAAAATTTCTCGGACTCTGATTATTTTTCAGACTTTTTGGACTGATTGTTTTCCCGAATTTTAGGAGTTGGACTCTATTTCTTGGAAAGGGAATATTTTTTTGGCTGTATATTTTCTCGCACGTATTCCAGGCCGTCGTTCTCTCGTGATAGTTTATATCCGTTTGTGGTACTTGGATTTAAAACTTTCCAAACTTGGAAATCGTCTCTGTATCCCTGGCTACGTCTTGCAAAAATACCTGGACTCTGAGATGGTGTTTTCGCGAGTTTGTGACTTTTGAAAGACTAGGAGCAGAGACGCAAGCTTTTCACCCAGCGTTAGCGTTTTTTCTACTCGTTGTTCTTATGACACTTAGGTTACGTGGGTGGCACCTAACCTAAAACAGCACGACCCTCGTATCTCCGTAACCGCTGGGGCTAGCGAGTCTAGATTTTGGTGGGTGGTACCTCGGGGGGCCTTGGGCCCGGCTGACCATCCCCCGACCACCCCCTTCCCTCCACGGCTATCTCCGGAAACGCCGGGGCTAGGGAGTCCAGATTTTGGTGGGTGGTACCTGGGGAGACCTTAGGCCCGACCGACCGCCCCCATCCCCTTCCGCCCCCCGTGGCTATCTCTGGGACTTCTGGGGCTAGGGAGTCTATATTTAGGGGTTTGGTACCTGGGGGGACCTTTGGCCCGCCCAACCCCAACCCCTCCCTCCCATTCTCAGGTGGATCCACCAAGCAAAATAAATGCTGATTATGATTACTATGTTGTCGACAATGTTGACCCGGTGTAGATGCACCTCAACAATGCTGCCAACATGTTACCAACATTTATTTTATGTTTACCGCTCACTTACGGGAAACTGTCAACATGTTGCCAATATTTAGAACTAATTTTTCACGTTTTTGTTGACAACTGTTGAATATAGAGGAAGTAAACCCACATTTGCGTGGAGGGATAATGGAAAATCATTTAGGAAAAGCCACCCCTTGTTCATCCGACCAAGATTCGAACCTTGATTTCCCCGTCCTCGGCAGTCTAGCTCAACACGAAACTGGCGCATTAGCTAACTACGTCACCGAGACGAGTTTTTTGATAGTTAAGTAACATACTAAACACAAATAATAAAACCCTGGGTTGTGCTTACATTGATAACATATGGTTTTGAAGATCGTATGGCTTGGCGAATAGATACATGAAGGTTGATCGGGTAGTTTTTTTTTAGCTGTCAGCTACCACCATTTCTACGCTGGAAAGCTTGTACCACATCTTATTTCGAGCTATAAGAAGACTAATAAATTCTGAACATACCAGGATTCGAACAAAGTCGCTCAACTAACAGGCATAATTCCTTAGTGGTTTTACCCAAATAAAGATACTTTTTTTTGTTATTCGCTAGTATTGGTAGTGTGACTGATTTTGGCTCGAGATGTGATGATCTTATAACCCCTCACTCCTTCTTTCGACCCTTCAGTGGTTTTATATTTCCATCCAGAAGAATGCTGGTGCATTTTATCTCAATAACGCTCTTTTTAGTTTGTTATTAAATTAAAGTGTCGGTAACTTTGCGCTATAATGCAAATTATTATTTATTTACTGCAGCGTGTCTTACTTCATGTTCAAACTATATGCAAATATGATAATTATTCTAATGGGGTCTGGATGAGGAGGTAAGCATCTTAGAGATAATCTACCCGCATTTGCATGGAAGGAAATTTGGAAATCAACTAGGAAAACTACCATTAGTGGACCCGACTGGGATTCAAACCCCAACCTCTCCTACACTTGCAGGCCAGTCTAACATGTGAGTGACACCTTAGAACGTTCGGCCCCTGAAGCAAGTTTTATTTTATTAAAACAGTTAATTCATATTTATCTTGTTACCATTTCTAAAATATTATAGTTGCGACCAATCATGGTAAAAACGAACCACATTATTATTATTATACATATTATATTAACCTGGTAAAACCGTCTTCAATGTATAATTTATCTTTCAAACCAAACTGTTATTTTCAAGCGAGTAAAATGGGGTAATCCTTCTTGACAAAATAAACCTTTTTAATTTAATTCATAAAGTTATATTGAGTATTATTATTCAGACCCCTTATTACGGCACAACAAATGGTTAGTTATTGGATGACATCTCAAGTTCCAGATGGACCACACGACGAATAACACGAATAAAGAATAAAGCTCATTTCTAGTTGTGATCCATTAAAAAACTACTGTATTTGTTTCATCAACCATATTCTCATATATAAAATATATTTAGAAAAAAAATCTTTTAAGGAGCACATTTTCACAACTTTTTCTCTATTAATAAAACTCAAACTATATGGTTGTTAAAGAAAAAGAACACTGTTGGAATCTTTCGACTTTGTTTGGCATGAACTTTATATATTTTGAAGTAACGCAACGTATAATTAAATATTGCGTTAGAGATGAATATCTGCGCTGCGATTATTCCCTTCGCGAAGCGGCCCCCTTTAGGTGGCGATGTAGGGAACATAAGTTAAGGTCAGTGTTTTTTTGTGGGGTTTTTTTTTTTTAGTTTTTATGGCAAAACATTTTTTACCAATATTAATCAAATATTGCTCCAGTACAAACATAGAGTTTAATTTTCTACATGTGATCATATTAACAGTTCCTTAATATATGTCAAAAGCATGGTGGTAATATCTAACAAGAGAAAGAGTTGTCATAAAATTTCAGGACACCCTTGACAGATTTTCAACAAATTTTGAGGTCATCGTGTGAAGAAAATTAAATTCAATGTTTGTATTAGAGCGATATTTTATTTATTTTGGCCGATAAATGTTTTTGCCATAAAAACTGCATAAACATTGTTTTTTCTCGTTTTCCCTTCCATCCTACCTTAAGGTCCTGGAAGAATTAGAGACGTTTACAAGTCGATTCGCTTATTTTCATCTCCCTTTTCAAATCATATTTTGTCATGCGGCAACATAGCATATCTCCCTTACACAGAAAGGTTTGTAGTAAATGAAATAAAATATAACGCCAATGTGTAAAGAAAATTCCTGGGACTTCCGCGTCAGAGTTTCGTCTCGTGATTGATTACGAGTAGGACAACAGGACCATTTTTCAATCCGCGCCTGAAGATAGTGGTATAGGCAGACAAAGCTTCCTCTTACGTAAGGCGGGATGCCTGTCAATCAACTGTAGGCGCTAGTAGGACGTGTGTTAAGGGGGATTTAAAACGATTGCAGATTCTTAAAGAGGTTTTGATCCATTTGTTACTGTAACATTGTGTGGGGGTAGAATGTCATGTTTTTATTGCTATATTAATATTATGAGAAAATGGTTGTCAAAAATACTTATCCAAAATTTGGCCTAGATGAAAGTGAGGGCAAATTAAATATCAATTATTATATTTTGGTAGGAAGTTCGTTCTGGAAGGTCTTATTTCGTACCAAAATACTAATGTACAATAAGAATAGGGTTTTGGTACGAAATACAGGCTTTCCAAAACGTGTCTACTACAAAAATCACGGCAGTGTGTATTATATACCCTGATATATACATATATATTGTGTGCATGGAATTAAATAAGCACCCGCTTTGGCGGCCGCATGGTCTAACGCGCTACTTTCTGATGAGACTAGACTGCCAATGACGAGGAGATCAAGGTTCGAATCTCAATCGCGTCCACTGGGAGTGACTTTTACAAAATGGCCTCCCACTCTCCCCCCACGCAAATGAGGGAACACCTCCTCTGAATATTTCCTTTCTAATCCATAAAACCGTTAGCGTAATTAGTACATAGGCGTATAACTCGAACGGGTAGAAAGACGAGGCGCAAATAAAAATTAAATACAGTTTTGCTTGGTTAGGGCTTTTTTTAAATTCTTATGTATTCATAAAACCAACTTCAGTGGCCACATGGTATAAGGCATCACTCTCGCAGTACCGCCGATAACGGGAGAGATCGGGGTTTCAAATCCCAGTCAGCTGTATTGAGGTTGGTTTTCCTAAATGGTTATGCACTCTCTCTACGCAAATTCAGGTACACTTCCCCTTAATTCATACTTTCTCGGCCCTAATACACTACGTAATTTGTACATAGGAGTTTAATTCAAGCGGTGCTAGTTAAGGTTCGTATTGTTGTAGGTTTAATAATAAAAAATGTCTAAAATATACAAATATTGTATTCACGTAGATTAATTTTCTACAAATAGTAATCTCACCGGTTGTTGAATATTTGCAATGGCCATCGTGGGATTATATAAGGAGTTTTTATTTTAATTTTAAAAAGTATGTTCAAATCTCACTTTAGTCATTGAGAGATATTCAAGAATGGTTTGTCTATGACCTCATAGAAGCTTTCTTAATAAATGGTACAGTGCACTGCACAGATTTTCTCCCATTTTTATCTTAAAATAAACATTTACTAAAAACTCGTAATATTTGTGAACTCATATACAATATCATTAAAGCCATTTTCACAAGAAAATGAGAATTTCCATCTTTTATTTATATTGGTGAACCGTGTCTAGATAAAAAAAATTAATCAAAATCGTTCGAGCGAATTTCAAGAAAATCTATTTTTCTTTTTTTGCCCTTCAGTAAACTACTTTTAATTTTAGGGTTAGTTATCTAATTCCTAAAACCCTTCGGGTGGACCTTATGAAAGCCCCAGATATCAAGTTTGATCCCAGTCGGTATAATACTTTCAGTTTTAGCCCGAAGTACAAACAGACGGCACTGTGAAAACAGCATTTTTGTTTCAGGGGGTCATGAAACGTAGACATTTATCAAAATCTCAACTTCGAGTTTTTTTTGTTTGTTTTTTTACGATTACAATATTTTCTATTCGGTGTGTCGAAAGAAAGTAAAAAGAATTAAAATAAAGCTAATTAGGTAATGCAACCACCGTTTACTAGAAAACTTTACGAAGCTTTACATGGGTATATTATTATGTGATAGAATGGCCTTTTGATCTGGAGGTTAGTGTACCTGGCTACATATCTAAAGGTCCCGGGTTCAATTCCCAGAGTTACCATAGGTATTTTTCCCGAAAAATGAACTGTGTATATGCTCCCCGTGGTCTGGTTAATTAGGCTTAAGTTAGCTTTAAGATTCTCACCAAATCCATCCCTTCATAATCATCATCATGACGTCATCTAATTGCGATTATGACGTGTGGACGACCTCCAAGGTCAACCCTGGGCAACGCTCTGTTCCCACAGTGACCGAACTAGGTACTGCATTTCTCACGGTCAAATATGCTATACGCAAAAAATAAAATAAAACCGGTTATGAAATGTGTGTGTGTGTGTGTATATATATATATATATATATATATATTATATAATGTATGTTGCATAGAATTTCATCAAGCTGTTGACGTAGCAGGAGACGTGCAGGAAATTAATTTCAACAGGAGGCGTTATTGTTTATTTTGTCTCGCTCTTGAACCTTTTTCAAAGATTTCCCTAAACACTGCTTCGATTATTGGAGTTTGCCAGGAACACTGTTTTTTATATAATATAGGTTTGCGAGTGAGTGTGGGTGGCTGGAAGTGTCGGGGGGAGTTTTGGAGGTTGTAAAATATAGTACGTGTAAAGAACCATTTTATTATTATCTTTTGAAGTGGGATATAAGGGGGATTCGAGAGTCAAGGTCAATATTTTTGCAATTTTTTTTAGCAACAAAACCAACATCATTTGTAAAATAGTCAAAGGCATCACCTAACTATAGATGACCGAGAAATTAAGGTTTGAATCCCGGTTGGGTGTACTGAAAATAGTTTTTACTAAATGGTTTTCCACTTTCCTTACACAAAAATACAGACAGATTACCTCTAAAATGCTACCTTTTTCATCTCTACCCCATTGAGTAACTCTCAAATATCCGTATAACCTGAACAGTTAGGACAACGCGGTGATTAAAACAAATGGAGGCCATTGAAATGTGGCTAACTTGACCTTCACCTATCCCAAGAGTTGTCCATGAACGTCAAATGGGGGTGACCGGTGAGCTAGTGGTATAGGGGTAAGGTGTCAGACTTCTGTGCTAGGGGTCCGGGGTTTAATCCTTGGTCCCAGCACATATTTATCTGATTGCCAGACCTTTCTTTCCCCTCTGACAAGACGTGTATTAATCACAACTTGTGAATGTGTGGAATGGTTCGGATCCCACGTTAAACTGTAGGTCCTCCATTTCATCTCAAAATCACCCTACCATTGCACATTAGCACTTGGATACAGCGATCTATAGGGCTTACCTTATAAGAGCTATTGAGACAAAATAATTTTGGATTACGAGAAGCCCGAGAATGGATATGAATACCTACATGATCAAAGGCAAATTTGCAATAAATGTTGCTATTGAATATAATATAAACAAAAAGGGCATCACAATAAAGTCCACGCGAGAAGAGGGTTTGGAGCCTTAACAGGTTTAGAATTCTGTCATAATCCTAATAAATCCGGTTATAAAGTATTTATCATAGCACGGAGCGACAAATTTTCTTTGAACGTTTTCCAACCTAAGAGAGTCTGTTAAGTTAGTGGAATTCCAAGCAACAGTAGCATATTCTAACTCAGATCTAACCAGGGCGTAGTACAGGCATAAAAAACAGTCAACTTTTTTAAATGATGACGTAATAAGTTTAATAAGTCCAAGTCATTTCAATGACTGGGAAATTACATGGTCAACATGATAGTGGAAAAATATTTGTTATCAAGAAGAACGCCAAGATCATTAATATAAAGGGTGCGAACTACTGTATGTTTTCATTGCCCAATTTATTAGTAAAAAAATATAGGGTTAGTTTTCCTAGTAAAAGTTATAGATTTGTTCTTAGATTTATCAATAGACATTCTATTTTCAAAAGATCATTGTAGAATACCATTTACATCATTTTGTAACTCTATATAATCTGCAATAGATTTGATCATTTTAAATAATTTTACATCATCGGCAAAGAGTAAATAACTAAACGAGTTCAAATATTTACCAATGTCATCAATAAACACACTAATGAGAAGAGGACCTAAATTAGAACCCTGTGGTATGCCACAGGGGCTAAAAATTTATTTGAGGTGTGTGAATCAATTTTAATAGTGAATGATCTTTCATGAAAATAACTGCTGAACCAATTTACATATGAGTGCACAAGAAATTCTACTAAATTAGTGACAGCAGATTTATTTTTTATAAAGCCATGTTGATTATCTGAAAGTTTATTTTTAAGGTGGTGGAAAGTATGCTCATGTATGATTGTTTCGAATACTTTGGAGAAAGTGTTAAAGAGGGAAATTGGTCTATAATTACAAGTTTTTGTTTTTGCCCCTTTTTTATAAATAGGTATGACTACAGATTGTTTCCATGTAAGAGGAAAAGTTTAATTTGACAAGCTAATGTTAAAGATAAAGGCTAACAAAGGGCTAAAAATGCTGGCACAGCCTTTAACAATAAAACTTGGAATTCCATCTGTCCCGGCACATCTAGAAGAACTCAATTTTTTTATATCACTAGCAACATCCAAGGGTGTAATGTGGCAAGGGTACAAGGGCGCGCTCGTTTCAATAACGGTGCAGGGTAAGACAGGAAGGGCTGAATTATAAACGGAATGAAAGTAGCCCCCAAACTCATCAGCAATCAATACAGGATCAACAATAATCCTGCCATTAATTTCTAGGTTAGACGGGGGAACTTTATTCACACGATTGTTTTTAACAAAGTTCCAAAATTCCTTGGGTTTGCATTTAATACTATTTTTCAATTTAGTTCATCCAATTGGCTCTGTCTATAATCAAAGTATTTTTAACTAATTTACGAAAGTGGGGAAAATGGGAATAGAATAGACCATTATTTGTTAGTTTAAACTGTTTTCAAATGTTTTTTTCCCTTATATAGTATTTAAGAGTAGAAGAAAACCAATTCGGATATTTGGATAAATAAAGAATGGTAATTTGAGGGATATGCGTTTTGATTTTCCTTTGGACTAAATTGGTAAAATTATCTACAGCCAAATTAACATCCGAATTAGAATAAACAAAAGACCAATCAGCAATGGCCGCGTCATTGTAAAGATTAGATTAAGGTAATCACCACGTGCATAGTTAATATATGTGGTGGTTTTGTCATTAATTTTAGTAGCAAGAGGTATATCAAGTGAAATCAATAAGGGCGGATGTGCTAAATCAATATTCACTAGTGATTGAGAGCTATAATATAATAATAATAATAATAATAACGTTAAATGAAGGGTGCCACGTGTTCTATCTTGCCAAATCTTTTGCGAGCAACGTCAACAAGGCTATTTAATACCTTATTTGTTTGTTTATTGTATTCAGGCCGGGGTTCAATCCTCGGTCCCAGCACAGATTTATCTGATTACCAAACCCTTCCTTCACCTCTGACAAGACATCTTGTGAATGTGGGGAATGCCAGGCCTCCACCGTGGTTCGGATTCCACGTTAAACTGTAGGTCCTTCATTTCATCTCGCAATCACCCTACCATTGCACATTAGCGTAAGTGCGTATAACCCGAACGGGTAGTAAGACGCGGTGCTAATAATAATAATAATAATAATAATAATAATAATATTGTGTTCAGACGACTTCTTTGATATAGTCCACGTCGCGAACTCTAAATGGTCCTGGCCTCTTTTCGCACGCTATTCTGCATATTGAGTAAAACTTATATTACAAGAATTTGCCACCTAATCAGCCTTAAATGTTTGGGTTCCATTTTAGTGAACAATTTGTTTACAAACAGTTCACGTCATTGTCTGCGTTTCACTCGAATTTTTACGCTACATTACCTTAAATGAACATCAAGGGGATGTTAAGTCGATCTTGATGCCGGCATTAGGACAGGGATGTATGAGACGCAATAAAAGGCTAATATTTTTGCAGTTTTTAAATCAACACATTTTTTTGGCTAAAATAAATCAAATATTGCTCCAGTAGAAACATAGAGTTTGACTTTCTTCACATAGTGACATCAACAATAATTATTGAATATCTGCCATGAGCACAGCCTTAATAGATGAAAAACTTTTTTAAATTAAGAGAAAAATTTATATTTAAGTTCCAGGACACCCGTGATAGATATTCAAGAAATGTTGAGGTCACCACGTGAACGAAATTAAACTATATGTTTTTTCTGAAGAAATATTTGATTTATTTTGACCAAAAAAAATATTGATATAAAAACTTCAAAAACACCGACATGTTTCACGTTGCTCATATCCCCGCCTTAATCTTAAGACAGACAGATCTACCTACTTACCTACCTAATCTTAAGATGTAATTTTAAAAGCAGTTGAAATACTATTAGTGATAGAATATTAAATTGGTTGTAATTTTATGATGGGTACATTTTAGTAACAAGCAAACCATTTTGAGGTCATTGAGGGATCACGGATAAATGCTCATTAAAATACTTAATTAAATGGTAACACACTAGCCTAATTAAGAAATTCGGCTAATCCTTAATTGGAACACTGGTTGGAAAAGGTTAACTATCCCTGAAGTAGAGGGTGATTTAGCCATATTGTAATCTTATCATACTCCGTCTAGTCTAATACAGGCGAGCTATTTAAACTTGACCTTCGTCAACCTGTCCCCTTAAATCAGATAGTGTTGCAATAAGTCCGAACGAACATTGAAACGTGTACATTAAAAATATGTGCTGAGTGTTTTTATTCACTTAGTTTGTTCTTCTAAATAGGGCCTATCTTTTTTATATTGTCTGAATATGTATCATATTTTAAATACAAAATGTATTATTAGGGATATGTCTACTTGAGGCGAGATTTTTGTTCATATTAAATGTATATTAAAACAATAACTTAACCAAGTCCAAGGACATAGCCTTGCCGGCAAAGACTAGACATATTAGAATCGATGTAAAATTATATGATTAAAAGCACAATTTCATCAAATGTTAAAAAAATACTCAGAAAAATATACTTGTAATTAAAAAGTGTATATTTCTGAAAATATTTCTTACTCATATATATAGAATGTTTGGAAACTCATAGCCCAAACTGCACATACAGCGTGTTTGAACCAAAAGTAATACAACGTCCCCATACACTTACATCTGGAAAACTATTCTAATACCATTAAATTGTGTTCAAATGTTCAGCGTACAGCGCCGGGAGAGCAAAGCTGTGCAAGCATGCGTGTACAACAAGTTGCATAAGAGTTGGGTGTGCGGTGCTGCACATGTAACAATGGCAAGCACTTTCTATTATGTTAATGATGATCATCAGTACTTATACACATTTATAGATGAACTGGTGGTTTTTTACTATTAATTGTGGTATGTTCTGTGGCCGTGCTCCAAGATGTCGAGGTGTCTATTTCCGCACGCCTAGTTCCTATGCAACCTGCTGTACACGCATGCTTAAACAGCTTTGCTCTCCCGGCGCTGTACGCCAAGACTTTGGACACAATTTAATGGTATTAACATAGTTTTCCTGATGTGAGTATACAAGGATGTTATATTACTTTTGGTTCAAACGAGCTATATTTGTAGCTTGGGCTATGAGTTTCCGAACACCCTGTTTATAATTATGCTTGTATATGAAAGTGATTATTACTCATATTATGTGAGTAGTTCTTTATATAATTAATAATCACTTTCAAGTGTAGCATTTTTCCTAATCAGAATATATACGTCATTGATAAGGATTAGCTGTAGCAAATAGTGATTATTTACAAAAGCACGAAGTAAGCAGAGCTGTAGAGAATAGTGACTAGCTATACTTAGTATAGAGTAAACATAGTCGTGTGAAATAGAAACTATCCATACCTACATAATCAATCCTGACGTAGAAAATAGCGAGCATCTACAGTGAAATAGGGCAATGTGAGTTTTGGTGTTTGCATTTAAACGACTCATTAAAACAATGTTGGGAATAATTTGTTATTTCATTAGTTTGTAATTTACAATTTATTTGTTTCGTGTTTTATAAGGTATAATAAAGAGTGAATCTGATTGGTACTTTTGTTAAGGTTTGCAGATGTTTCTTTAGAAATATTCTTACAGCCATCACTAATCAGAAACGCAGTAGGGTTCCTAGAATCGTGGACTACCACTCTACACCCGATATCACTTCTTGGGTAACTCTAGATCTTATGTAGAAAAGTTTTATCTTGGCAAAATCTTCCCTCTATCAGTAATAGTTGGTGTTTTGGGGTTAGAAGGAGATACTGACAGCCTCGTTTAAACAGTTTTGAAAAACTTGTCTTATATTTAAGATAACATTGACCATACAAAAACAAGAAAATACGGTTTTCGAAATAGTAGCCAAGTAGTCTCGACAAAATGATATCCAGTGTATACCCTGATTCTGATACGAAGAACAGTTTTATAAAATACAAAAATAACTTTTATAATATCTATCAAAAACTAAATATGTAAATCACATTAATTAAGGTATGAATATATGAAAGTAGTTTTACTAGCTTAAAGTTTACTGTTCTTTTACCAAAATCTTACTATACATACTAACATATCGACATTTTAAAAAGATTTACCATAGGAATAGAGTAATCTTTTCAACACATTACAAATGAAATCACGATGTGAATGAGAAACATTCACCAAATGTTATAATAAGTATATAAATAAAGTTAGACTAGATTTATCTACTGCAGTAATTTTGCAGTTAATTTTGGCCAAATAAGGAATTCTTATCATAAAAATGGCAAAAGCATAGACTCTTTTACTCGTCCCCCCCCCCACNTTTCCGTCAAACCTTACAGTTGAATATGTAAGTGTAGGCGACACGAGAAAAGGTGTTTTGCTGATTTTATAGCAACACTTTTTTGATCATAGTAAAACAAATATTGAGACAATACTAATTGGAACTTAGAGTTTAATTTTCATCGCATGATAATATTAATAGTTCTTGAATATCTGTCATGATCATAGTGGGATTAAATGAAAAACTTTTTAAATGAAGAGAAAAAGTTTTCATTACATTCCAGGACACCCTTGAACTGTTGATATCACCTTGTGAAGAAAAATAAACTATTTGTTTTATTGAATAAACTCTTGATTTAGTTTGAACAACAAAATGTTTTGATGGTAAAAACTACAAAAACACTTATCTTCTCACGCGTCCTCTACGCTCCCACCTTGAAAAAAAGAAAATTTTCCCCCCAAAAGGCTAGCCAACACCTCAAATCCTGCGGCCAGTTACGCACTCTATGAACGAACCAGCAAGACAATGTTGTGATTGCAGGCGTACTGAGCAACATGCAGCATTTCTTCGAGAACCTGCGCAGTAACCTGGAGAGTCTAGAGTCTTTGCCCGCGGAGGAGAAGGAAGCGCTGCTAGGACGAGCCGTCGCCACAGTCGGTAAGACCACTCCTTCACTAGCATATCCTTATACAGGCGTTTGTCATTGAGCTCTAATCATGTGCTGGTAGACTAAAAGAAACAAAATGAAACAGACACCGTCGCGTACTGCTTTTTGAAAAATATCAACGTTGTTTCTGCAACCCTATTTTCATAGAAAGGGCCTTATCTGATAGCTGGAAAAGTTACTAGATTTACTGTCACGTGCTTACGTTGGGTGACGTTATCTTCAGTGGTAACTTTTGATATTTTTTATCAATACCTTTAAAATAACACTAATACTATCGTAAAATGCTATCAATGTTGACAAAAAAAATAGGTTTATATTTTCTAAAAGTCCCTCCCTATGAAAATGGGACTAAATATCATATAATGTGTTATAGAAAGTTTTTTAAATATAAAAATTATCTGCCAACATTGATAACATTTCACTATATAATTGTTATTTTATAGGTATTGAGAATTTATATAAAATATAAATAAATGGTACGGAACTCCACACGGACTTTTTCATTCCTTTGTTTAAAAATGGATATATTTAATCAAAACTCGTGATAAAGGTGAAACGAAATAATATACACTAGCAAACCAGAGCACAAATTGAGCTATACTTACGTTAAACATTTCTTGACTCCCGATTTTAAATTTTATAATTTTATTTTTGAAGAATTTAATATTTAATTTGTATATTTGGACCAATAAAAAAGATTGATATTGGGTACACAAATGTCAACATTTCGTATTAAAATTTCTACTTTCGGTTAAAATTTTCGAAATTTTATTAGGCGGTGCACATATTCAGGTCATCGCATTGTTATTGAATTCCTCATTTATAAATATTGGCCAATAAAAAAGGTAATTATTGACTATTGAGTCTAAAATGATAGAGATAGATCTTTGCTGTGCAAACATTTCCCCTAATAGGTTAAAGGGAAAAAAACCATATATTTGCCAATATCTCAGAAACGATTGGTTTTATAAAATATATTTCAAATAGAAGTTTTCTATTTTTAATAATACTACAATTTTGCAATGATAAGTTATTTAGTATCTCAAATAATTGCGGGGATGCGGAAGTTTCTGCTTCTGTAAAGTACCTTAAAAGTAATTTTCATGGGAAAATGAAAAACACCATTTTATTTATAATCTTAATCAACCCCTAGATATGAATTTTAATAAAAATCGTTATTAAGTTGTTACTAAAAACTTAATTCAAGTCTGTGCTCTTAATTAAATGGGGCTTAAGTGAAATATTAAATACTTGCTATTTTATGCTTTTTGTTCACCATTGTTTAAGTAAGTTTATTAATTTATGGGGTCAAAAGTTTATATATATATATATATATACTCATACTGAAATTTAATAAAGTAAAATATAATAAAGAAAGAGTAAAAGCCAGAATAAGCCTATGTGAACTATTACTTACAATGTATAGCACTTAAAATGGGTAGAAAGCATTATATGCCTAATGTTAAGCCAAATCCCATGACTTGAAGTTCAAAAGCTACCTGTATCGTCACGCAAAGTAAAAATAGGTATTTACCTCTAAAATTCCCTATTGGGGAAAAAAAGGACAGAAATAATAGCTTTGCTAGTGATTATGCTCCCCACGTACCCTCACCCCCCCTTTCCAAAGTCAATTTCCGTATAGATTACCCCATAATGCCAATACCAAGCTGCCTCAGGTTCTAATAAAATAACATTTTATAAATAATGGTTGACGTTAAAAAAAATGAAGCAACCCTCTTTCAAAATTTTTGGCTCTCGTCAAAAAGTTGCCTTGAATTGGGATACAATATTTTAAAGGGTTTTTAGGGTTACTAAAAGTTTGTGAGAAAACACAAAACAGTACCCAAAAAAAATATCTAAACTAGTTATTCTTCAGACAATTATATTTCTTTCATTTGGTTTAGCTAACTGCTATGATAATTATTAGCTACTCAGTAAAGGGATTCTGAAGATTATAAAAAAATTATCACTATAATAATAAGTCTTTGAACTTTTTTGATAAAAAATTACTATGCCTCTATTATTAAACCAAAAGGCCGTAAAAATACAATGTATAAAAAATGTATCTAAATTAAGGCAAAAATCTTGCATACAAACATAAGTTCGTGGCTATTTATTATTCCTGTCCCATGTTATATTATTCGTTAGTACTTAATCCGTCGGTGGGGTTAGAAAAACCCTAAATTTAATAACTTACCCTAAGTTAAGTCTAAGTATTCAGGACAAATAGTTGTAATTTGTTTATAGCCAGTATATGAACATAAAAATCATTATTTAAAATTAATTAATACAAATTATTGTGTTTTCTCTCACCAAATTATTTGCGTTATTAAAATTGATACTTTTGTCTGTGGATATAAATTGGTTCAAGTGTCATCATAGTTTTATAGCTCTAATAAAACTAAATTTAGATAAATGAATAGCTTATTTACTGTGTGTTCTTTTAGAAGTCAATTATTATTGATCTATTTTACTTGTTGTATTCAATGTACACTTTCTGAACTAATTAATTATATTAGCACAATACTTGTAAACTAACTTGAGACTAGAACAGAAACGACATCCAGACATTCCAGCCATTAATTCATCACTGTGAAAGATCCAATTTCATTAATGATACATTTTTCGATCATACCGGGAATCAATCCCGTGACCCTAAGCTCAATAGACTGACATGCTACAAACTGAGCTAAGGCGAAATGTATTATTATGAATAAAGTGTTATGGTAGAGATTTTTAAATGATTAAGACAAATGTTTTGCTTTATATTATTTGTAACTAAAATGAGTAAATAAAAGTGTGTTTTGTTGTTTCTGATTGCAACAAACCAACAAAATTACGAAAAGCATTGGCCCTCTTAGTACTAATATGAACTTTTGTGTTTTATTGATTGTAATATTACACTAACCCATTAAAAAAATAGTAGTTCAAGGGTATAAAAAAAGCCTAAAATTTTAAAATGAGATAATATATAAATGATACAAAAAAAATATTTTTTTACCAATTTAAATACATTGGATGTATGTTTAATGCATGTAAAATAATTGCACATCACCAAGGGGTAGGATTAGGTTAGGGGTTTTAACTCCTGACTTGTGAAGTCTGGTTTTCAACCTGGCCCCATTTACATTGAAGATACATTTTTATGTTGGGGTATTTTATCCTCGTTTTAGGTTTGTACAGGTCCTAAAGGGTTCCTCATCCTGTCCCCTTAAAATAGATAATTTAAGTTGCTCTTAATTATTACCGGTTCTAAAGCATACAACAAAAATTCTAACAAATATTCTTTTGATAGTTTTATGAAAATAAATTAACTAATAAATGTACATTTCTCCTCAGTGTACTTAGTTATTTGAAGTTTTTCAAAAATGTGAAAAGAAAAATCGAATTTTATTTAATGCAACAAAATTAGCATGAGTGTATTTTTGAATATTTTGAATAAAAATACTGTATTCCTGAAAGAAAGGAAAAAAACCTCAAATGTTTTGACACTTTTCTGAAGGGTGTAAAGGCAGACATGAAGCAAGAATTTTGAAAACGCGAAGACCGAAATCTATGGTGATTGGCCGCGCCTCTTGGCCTCGTAGAAGTTCGGGTGAGCCCACGATTATACCAACATGAATGATTCCATGTGAAGGGTTGTAGACATGAGTACGAAGGCTATAAGACAATTTCTAGGACACAGACAGTATTCTCATGTCTTACCACCCCACCCCACCCTCTTCCACTCCCATCCACAATTTGATGATGGCACTTTCTAACACGTATTTAATAACATAAATTTGATATTAAAAAAATAGATCAAAAGTTAGCGATAGTTTAGTCTAGCAGGAATTCATAAACGCCAGATACCATATGGGTTTATAATGTCATTAGGTGGAGCTTCCCGTTCGTAGGAGAACAAACAGGGAGTAGGAAGGTACAAATGCCAATACTATGTGTGTTGTGAGCCTGCTTAGGTGGCCGCATTGTCTAAGGCGTCACTCCCGAAATAGACTATAAACTGCCGGTGACGGGAAGATTGGGGTTCGAATCTTGGTCGTGTGTACTGAAGGTGGTTTTTCCAAAATGTGTTTTCGCTTTCCCTCCACGTAAATGCAGATACACTTCCTCTAAATTAAGTCTTCCTCATATCCAGCTAGGTAGCGTAATTAGTACATATGCGTATAATATGTACAGGTAGTAGGACGCTGTGCTAAAAAAAACTTAAATTGAAACCCCCCTTATAAAATTATATCATATGATACCAAAATATTCACTCTATGCTCCTATACCAGCTATGTTTCGTTTCTCGGGCTTTCAACCAAAATATGTGTAACTTTTGGGATTTTCGAAGTGGAAAATTTCAACTTTTAAACTGAGTCTACAAATATAATTTGATAATATATCAGCTACCTATACAGTACCCTTAGGTAGTCTGGAAAGGATTGAGAAAGAAAGCTAGGATCTTTGCAGTTTTCATAAAGAAAAAAAAAATCTGCCAAAATAAATAGGTTAATCCTTCAGTATGTTTATGGTTAAATTTTCTACGCACAGTAATATCAACAGTTCTTGAATATCTGTCATAGGGAAAACAGAATTTTGACAGAAACCTTTTTAGATTAAAAATGAGAGATTATCATCAAATACCAATATGTCCATGGCAAGTATTCAAGAACTGTTGATATTATTATGGTAGGTGACCTGGTGGTCTAGGGGTAAGGTGTCAGACTTCTGTGCTGGGGGTCAGGGGTTCAATCCTCGGTCCCGGCACATATTTGTCTGATTACCAAAACCTTCCTTCACCTCTGACAAGACGTATTAATCACAACTTGTGAATGTGTGAAATATCAGGCCTCCACCGTGGTTCGGATTCCACGTTAAACTGTAGGTCCTCCATTTCATCTTACAATCACCCTACCATTACACATTAGCGAAAGTGCGTATAAACCGAACGGGTAGTAAGACACGGTGCTAATAATAATAATAATGTTATGCATAGAAAATTAAACTAAACGCAAATACTGAAATCACATTTTATTTATTGTGTCCAAACACATGACTTGTATTGTTATAAAAACTGACAAAATGCTGGCCTTGCTTGCGTTCCTTTCCATACCACCTTAAATTATAGGTGTATAGCTCATCTATGGTGCGAGTGTGGGGTAAGTGACAAAGCTCCCCTTTCCCTCCACCCCATCTAGAAATTATAGCTCCTCTTCTCATTCCCCCTCCCCCCACTACCCACACCCTAACCAACAGCGTTACATTGTTTACAGATGACCTCTAAGACTAGTTCTCAGAACCACAGTCTAAGGTGTCAGACTCACAAGTGACTGGAAAGTCTGTGACGGGGTTAAAATCTCGTACTGGTGAATTAAGGGGTAGCTTCCAACATCTATTTTATCACTGTGGTTTTTACAGCTACCTTCCCACACACACGCTAATGCAAATGCACTTACCTAACTGTAGATTTTGTACCTCCTCACCTCTCCCGAAGATATTCACCGACAGTAAGGTCAGTCGGAACCTCCAAGGGCTGGTCAATATTTTCAACTAAACTTGCTATATATTTGCAGTTATGTTATCGACTTGTTAGTTTTCAAAAACTAAATAAAAATACAATATAATTAAATCAACCACTTCCCTTTCAAATATTAAAATGTCATGTCTCTCTTTTCCCTTAACTGACTTGCAATATCATGGGCGAGTTTTACTACCCTCTTGGTGACCTGGCGGTCTAGGGGTGAGGTGTCAGACTTCTGTGCTGGCGGCCGGGGTTCAATCCTCGGTCCCGGCACAGATTTATCTGATTGCCAAACCCTTCCTTCACCTCTGACAAGACATCTTGTGAATGTGGGGAATGCCAGGCCTCCACCGTGGTTCGGATTCCACGTTAAACTGTAGGTCCTCCATTTCATCTCACAATCACCCTACCATTACACATTAGCGTAAGTGCGTATAACCCGAACGGGTAGTAAGACGCGCCGCTAATAATAATAATAATAATACCCTATTTCACCACTTATTTAATATTGATGATATACTTAGTTAAAATATTTAATCTTACTAAAAATAAATTACGGTATTAATCAGGTGCTGAATATTACCCTTGCCAATGAAAAATACAATAGATTTTATAAAGCCGCTTCAATGACCACGTGGCATTACTGTCACAATATACTGGACTGCCGACAGTGGGGAGTTCAGGGTTCGATTCCTGGTCAGGTGTATTGAGGGTAGTTTTCCCAAAATTATTTTCCACTCTTCTGCCGCGCAAATGTGGGTACACTTTTTCTAAATTCAACCCTCCTCGTTCCTAACACATTAGCGTAATTAGTACATAGGTGCATAGCCCAAACGGGTAGTAAGACGCGGTGCTAAAAAACCAACTATTATTTTAGAGGCATCCAATGTACAAAATTTAATATTTAATTTGTATTTAATATGTTCAGGGGGCGTTCTCTTAAACGTCCTTTCAGCCACCCTTATAATCTAGGATTCATCCCTATACAAGACAATCACTTTGGCAAAGATGTAGAGCTAAATTGACTATCCCAATGAGCTGCAATGTGAGTGGGTGAGCAGTTTTCTCTCTTGCTTTCAATCTCTTTGTCAAGTATTATTATCGTCTTCATTAATCATATGATTAACAAACAGCCTTAGCTACTCTCGAAATACATTTGGATATCTTAAAAACAGACTCAAAATGACAGAATAAATGCCTGTACTGCTTCCAGCTATACAGAATATTGATTTGCTATATATCTTGATATTTTTGAATAAAGAAAAAACAAGTATCTGTTTTGGTGGTTGAATGGTCTAAGGCATCACTCTCACAAAAGGCTGGGTCACTGATGACGAGTAGATTAGACTTTGTATCCCGGCCGGGTGTACCAAGGGTGCTTTTTATTTATAAATGGTTTACCACTTTCCCTCCATGTAAATGTGGGTAAATTTATTCTAAATTCTTCCTTCCCCATCCACATAAAATTAGCATAAGAAATAAATATGAATCCAACCCAAACAGGTAGCGTGACGTGATGAAAAATAAACTGGATAAATGTTCAAGCATGGAGTAATTATCTTATAAGCTTTGTACTCAGGCGTAGTAACTTTTTTTTTTGTGACGCCAACTATTCTTGTGTTTGTCCAAATCTTTGTAGTCTATAGAAGTAGAAATTTACAATCACCCTAGATTGTTTGTACTTATTCATTCATTAAAAAATTGACCATTGTTTCCATAAATAAGCATTGTGCTGACATTTTTTATGAGTGTGGCTGTACTTAACTAGTTATTAACATGTAATACTTAATCCTGCCAATTTATTGGAAGCTTTTGCTTGTAATTTATAGTTTAAAAAATGTGCTGCGTTATATTTTTAAATTACTTTATTTTTGCATGCGAGTGTATTGCATCAGCAAATAAGCGTTATAAAAAACAGTCTGCTCTTTACTTTGTATACTTTTAGATGCCAATATGTATTAGCCGAGGACCCACAGTTTCATTGAACTTTTTTTTTTATCGCGGGTCGCTTTCACCAAGCCAAGGGCGGGGTTGGGGGTGTTAAGCTCGGTTTGTAGATATTTCGAGGATTGTTTACTTCAAATACTCTTCTACCTTGCTCCTCAACTCTCCAGCAATGTTGCCCAGTGAGAGGTGTTATTATCAATAGTTTCTTTCATCGAACTTGTGTTGTGTGTTTGAGGGGTGTTTACTTCTAGTATTCTCCCAACTTTCTCCTAAACTTCCCCAGCAATACTCTCTAATAATCACACCAGTACTTTTATTGGGGAATAGGAGACAAATGCCAAATTCTACCTAGGGGGGGCCTTATTACATACAGTATGGGAAGTTTAATAGAAAGGTGGGAGTTAGTTGCTTTAACCAGTTGTATCCCTTCCCTTTCCTCTTTTTGGTCCTATTGGTTGGGTTTCATTGTTGAGGAAGATGAGGGAAGAGGTAGGAGGGTACTCTATGTAAGAAGCCCTCCAAGAATTGGAAGACAGAGCACCTTCTTCCCCCCAAAGCTCGATCAAAGCCATCCTTGATAAGAACAATGTTCAATGAAGTGTATACATCAATTTTAGCCACGTAAATGAAACATAAATGTGCATGTGAATACATGAATGCAATTAAATACTATTTTATAACAACGTTTTTTATTGTTACTTAATGTCACAGCTTTTGAACAAAATCATGGTGCTAGACCATTAATTTAGGATGTTTCCAAATGTTTTTTATTTTATTAATCACAGCAAAACATATTTATTTCTGAATTATTTCATTTTACCGCATACCTATTTGTTAAATATACAAGGGCTGTTACGAAAGTAATGCCTCCAAACTAATTCTAGAATCCCTCCTGCTGCTCGACAAATGAGATTTATGTGGTATATATTTCAAGTAGTTGGGTACAATGAAATGGTTTGAAGTGTTCAAGAACTAGTAACAGAGTTATTAATTGGAATAAACATTGGTGGTGAAGAAAAATTTGTATAAATGACAAAAAAAAAAGTATTTTCGAGGGGCTCCTCCCCCCAAACCAAAAGGATACCACATTCAAATATCCGCCTCCATTTTGACGGACTACTTTAGACCCATATGGTGTACAGTGCTGAAACTTGCGAGATGTTGGTGAGAATGTTTAAACAATCGCCTGACATCGTTCATATTTGTGTCCCCCTTCTAGCTTTTTTTGGTGGGGAAGGGGAGTCAGGGGGGGCAAATGCAGTATTTTTGGAACACCCCTAGTGATTATTAGCAAACATATTATCATGCTTGTGAATCTACTTGTTCTGCCTGCAGCTCAAAATATTTTAGCGTGATTTATTTTAAAGTAAGCAGCTATATAAGTTAAAAATACATTCTTACGCTAATTTGTTTCAGCCTTGTATTTTTAAATAAATAATCAACATATAGAATTTGTTTGGACCATATTGTATGAAGCCTTTATGTTCATACTCCATATTAAAACATAAGAGAATGCCTTCCCAGTGATTAGAGCACAGGAAATTGCTCTTGCTTCAATAAGCAGAAAGATGGAACAATTTTGAGTTTCCTACTAACCAGGATAAATACTCAAGAAGGGGTTAATATTTTCTTGAGGAAAAGACTTCATGGAATAATATAGGGTGTCCCAAATAAAACCGGCCCCAAACACACAGTACTTCAAAATCAATGTTTGAAATGTGCACCGCCAACCACTATACATAGGTCCACTCTCCGACTAATAAACATTTCGATAAATAAATGTTTACTAGTCGGCGAGTGGAACCATGCATAGCGGTTGGTGGTGCACATTTCAAACAATGATTTTGAAGTACTGTGTGTTTGGGGCCGGTTTTATTTGGGACATCCTGTTTATGCAAATAAGCATTTGTACAATGAAACATGGTTTTTCATAGTTCAGGAGTTTGAACCCTGGTCCTGCAGTGAATAAAGTGACTGTGCACATGTAAACAAATTACATACTTATTTCCTAAAGTAAATAAAATTAAGGTCCATGTCCATATAAAACTCTACAAGAAAAAAAAAGTTGTCAATCATAAATATTCATACAACTTTCAATCTAATTTTCTATACTCTCATATTTTAATGTGGCATCAAAGCCCAAAAAAAGTGAGTTTTACAATTCTGGATGTCAATACCTGGGGTTGCAGACAAAACGATTTAGTGAATTTCATTCAAACTTGAGAATGAATCATCATTTTAATTCAAGATATAAAATTTAAGTTAGTTTACTGATTTATGATTTTTAAAAATGCCTTAATATTTTGTTCAAAACCTGGGGAATTTTGTACACATTAAATTACAATGCATAACTTTTTTTTTCAGGAAAACACAAATTTTTAAGAGAAGTTTACTGATAGCACAATTTTGAAAATTGTTTTTTAAACTAACATGTAAATTAAAATAGATTGTGCAAGGAAATGTGTATGATTGTGGTGTAATATTTATTTAAATACATTACCAGAAACATTTTATACAGTCTTCTTAGTTTTAAATCTATTTAAAAAAAATTCAATATAACAAGATGGTTAACAATATCAAAGAAAGCTTTTGAAAGTTTTAATGATCACATAAAATATTTCCTTTTGAACAAGTTTTTTAAAGTTATATTAAACTCATATTTATTATATTAGAAACAAGAGAAATTGTTTAAAAGTATAGCCCATCATTAAAAGTGGATGAGAGTAAAATGATAGTTACTATGTCCGAGAAGAATTTCAGTAGGTAAAGATGAACATGTCGGTGGATAATTAGATCTCTAGGGGGAAGAAGGGAGGGAAAGATGAAAGGTGTAGCTGATGGATAGAGAAGAGTAGAAAGGAGGTGAGTTAGAGGGAGGGATATAAGATTAAACAAATAAGGTAAAGATGCCTTCCATGCAAGGAAGTGTAGAACATCGTTTGTTGTCTAAAGTGAAAGATTAAAAAAATCATACTTTAACAGAAATTAATGCCATAGACTTAATATGATTATTAATTTTGCAGATTCACAAATTTCCTTAAATATAATATTGACAAAGGTAGATTTTAACATGGGCATGTGAGGTTTAGCAATATGAATTGTTTCAGCAGCTCGGGAATAAAATTCTCACACATGCTAGTTCTAATTTAATATTGGAATATCTTTTGTGACAGGAATATGTGCTTGATGAGATTACTGCTCTCACGAGTGTTGGAAGAAAATGCGTCAGCCTCACATCAAAACAAAACTAAATAGATTTCCTCATGTATGATCATAGTAATTGAATCCAAGTAGACCAATTCGCTAATATTGGCAGGGAAAATCTTTACGCTTCTCTATATTATTTTGTGATTTTACCTGTTAACCATTCAATGTGGACATAAAATGACCTGAGTTAAATTTTTTAAATATTATTTTGAGATTTAGCTTTTTCTCAAAAGCAGCAAACAAAGCATTTAAGAGGACAAAGTTTCAGTTGTTACTTGTAAGAATATTAATTTAGCTAAATAAATACAAACATTAATTAATTTACTATATCTCATAAAATAACAAATATCTCTTAAAGGAAATCCTCTTTTTACTTTTCAGGGTACATTTGTTCTCGATGAAAGAAGGTACTGTAAAGAGATATATAAACATATAAA
Organism: Timema douglasi; assembly: GCA_901482245.1. Taxonomy (NCBI): domain Eukaryota; kingdom Metazoa; phylum Arthropoda; class Insecta; order Phasmatodea; family Timematidae; genus Timema; species Timema douglasi. Next base: position 130,210 of record CABEEJ010000257.1, read on the forward strand.
AGGTAACAAACTCAATATGGCTTTTACAATGGAAATAAGAACAAAGTGTAATCTTTACATGGCTGCTATTAGACAGAGATAAAATGGCTGCTTCTTGAAGAAAATCAATTGTTACCACTCAATCCCCTGACCTAAGTTATATTTTATCAAATCTCATCGAGACGGGTCACAACGCACCTAAAAAGGGAAACCAAAAAGACAAAATAGCATGAAAGGAAATTGGTAAAGAATGATAGGGCGCATGGATAGGAACATGTAAAAGAAATAAATAACATAGAGAACATGTATAAAAACAAGTGAAATTTGTGTTTCAGAGCAAGATCGAACTATGAGACCCCGAGCTACCGCAGCGTACCTTCATGCCCTGCGCAACCATCGGCCTTCGCACAAGATCCGAAGCTTCGTGTCATCTCCGGAACCTGCCAACCTTCGCGGAACCAACCAGTACGATCCTAATTACCTGTGGACGGGACTCGGTAGGAGACGTTAATGTTGGCTGTCTCAATCTTTGCCGTGCTACTTACTGTGTGTTCATCTCAGTTCTTATAGCTACCCCCATACATGGAATGTTGGATTCTCATGAGTGTGACCAAACAAAGAGGTGTGGTGGCATCAGACAAGGTACTTCGACATAACCTACTAAATAAAAACAAGGATATGAGTAAAAGTGAAAAATGATTTCTTAAGAAACAAGCCCAAGAAACTTTTGAAAATATCCATGTCCAACATTATGTTAAAAATAGGGTCAAATTCACTAGTTTACGAATCCAAGTCATTTTACCTTTGAATTCAGTGTCTTGGAAAAAATTGTGAACAAAGAGGAATGTAGCACTGATGAAAAATATAAATTAGTAACTAAATCAGTTAACAATGTTTGCTCAAACGAATTAATTATAACATTCAAACATTCAGTTAAGTGTTAAATTGTCTGGGGTCTGGTTAAGTTTTTCCTGTAATTATTTTGCAGCTGAACCACCAATAAGCAGTAATAGAGCTCTAAAACAAATTACAACTCGAAATATTTTTTTATTTTTTTCAAATCTTGAATCCTCAAGCCTTGAATATTCTTAAGGTTTTGAGGATTCAGAAATTTCCAGCTCTAGTTAAAATTTTAATATTTTATTGGTAGTCTTGCATTGCATGTAAAAGCCATGTTAGCAATCACTTGTTTTATAATAAAGTCACACTTTCTATACCAACATTCCTTGTCTTAACTACCTTTTAGATTGATATTTAACTATTCTAAATAATTATATAAAAGCATTTACTGTGAAACAAACTTGATAAAAAAAAAACAAGATGCTGTATGTAAAATAATAAAACAACATACAATTTATATGAATATTTTTTTAATAAATTATTAATGTGATAGTGTTTGACAAATCCTTAGTTTTTTTTTCAATTAATTACAAGACTAGAACAACATTCCTTATGATAAAATTTAAATAATTAAAATGGCATTTTAAAATATACAAGTTATTGAACAAATGTAAAATTCAATCATCTTATGGATAAATAAAGTTAATAATATTTTTCTATGAATTTTGGGCCTATTTTACACCTGTTATATTTGCTTTGTTATTTTTAAATAATCCTTATAAATGCAAGAAAAGATATTTATTGAGTATGCTGATAAAATAAACATTTAAATACATTCTAGTGTTTTGTGTAGGAATTTTATTCTTCAAAAAAGAAAAATTAATCCATTGACAATCTAGTATAGTTACTATACTCATTAATGCAGAGCTGCAGTAACAAAAAAAATATCGACAAAACATGAAGGCAAAATGGTGGTCTAAAGGGAGGGATTGGGGTAAGAAGGTGACCTCCCAATCCCTTGAAAATGTTTGTACATTGGGTGTGTCAATGGCAAATAAAATATCGATCAGCTTATTAATGCTATGAGTGAATTTCAACAATATTTATTATCTTAATTATATTATATTATATCAACAATAGTGACACAAACTAGGAATTAGGGTAGCAAAGTTTGGTCATGATCATACAGGTTAAATAAGCCAAAATATAGAGAGCACTTTCAATCTTGAAAATGTAGTTTTTTTTTAGTTAAAGCTGAGTCTTAGTAGTTGTTTCAAGTAGATTTGTTTATTTTTCAAAACACTCAAAAATGTATAGTTTCATTAATTTTATTCAATTTTAAGATATAAATTCATAGCGAACAGACCCCTATATATTTTCTTTTGTCTGATTTAAAAAAAATGTATAACTTGTTCAATCATACTACAATATGAATTTGTATGATCCACAGAAAAAAAAATCTGTTTTAAAATGTATCTTTGTGTGTATTGTTTATTTGTGAAGTTATTGCAGAAATTCAAATTGAAATATTTTTAGTGGAAACATTGCTGTATATTACTTGAACTCAAATAAAAATTGATGTTTTTAATTCGAACTTGACACAAACCGAAAATATGTACTCTGACACCCCTACTAAAAATAAATGGAATACTAATTTTAGTTTAAAATATTTACTAAGCCCTGAAAGTTTTAGTGTAACTGTCTCCTATAATATTTATTTTTAGTTAAAAGGAAAGAAAAATATATTTTTTAAGGTAAATTAGACACCTATTAATAATATAACTATAGTTCTTTGTCATGACTAGAAATTAAAATTACTATGATTACCTGCTCCCATTAAAGATGTGATGGAGATAAAACAGATTTGTTTTACAAACTTTTGAAAATGTTGGGAAATGGAGGACATAAACAAATAATAACTTGGGAAGGGAGGGGGGNGGGGAAGAAATCCTATACTTTTAGCCTAAAACTATTGTAATATATTAATTTTATATTTTATTTTCATAATATTTTACTAAATACTGTACTTGTTCAATAAATTAGCTTGCATATAACAAGTATTATTATATTTTAATACACTAAGTTTACAATGCTCTAAGATTTACAAAAATAAATCAACATGGTTTGCCCAAAACGAAAAAAAAAAGTTAAAATATTATTTAGCATTCTTCGTTGTATCATTTGATGTCTGTTTTGGTTAAGTCAAGCAGAACAGTACCATCAGAATTCATCACAAATTCAATGGCTGCCTTACAGAAGAAACAGTTCTTGCAGTTCATCAAATAATGTGTGATACAGCTCCTGAGAAATAAAAATAATTAATCACACGAATTAAAGTAAAGTATTTAACCTTGTAAATTTTCATTTCATACCAAAAACTTAATAAATTTCTATAAGGAAAAAACCTATCTTCACTTTTTAAGATTAATTTATAGATAGAGGAAGTTAAACATATAAAAGGGAACAAGCACAATATGGATTTTACAGTAAAAAGAACATGGTTAATAATTTACAATGCTGCCACTGGAAAGAGAGGCAATGGCTGTCTCTTGAAAATAATTGGTCGCTATCATCCAATTCCTCTGATTTCTCTCTATCACAACTCATCAGGATGCAGAGTGAAACACACTATTCAAGTTCTTAAATGATGGAAAAAAAAACCACACACACAAGGGAGAAAAATAAAGTTGTTATTGAATGATAGGACACTTGAATAGGTACATGTAAAAGGAACAAAAAACATAAAGGTAAAACAAAGGAAATTAAAGAACTTGGATGGGATGTTTTCTTAACATATTACTAAAGATGTTAAGATTTTTCTTAAATTTTAACCTCGATATTTGGAGTGTTTAACATTTATAGTTATAGTATATTTCTAAGCATGCAGATTCAAATTAAAAATATATTATTTATCTATTTAGTATTTACCTTATTTCTATGGGTTTAAACTAAAATGGGTTGATGTTTAATTTGCATCAAAGTATTAGAATACAAAGGTCAATTTATCTACATTCACAATTTGCTGGTAATTAACCTTTCGACAAGCACATAGTGTTTCTTAACACGAGACGGCACAACTCAACCTTAGGACGAATACCTTTTAGTCGTAGGTTATAGACCTTTTGATCAACGTTATTCACAATTATGCTTTCTATTAATTTAACAAAACTACTGTATGTAATAAAGCAATGCAATACAACTAAGTATATCTTAAAGGCAAAGCTTGGGGGATGAGTGAATAAAATTACGAACATAAACAGTAACTTGATCATAATAAAATAAATATAAAAATTACGCCTGGACATATGGAATGAACCTGTGACCTTTGGCTTATCATGCCAATATTCTACCACTGAGATATCTAGGGATCATTCCATGGTCAGGGTCACTCTTCACTCATATTTTGAGGCAGAATTTGTGATGGACATGTGAATATCATTGGCTATTAAAAGCTATAGTTATTATCACAGCCACCGGTGACTTAGTTGAGGTGCTATGCTGTCAATAGTACGAATACATTGTACGTTCCAAGAGAATTAAGATGGAAGAAAGTAATGCTATATAATTAAGTATATATGAAAGGCAAAACTTGGTAGGGTGAATAATTATAATTAAAGACATGAGCCGTGTCTTAATTATACTTTAATAAATTGAAAAATGAAACTCAAACACGAGAATCAAACCCATGAGCTTCGGCATAGCATGCCAATACTCTATCTCCAGGGATCGTCCCGTGTTCATGGTCGTTCTTCACCTATATTTTAGGGCAGAGTCCATCACGAGACAATCCCTGGATAGTTCAGTGGTAGAGCATTGGCACGCTAAGCAAAAGGTCCTGGGTTCAATTCCTGTATCCAAGTGGTATTTTTCAATTTATTCGAGATCTACTGTAAATAATTGTTTTGTTTATAAATATTATCAGATAATACTTTTTAAAAATAGGAGAAAATTTAATCTGGTATATTATTTGTTATAATGTATGTAGATTATCCAAAAGCATTGTCCTCTTAAAATAATCTACCATCATCTCGTCAATGGTTAGATACTTGCTCATTTCTTTGCTATTTTTGTGGTTATCTACAAATTAATTTTCATACTCAAAATACTATATACAATAAAATTGTATTACAGGTTTTATCACTCAATGTTGCTATTTTCACTTAGGCCCATACTCTCATGTTGTGTAAAGCACTTCTGACACATACTTTTCAAATGTTCAGAACATACAAAATCACTTCATTTGTCAAAAAAAATTAAGTATTAGATTTCTTTAAATAGTGACAGAACTTGCAAGCACCTTCATAATTTTTTTTAAGTTCAGTTGATGGTTATGAATCACTTTTTTTCCTCTTGTTCCGCTTTAAAAAAGGCTTATAAAAATACATGTTTTTCATTTGAATTTACATTTAGGTGTTATTTTCGTGTTGATAAGAAACTTATAAAAATAAACAAGTGTATCTACATTAAAAATATGTTATTTCTAAGAAGTAAGAAGAATTACTTACATCTTGTCTACATGATTTTGTAACGCAAACGGGCACAATACAGAGGACAGATAATATATCTTACTTGTGAAATAGCCAAATATCAACCGACATCAAAAACCTAAAACTATTCCCTTTCCTCTATTCTATTGTAAACATCCACCTTTGAAAATACCCACTATCTTAAGTTTTTACTACCTGCTTTTATACCTGCAAAATGTGTTCAGAGGGGAAACCTATCCTCAGGCCAGGGCACGTCTAGCGAAAGGTTAAGTAAAACGAAAACAAACCAATAATAATGGTTACAATTTAAAAAATCATACAGTTCAGAATACTGATATTTTATTTAACTTTCACTTGATTAGATTTAAGAGCTTAGAATTGTGATATTGAGATCAATTTTCAGTTCTATGGATAAAGGTAAGAATCGAGGGCATCAAGGAATCAAATTTGATATTCCTAAAATATAAAACAATATTAAAACTATTCCAACTATTTTTTTAGCACCCATTCAGGTTATATGCCTGATATTTCAACTTTAATTAGGTTTTGAGAATACTTCAACTTACCCCATCCCTGCCCCTGTCACTCAATTCAGTAATTGAATGCTCAAAGGCGTCATTCTTATAATAGGCTGGGCTGCTGATGACAGGCAAATCAGGGTTCAAATCCGTGTCAGGCGTAGTGAGGGAGTTTTCCCTTAAATTATTTTCTACTCTCCCTCCACAAAAATAAGGGTACACTTACTCTAAGTTCAACCTTCCTCGTCTCTAAAACATCTATATAATTAGTACATATGCACATAGCCTGAAACAGTAGTAAAACGTGGTGCTAAAAATAAAAACTTACATACTCCTGGTTGATAGATTACCTGCAAGACTGGTGATTGCAAGGTTTGAAAGTTGCATTGATAGGATAAGCATAGCAAATGGTACAGACATCTTCATCTGCTATAACCTTGACATCAGACAAGAGCTTAGAGTATACATCCAACATTCGGATCATATTCCTCACCCTGTCCTGTTCCTCCATACTCACATCTTCTGCATCTTTGAGAGATAAGAGAGAAAATAATACACTTAATGTGTGTTAACTTCTTTTTGAACAAAAATGTTTATTGGATGTAAGAGAATGAAAAAAATAATATTTTTTTCCCAAATATTGTAGATGAAATAAAAGAGATGATAACTTTATTGCTAGAACAATATCAACGTGACAAAAAATATACCTTGATTTTGGTAAGAACAGTACCTTGTAGTTACTTAAGTTAATAAAACTATTTTAATGTTTCCATACATTAATTAATTTTATCTGTAGCTGTCACTTTTGATAGATATTCATATTATCAATAGATACCTATAAAATAACGCAAATTCCATCAATGGTGGCCACAAAGAAATATGTTTGAATTTTCTAAACTGTTCTTTCAACCAAAATTCGAGTATATATAGATGTAACTTCACAAGATTACTCATAGCTTACATAAGAAAAGCAAAAAAATACAATAGTTGTGTTCAAAGTAGGGCTCTGAAAGTACTGGTATTCTGAGCTCAATGCTTAAGCTCGAAATCAAGATTGAAAGTTTTGTAGCCTCGTCATTTTCGAGCTCCCCCTTGATGTACTTAATAATCAACTTTTAAATCGCAATAGTAAGCATAATCTAATTAATTGAGAAATATCAGTATTCCCACTTATAAATCATTCGATTGCTTAACAAATTGTTAAAAATTAATTTCCATTTTCACATTAATAGAATAATAGAGCTTTAAAACCAATGTTGACTGGTAAATGTATTCAATACTGTGGTCCATTTCGAATTATACTTGATTGAAGTCGTTTACTTGTGATGCCATGACAAAGCAATGAAAATAAAAATAGCTAAGAAGATTACTAGATGATTGAATGATTCTTTTTACTATTTTTACCTGGTCCCTTTCTAAAATAATTATTTATGTTAAATTAAATATGAATAATATATTAGTATACTAATGTTTTCAAACTTAATATATTTAAAACTCGTATTAATTAATACGTTTAGCTACAAAACTAGCTCTAGTTTGGTAACTATTTAGTTATAGAATTATGTTGGTTAACCTGTTTAAAATCAATGCTGATCTTATTTAGTGCAATAAATATTTTACCAAACTTAGCACATTTATATTAAAAAAGCATTTACTATTTTATATTGTTTGCTAGAAATATTATTTTAGTTATATTATTTTTAATTTTAAAGTATCAGCATCAACTTTTATAAGCATGAAAAATCGAATTGAAGTAATTTTCTCAATACAATATTGTCCAATGAGAGCATGTGCAACTGCGCATAAAGGAATGGAAATGGAACAGAAACTGTGATAATGCACTACTACACTAAGAAATAATAAACGAAATACAAAACACTTCAAATTTCTTTGTTTATGATTCTTACACTTTCTTAAATGGTAAATTAAGTTACTGATGCATATTTTGGGGAAATATTAGCTTATTAAAATGTCAATTTTATTCCCTTTTTTATCAAAACAGTGTAGAAACACTCTACAATAATATAAAGTGACAGTGAAGGAAGCCAACCTGAAAGGATATTTAGTTTAGGCCTAGATATAAACAAACAACTTCTCTTTTCTTTCTACACTTTTACACTTCCCACTTCTTCAAATTTCCATGGTTGCACATTGATTTGAATTTTTGGGAATATTTATTTTTCATATGAAGAGACATTAATGAAAAAGTAATATTCCTGAAAATTCAAACTAATGTGCAACTGTGGAAGTTTTAATAAGTGGGTAGTGGGAAGTGTAAACGTTTAATAAGACATGAAGAGAGAAGTGTGTTTGTTCCTATATAGGCCTAAACTAACTATCCTTTCAGGTTGGCTTCCTTCAGTGTCACTTACTTTACATCACTGTATAGTGTTCCTACACTGACTTGTTATACATTTGCAAGTCATCATACAATTATTCATTTTATTAACTTTTTTATAATTATTGTTAGTGTAATTTTAATTTCCTTAAAGACATGAGTGTTGAAACCATTTTAATTATTTTTATTTGATTTTTATTTGAGTGTTGTTCTTATTTTTAAATTGTGTTTTATAAATGTTATTTCTAATTTAAAAACCGATATTTCCATTGTTTAACTTTTTTTTTTCAAAAGTATTTACTCTTTATAAAAATGAATGTCATTCATATTTTAAGAACATGTGTTTTAATATACTTTAACATTTTAAAATTATTAATATATTCGAACTTGACTCAAACTCGAGAGCTTTCAGAAATAATCGACTCTGGTTCCACTCGAAAGAAAAAACCCAAGCTCGCAGACTCCTAGTTCAAAGCTTCACAAAAATAAATATTGAAAGCTGGATAAACATTTTCTTTCGATTCTGGTCATGCTGTTGTCAGTTATAAATTAATGTTCACATGAAATAATCTTAAATAATGTGATAGTAACTTGATTTATCAGTCTAGGATTGTCTAGTAAAGATCAACTTTTAAGAATGTATTGCAGTACAATGGAGATTATATTAATGATACAAACTTACAATTTATTAAGGAAAAGGGCATTTTTCTCTGCTTCTTCAAGACTTTCTGTATGTCTCCCATGAGGAAACGAAGTGAGCTGATCTGAAAACTCGGCTCTGTCAATAAAGCTTTGGCAATCTTAGGTACTTCCAGGTTTTCATCTGTAAAATAATTATTATCTCGTGTTTCATGTCCATAAATGGTAATGTACATAACTACTGATACTTTATAATGATTATCAAGTATGTACTAGTCACAGACAAACTGTGTAGTATATAGTATATTACAAACATTATTTTATTAATAGATCGTGACTTGATGTGATAGTAAATTTAGACACATCCCCATTCTGAAATTGTGTCACTCGATCTAGGTGTCAAATGATTTCAGCCTAAAGCGATAGACTATTGGGTAGTGTGATCTAAGTTAGATTTGTGTGAGATCATATTGAGACATTAAAAGCTAACCTTACACTAGTTCAATTTAAAGTAGTCGAAAAACATATTAATTTTTAGTTTCTTCTTCCTATCATGTAATCAAATTCTCTTGCATATGCATAAATATGACTCAACTTTGGCTAAAGACGTGTGGTAGAGGGACGTAAAGACAACAAGAAAATAACACGTTGAGTTTGAGAATTGATTAGTATGCACAACAGGGTCAATGGTGTTAAAAGAGATTCGTGGTAGATATTAACAAGACGTGTATTAATCACAACTTGTGAATGTGAGGAATGCCAGGCCTCCACCGTGGTCCAGATTCCACATTAAACTGTAGGTCCTCCATTTCATCTCACAATCACCCTACCATTACACATTAGCGTAAGTGCATATAACTCAAACGGGTAGCAAGACGCGGTGCTAATAATAATAGATATTAACTGGAAGAAAAATATTATGTATTTTTACTGATGTAAATAAAAGTTTGATATTATTTTAGTGAATATGTAAAAAATTCCAAAAATTGTAAAATATTCCCTAACTTTTCCCTGACCAAGCAAATTCCCTGATATAAGGGTTTCCCACATTGCTGGACAGCATGAATAGAGATATAGCTTTTCAATTTTATAAATTTATTCTTAGATTGCAACAAACTGTGCCCTTGAAGTGAAAGGAAGTGAAGTATAGGGAGTACTTTGTATCCATAGTCACATATATAGCAGAAACATGGACAATGAAATTAAGAGAGACTAGGAAAGTGGAAACCATGGGAATGAAGTCTGTGAGGAGCTCGTTAGCTGTCACAAGGAGAAATATAATTGAGAATAAAGTTGTCTGGGTAAGAACTTGGAGTACAAGGTGCATATGAGATAGAGGAAGTAAGGGTAAGATGGTATGGTCATATTGTGATGAGGATGAAATAGGAAAAAATATCAAAGAGAATAATGGAGATGAAAGCTGTAGTAAAAAGGACTGCAAGAGAGACAGATATAGATGGGAAGAGCATATAACAGCAAGGAGAAGAATGGAAGCAAATAAAAGGAGGAAGAGTGGTGGAAGTTAAGATGAAGATGGAGTAATTTTGTAATGTATCAAAATAATATATAATAGAACAGTGTTATCGCCCCACGAGTGGGCAGTCATTTGTGATAATGCAGTTAGTAACTGATAAATACTCTATTTACTTTACATTACTGTTTCCAGCTTGTGGCTTTAGTCAGTTTTTTATCCAAACAATATATTTTTCACTATCAGCTTGCTAGGCCTGCCGTAGCTTCATATGCCTTATAATCTAACTTAAGGCTAGGACAGGCACAGCATCCAGTCCCCAACCATTAATTGATCATTGCAAAAGAGTAAGCCCACATTTCACCAATAAGAAATCTTCGGCCAGGCCAGGAACCGAGCCCAGGACCCTTAGCTCAGTAGGCAAACATGCTACGGACTGAGCTAAGGTGTCAAACTATTTAGCTACAGTCACCCCATTGTTAAACATAGAACTACTTTAATGTATTAATAAGTCAGGTCATATTGATTTGCGTTCAACAATGATCACTTTTTTACTATTTTATTAGTGTTATTTGAAAGGTATTTATAATATTTCCCAAAAGTGACAGCCGCAGATAACAAAACTTGATGTATGAATATATGAAAGAAGATCTAGTAGCCTTTATGTTTGTCTTCCTATGAAAATTGGACTATATGGCAGAACCTAATCAGAATATTGTGTAAGTGACCTGAGAATTGATCTAATTCCTCTTTGAGTAGGGCCAGGAGAATGCCGACCACAGCGGTCAGGATGGGGAAGTGGTCCACAGTTTCCAGGTCTGGGATCTCAAGCTGCACCACGTGTTGGAAACATCCAGCCTGAGAGCTAACTCTGTTCAGCACTTGGCACATAAGCTGGAACAGAACCACAAAACCATCAATTGACAAAGAGAGTCAAATAACCGACTAAATGTTGGACCTTAGCAACAGTCCATCCAGCCAGGCCTATGGAGTTGGACCCAATTTTGAGTGGAATCGGTAAAAATGTCCAGATTGAGGTTTAAAATAAAAACATATGATATTATAATAATATATTATGGTAAATACTTCATTTTAATTCAATAATTTTTTTATTCTTTAGGATCAATTTTTGTAATCTGGATTAATAAATTTACTACCCGCTTCGCTGGCCGTATGGTCTAACGCGCTACTCTCACAAAGTACTAGATTGCAGAGGACAAAAGAATTAAGTTCAAACTTACTGAGTGTGTTTTTTTTCCAAAATGGTTATACTTTCTCCCTCCACACAAATGCGGGTGCACTCCCTATAAATATAGCCTTCCTCATCACTAAAACCATCAAAGTAATTAGTATATAAACATATAACCCAAATGGGTAGTAAAACGCAGTGTTAAAAAATAATTTAAATATAAATTCACAATGCCAAAGAAGCTTTCACAAAGTAATCTATAATGGAAAATTTTACTGCAGTAAATTAATTACTAATTATTATACTTTAACCATTTATGAAAGAGTCAGAGTCGGACAGTGAAAAATAAAAGAGTCGGAGTCAAAGGCTTGGTGTACCAACTACACAGCCCTGCATCCAACAATGGAGTGGTGGTAGCTGACTGCTCTCAAAAGTGTCCAGATCTACCTTCATGCATCCATCCGCCAAACCATATAATCTGCAAGACCATATGTTTAGCTGCTCTCACGTTTGGCAGTATAAACTTTCACAAGTAATTAGTTTTTAATTATTTGTTTCTTTTAAACGTGTTTACATTATTTAAACATGAACCTGAGAAAATAATCATTTAGATGATTCTGTTTTGTGTAAGAAGAGTCTGTAGTTCACTTAAAACTGCTTTACAAAACAATGGTGAACTATACCAAATTAAGGTTATTCATGACATCATAAAAACTAATTTTGATTGTGTTCATACTTCGTACACGTCATCGTTGTTGTCGTCATCATCATAATAATCATCATCATCATCATAATCATAATAATAAATGCTTTCACCCAGCCTCCGCTCATGTCAGTTTAGTAAAATGCCTCTATCTTCCTTTATTATTCCACCATTCTTCCTCCGTTTTCTGGCCTCCACTGCAGTCTTTGTCCTGCATACTTCATTTCCAACATTTGCTTCGGCATCCTCTCTTTTTCCATCCGCATTACATGCCCATAACATTTCAGTCTTGCATCCTCTAGTATCTCATGTACTCCCTGTATCCCAACTCTTTCCCAGATAACTTCATTCCTAATCCTGTTTCTCCTTGTGATAGCTAACATGCTCCTCACAAACTTAATTCCCATGGCTTCATTTTCCTAGTCTCTCTTACTTTCACTGTCCATGTCTCTGCTGCATATGTGACAGTAAGGTAAAATGTATGCATGTTCATGCACATGTGCTTACAAAATAAAAACTTTTTATTCTGAAATTAACATTTTGTATACAAGGCTATTTCTCTAAGTAATAAAAAATTATTTATTTATTTTATAATTTATGGTGGCCAGTCATAGCAAGATGCAAATGTGAATATGATACTTTTAAATTTATTATTTCATGTATTATAATATCTCTTGTTGCCACAACCGTGAAACCAGAAACATAATGCTTTTGTTATTTTTTTTTTTTTCAATAAGTTAAGAAAATACCAGTTATAGAGTAATAGGGAGGTATTGTTAGAAGTGTTTGATAAAAAAAATTATTTATAATATAATATTACTAAGAAAATAATTATAATTTAAATATTAATGACTTTCAATCAATGTTTGTAATCAAAATCTTCTGATAGCTGTCACTCCTGTTGGAGGGACTGTATTTATGTGGAGTAGGGCCCTCATATTTGCTGATTGAGTAATCAGGGTTTCAGTTATCTGCAGTTTATCGCTGCCTGATTTTATTTATTTTAATTATGCATAAAAAATAATTTCTAAGTTTCAAACCACGTGCTAAACGAGAATCGGCCATATATCAGAAGTATTATTATTGTAGTTATAATTATTATAATCATTATAATTATACTTATGATAATTATTATAGTTATAATTATTATGAATATAATTGTTATAATAGTTTAGTTATTGTTATTGTTATTATTGTTATTGTTATTATTGTTATTATTACTATTACTACTACTATCACTATCATCATCATCATCAGCAGCACAGCGTCTTACTACCTGTTCGGGTTATACGCACTTACGCTAATGTGTAAATGGTAGGGTGATTGTGAGATGAAATGGAGGACCTACAGTTTAACGTGAAATCCAAACCACAGTGGAGGCCTGGCATTCCCCATTATGGTATCACCATCACCATTACCGTCACCATCACCATCTCCGTCATCATTATCATCAATGATCATCACAACAAGAAGAATAGAGAATAATAAGAACACTGTAGTATACAGCACATGTTATTATTACTTTATTTAATGTTGGTTTAAATTAGGAGGGATAGCCAGCACACTTACCTAGGTGATACTGGAGTAGAAATTGTTTAGATATAACACTAAAAAACACATAAACACATTGTTAAGGACAAGCTTTCACTGTCACAGACAGTTTCATCAGGTCAGGAGAGTAGACTGATTTCTTGGTTGAACTGTTAAGCTGCGGCGCCACAGCCACCGGACTGGACTTTACTTGACATGACTTGAGTCCAGTGGGATTTTCCATATAATGTTTCTTTATGGTCTAGGCGCCACTGCGACCAGACTCGACTGGACTTGACATAATCTGCCGACCGGAGTCAGGTCGTGTACGGTCCCAATTGGAAAACTAACTTGAGTCTGTTTCCCCCACCACTCGTAACAACACTATCTCCAGCACGTGAGCAGTTGTTTACATATTCTACGTCTAGCATGTTCATATTTAAAATTGTATTAAAAGTACAAATCTAAGGAACTCGTATTTACAATTCTATCTAAAGTGTATATATATATATTCTTTTAAAAAATAAGCTCTCGAATAATAAAACTCAATTTTTAAAACATTCTAATATTATTAAAACAGTTTTAAAATGTCTTTGGAAGAGCAACTTATAGAGACAGTCCAGTTCTCTTCTTTTTCGATAGCAATAATGCACAACAATTCAAAAAATCTTCATCTGAATCGGATTCAGAACTTAAATCCAATAACTTTTGCCTGGAATTCATATTATGCTGAGAGAAATGCAGAATAAACTGAGATGTTTTAGACTACACAGTCAACTCAAGTCTGTTCGCTGTGGCGCATATCC
>CABEEJ010000257.1:152060-168941 GCA_901482245.1 Timema douglasi
GGGGGGGGGGGGGGGGGGGGGGAATTTTCGAAATTTCAAATAATTTTGAATAATTAACGGCCGAATACTCAAAACTCCAAATAGATCCTTCAAACAGCAAGATCAGATAGCTGTGTCATAAATCTCTTAAAAGTCCCATCCATAACAGAATGTTTAAGAGGGTAGCTAGATATTCTGGTGACTTGGGGAATTAAAAATCCTTTTGTCCTTTGTTCAATATGGGGGGAAGGGGGGAATGTCGATGTTAGCAGAAAGAAAGAGTTTGTGGCCTGCCTAAGGGTTGGAAAAGGTGGAAGGGGTTGTATAACGGCTGAAGGAGAGACAAACAGTTGGGAGCCACGTGTCTACTAGTGAAAGTGCTTGCAATGAAACATTTAAGGCCCATTGACGTTATTAGTTGACTAATGCAAGTACACTAATTTGGCTGTGCGTGCACAGCTTGCACCGTGTAAACATACAAGCAAGTCTACTTGAAAGTGAAAAAGTTGCTCACCTTCCAACTTTACTAATGCAAATAGACAATTCAAAATGGTGGCAACTAAAGAATTGGTTGTGCGGGGGACACTTATTTGTGGAATGTTATGAAAAGAATGAGTTTTTGTGCAATTTTAAGCACTGAATTTATAAAGATAAGAATGCAAGAGATATTGCACTAGAGGATATTGTAAAGTTATATCAGGTGTGCATATTCTCTAAAAGTTTCCAAAATAAAATGTTAGGCCTATGTAAATATTGCAAATGTTCCTTGTGAGAGGTATTATTTAATATCAGTAAACAAATGTTATCAATAATTTGATCAAACCATTATTTCTTACCGATCAACGTGGCATGTGTAAATTTTATATATAAAACCACAAAATATAATACAACATTTTAGTACCGTGATTAGTTTCGGCAACATAATATTCGCGTTATCAGCAAGTAAGGTATGGTTTTCACGCAAAATCTTCAGCACGTTTTCTAATCTGGGTATTTAACACTTTAACCAATCTTTATAAGTTTTAATTAATAATGTTCAACCCACACACTTCAAACACTTTGTAATAAAGCTCTGGAAACTTGAGTAGATATATAACATAATATTATTATCGCATAGCAAACCAGATAGTTTATATTTAATTTAAACCAATCTACAAATTAATTAATTATTATTTTTATGGAATATTTTGGCCTAGTATGCTAGCATTTAACAAAAATTTTTGTTATTAGTATACCAAAATTTAAAATAGGGCTTAGAAAACCTGCTTTAGGCCTATTTAAAAAATGCACAATCGAGGGTTGTATTGGAATTTATTGACCTTATTTGAGTTCAATTTTATTTATCATGTATTCTAAGTGAGTTAACAAATCAAGAAAAATAGTATAATAATTATTTGGGATCAAATGAAATACATTTTAAACTACTAAGGAATTAAGAAATATGAGACATACTAATCACTAACTTTTTTATGATGTTTTATATAAAACAATTATTTTAAACAGGTCGTCTAATTATGATACATTGCGTTTACTGAAAAATTGTAATTTATTTGGCCACCCATTCTTATTCTATATTCACTCTTTCTAGATTCTAACACATAAGGGTAATTAATATATACGTATAAATAACCCGAACGAGAAATGAGACGCAGTGATAAAATAAATTGCACCAATAGAGAGATCAGTTAGCACAACTTCATTTTTAGCCATGTTTTAGAAGTGATAATAATACAAGTGAAAAATGTGTGTCCACACAACTAGCATGTTAGTAAGCTAATACCACTAAAATTGCATTAGTCCACTAACACTGTGTCAATAGGCCTTTAAAGAAGAATAAAAATAGTGTGAAAATGAAGGGGAAATGGGGAGGAGGCAATATTGCAAGGTCAACAATTTGAGTGTGCCTGTCATTCTGTTGTTATGTGTTAGCTAGACAGGCAGGCGACCCAGACAGAATAGAAATTAAAAGGGGTGTCAAATCTAGACAATATTTAAGAGGTGTCAAACTTAGATACCTAAACTTACGAGTACTTAAGGGGTGTTATGTCTTGACCATTTAAAAGATTTTAAACCTTGAACACATTTAAGGGGTGTCAAGCTTAGATAATATTTAAGGGGTGTCAAACCTAGATAACATTCAAGGGGTGTTAAGCCTAGGTAATTTTAAGGGGTGTCAAACCTAAATACAATTTAAATTTAGATTTATTTCAAAAAATTATCATAAAATTTAAAAAATTTTATTTAGGTGAAACCCCTTGTCTAAAAACTGGATCAAAAGTTCCTCTTAATTTCCTAAAATTTTGTTTTGGATTCAGTCTTTCTTTTATTAATACCAGCTCAAATAACAATGTTTTGAAGTAATTTTTTGCATTTTGCATACTTAAATATAAAACCACATTTTCAATAGGAATTTTCTAATTTAAATTATTTTTATCAAATATGTAAGGAAAACCTACTATTCGATTCGAGATTATTTGATTCGATAAATAATCCTATTCGCACACACCTAGTAACTGGATTTATCAGATTAGAATGAAAGTTTACAAACATGAAACAACTGTGCAGTAAAACTTTTTTAAATCATTTTAATTTATCAAGTTATATAGAATTAAATAACAACAATATGTTATTTTTTAAAGACTAAAACCATTTAACAAAAAATATTTGGGCTTCAATTCGGTGTTAATAATATTTTGTACCTAAGATTCAAATTCGTTTTGAATTAAAAAATTGGACTTTGCACACTCCTAATTAATTTTTTTATATCTTAGAAATAAAACCACACCTGTATTGAGGTTAAAAACAAACAGCACCTTGCATAAGGAACTTTCTCGAGCGCGTCCAGCGTGACGTCACAGCACACAAAACTGGCCAGAGCCTGTATCATGGTGTCCTTGGAGTTGGCATGTACAATGCGGGTGTCCGAAAAGTGATCGCACAAAAACTCTGCCATCTCTATGAGAAGATCTTCATAGCCTAGACAAGTGAATACAACTATTGGTAGAGGAATGGTATGCAATTGTTGTTCTAAGAAGAAATTTCAATAAATCAAATTAATAATCCATGGTAAATATGTTCAATAAAAGATGATGGTAGAAAAAAAATGTAAATCTTTTAAATGTGAGATTTTAGAAATATATGAAACCAACATGTTCTTTAAATAATAATGACACAAATTTTTATAAATAATAAAATTTTAGAAAAAAAATTTGAAAAAATAGAAAAGTTGTTTTTAAATTAGAAATAAGACTTTAAGAAACATAATTTAAAAATAAGAACACCATGCAAATAAAAATATAATCAATATGATTTCAACACTCATGTCTTTAAAAAATTTAAAATTATACTAACAATTACAAAAAAATCATACAATTAACTTTTTAATGAGCTAATATTTCACCAAAATAAGTTCCTGTAACTTTAACTACCCTAAAATAGAATTTAAGAATCACAAGCAGTTAGAAATTTAAAATGTTTTATATTTAGTTTATTAGTCCTTAATGTAATAATTGTGCATGCTCCCTT
This sequence comes from Timema douglasi, assembly GCA_901482245.1. Lineage (NCBI taxonomy): Eukaryota > Metazoa > Arthropoda > Insecta > Phasmatodea > Timematidae > Timema > Timema douglasi. The sequence goes on from CABEEJ010000257.1 coordinate 155,565, forward strand.
CTTCCATCTCAATTTAATTCCACTATAAGCAGTTAAACATGTGCCTTATTTGGGCTTTCACTAAAAATTTTCTTATTATGAAATTTATTTCAATTCAATTTTTAATACTTATAAAAGTTGATGTTTATACTTTAAAATTAAAAATAAAATGGTCAAAATTATATTTCTAGTAGACAATATGAAATACCTAGTAGCTCAAAGCTCCATCGACCCTAATACAAGCTTTACTCCCATCATATACTGCCAGAATTGCATTTACTAATCATGCATTCACACCATACTCTCTCAGAACATTCCATAGCATACTCCTATTCACACAATCATACACTTTTTCCAGATCAAATTAAACATTGAAAGTAGGTTAAAAGGGCCGGTCCTACATACTTACCAGAGAGTTATAGGCCTCAAAGTTCCCAACTAAAACACGACAAAAGCATGGTATGGCCTTGATCAACCTGTAATTATGCTCCAATAGTCCAGTCTGTGTTTTACTCTCTTCTGCTGAAGAAGGGGACTCATGTACCCTTAAAATTACTTAATTATGTGTTATGTTGTGTTTTAATTGTGAATTTTGAGGCCTACAATTTTCTGGTAAGTGTGTAGACCTTGCCCTTCTATCCTCTTTTCACTATTTAATTTAATACAGCTGTTTGGGGCCATTTTTTTTTTTGTTTCTCCAGATCGACAAACGCACAATACACTTTCTTCCTTACTGCCAATAATTTCTCAATCAGGTGCTGCAATGCAAATATCTGGTCCATACAAACTCTACCTGACATGAAACCACATTGCATACCCCAAATTTTGTCCACAGTTTTTTCACACACCTTATCAATTATGACTTTCCCAAAAACTTTACCTGGAATACTCAACAAACTAATTGCCATATAATTCTTACATTCTTCCGGTCATTAGTAACATATGAAATCCCAGCACACACATTTAACAACTCACACAATCTGGCAAGTAGTACTATGCCTCAACACTTTAGCATTTCAATTGAACATATTAAAGTTAAAATTTCTTAAGCTTGAAAACAATCAATATGTATGCTCAATGTTAAATTTTTAATTCAATTGAAATTATAATTTTAGAAAGGGACCATGTAAAAATAGTAAAAAAATAATGACTATGCAAGTGTTAAGTGATCTACTTTACTTTACATTCATTACTGTTTACAACCGATGGTCTGGGTCAGTTTTTTATTCAAGCCATAGCCTTATTTATGCCGGGAACCAAACTCGAGACTCTTAGGTCACTAGACAGACATGCAGTAGCGGATTTAGGTTTGCCCGAGACGATATGGCGCCCTTTTTTTTTGTAACAGTATATATATACATATATGTGTGTGTGTATAAAATAATGAAAATAATAACAATAATAATAAGAAATCTAATTCAGGTATAAATTAAACATTTATTTTTTTAACATAACAATTAAATATAGAATTAATAATAAATTGCTTGTAATTAATATATAAATTATTTCAATTAAAAATTTTGGCGCCCCTCAAAATTTGCCGCCCTAGGCCGGGGCCTCACGGGCCTAAGCCTAAATCCGCTACTGCAGACATGCTATCAACTGAGCTAAGGTGTCGGATAAGTGATCTACTTAGGAGCTCTTCTTAATTTAAATATCTTATCATGGCGATGCAACTTTAATCAAGGATAGTTCAAAATGGATGAAAATATTGAATAATTTTACCGATCAAAAGTAGTTTTAGAGCTCTATTGCATTATTAATTTTAAATATGACATTTAATTTTAATATTTTGTTACGTTAAAGAATGATTTATAAGTGAAACTGTCAATAGCATCTAAATTAAATAGTCTATATTTATTAATGTGTTTTAAAAATTAATTTGTATGTATATTTTAAGAAGATAAAAAATGACAAGCCTACAAAACTTTAGATCTCAATCTCGAGCTTTAATGATGAGCTCAGCTTGAAGCTCAAAATCTGAGTACTCTCATAGCCCAATACTTTACCATTTTATTTAGTGATGTTGTAAAGGTATTGATAATATCTATCAAAAGTGAACGCTACAAATTACAATGAATTAGCATAGGGATATGTGAAAGTAGCTTTTCAAGTTGTGAGATAAAAACCTTTCTCTGAAAATTGGATTGTATCAATTGTGTTGATGAGTTTTGTTCTGCCTTCTCTTGAAAAAGTCATCTGTTGTGTCTGGTAAAATTTGGACTTGCAATTTTGTGTGTGTGTGTGTGTGTGTGTGTGTGTGTGTGTGCGTGTGTGTGTGTGTGTGTGTGTGTGTGTGTGTGTGTGTGTGTGTGTGTGTCTTTCTTTGATAAAATATTCTTCTATAACTATTCATTCAATCCAGACATTTGAAGCCTTTTTTTACCAATTAAAAATGTTATTAGGTTTTAATAAGATACAACAAGGAGTTGAAGTTTCTCTGAATTCTATCTGTAGAGAAGTATAATTCATAATATATGTGATTAAAATCTTTTCAATAAAAGACTTTTATTAACTCTTGTTTATGAAAAATACATAGTTAAGCACCTTCTATATTATCAATGGGGCAGGTTGGATGAAGGTATGTCCTCAAAGCGGTGCACAACTCGACCAGAGCCTCGAGGTAAAAGTCTGGGACAAAGCTGAACAGTTGGCCCTCCTGTGAGGACAATTTGACAGTCTGCAGAACGACCCTGAAGAGCCAGGCAAGGTGACTCTGTTTCTCGGGAGAAAAGACCGCGGCTCTAACCCACGCCATGTGCCGCGACTGTTCCATCAGCTTGTCTTCAAACACTTGAGTGGCCCTCTGTAGCTCCGCAGCCACCAGTGAGGAGTCCTCAGGTGAGAGGGAGGAGAGACGAGACTTGTTGCTTGCCACAGCAGAGGTGTAGTCTGCCATGCTGTCTCGCAAGGTGCTCACCTGAATGCAATAATACTTAGTAGTTAGAGATATGAATCGAATATACTATTTTACGACTCAAAATCTTCATTTTAACTTTGAATCCTGGGGCCTCAAATTTGAATCCAAAATTTGATTAAAAAAAATGAACATAAGAGGAAACAGGAACATAGAAAAATAATATAACATATAAATACTAACTAAATGATAACATTTTTTGCTGAAATGTATTCATTACAAAATTCATACATTCCTTTAAGTGTTAAATTAATGGTCTGGGGTCTGGTTGTAAAGTTTTTATTATAATTACGTTGGGGCTAAATCATCAATAGGCAATATTTGCTCTTAAAGCAAATTACAGTTCAATAATTATTTTTATTTTTTTCAAATCTTGAATCAGATATTTTGTCAAATCCTCAAGGGTTCGAGGGTTCAAGGATCCTATTTCTAATAAAATATATAAATTTAACCAAGCTTACATTCCGTATATCTTTGATTATAAGATGCACATTTCTTCCCCATTTAAATGTCTTTAAAAACAGAGTGAATCTTAGAATCGATGGTGTCTTAAAATAAAATAAATATGATAAATTGAAAATGTTCTTACTTTGGAAATCTGTTTGTGAGCCGCCATGTGGTAAAACAGCACTAGGCCATCAAGCAGCTCAATTAGGGAGGATGCAGCATCTAAATTTCCCACCGAGGAGGTAGTTTTAGGAGCAGCATGCTGGTATGAGGAAGCAGACGAGAAACGTTCAACAAACATGGTGCCCAGTGTTGGATGTTCCGACAACATATGAGCGAGCATTGGGATCATTACAGCTCGGCCATCAAAACGAGCTTCCAAATTGGCTGATGGACCAGCGAAGAAATCTATAGAGTCTGTGTGGCAAACATTGTTTTATGTATGACATGAACAAGATTAACGCTACCAAACTATATTTTTAAATTATCTATTAGATTTTTATAATTTATATGATTTACATAATAATAGTGCCTTAAGTATGTTAGAGAAGTGTGCAATGTCAGCTTTTTCAATTTCGAAGTGAGCTTGAATCGAATACATGAAATATTCTCAAAGCCTAATCAAAGTCTGAAAATTTTTTATTAGTTGTTTTATGCTTGAAAATATATTATATTGTGAATATTTATATAAATGTATATATTAAAATTACTTTGAAAATGTTTGAATGCACAATTTGTAACATTAATTTTATCAAGCTCTTAAATTTACATAACTATAGTAATACAGTATTATATTCAAAACTTAATAATACCAATATATTATTTTAATTGTCAAGTCACAATATGTTGCAATACTCTTTTCTCTGTCCCAGACAGACCGAGTCTTCTTTGGAGGTAAACAAGGGAGGGACAATATATGCAATATATGCCTACCTCATGTAAAATTTGAGAAGGAAGAATTCTCTTATATACGTCTTATTGAGAGCAAGCTCAGCCCCCACTCTTGACCAAAATTCTGTTAAGGTAGCATGTTTACACCCTTTCGGGCTTTTCTGATTACCTTTGATTCAATTAATTCAACTCCTGACTGAGATTTAGTGAAGGGAGCAAGCTTAATTCGCATCTGGGGCATATAAATTAACTGTTTTAATCCAAGTCACCACATGTGATATTGGATCATGTGATCACTTTATTCAAAGAAGTGATAACATTAAATAAATTAGTTATTGATATTAAATTAATTATTTCAATTTTAATCTCATAATCTATTATTCTCACATACCCACACACTCATTCACATACCTTCTTCCAAATTTAATACAATTACCTCATAAGGTGAAAAGAGGTTTTCCTTATAGAGTTATACCCACAAATAAGAGAGAGGACATGGTAAATAACAAAATAATCAAACCCCCAGATGTAAAGTCCACCAAAAGGGATCTTTATAGCACTGTCACCCAAAAATGCTGGCAAGATTTAATAATATAACATCCCCCACTCCCCAACCCCACAGGACAATATAAATTGTTTGTAAGATTTCGTCCAGCTTACAATTCAATTACTTCAAATTTTTTTTTCCATATTTATATTGATTTTTCATATGTGAGTATATTTGTACTCATGAAGTTTAGTAATTGTCAAAGCCAGGATTATTTTTGAAATGAAGTTGAAGCTGATACTTGTTTCAGACTCAAATTGAAGTTTTGAAGCTTTGCACATCCTTAAATGTTATAATGTTCTTAAACACCGTAATCAAGTTACAAACCCTAGCAAATATGTGGATCAAAAGGAAGGGGTAGGCCATGTAAGACATGGCTAAATGTAAATGAATGTGTGAAAAAGAGAAACATTAAGAGTTTTAAGAATAAAAGAGCATGTATGACTCGGTGTATAGAAGTTCTTGAAGCGAAGGGGGTATCCAAGGATAAGGAAGTGTGGAGGAAGTTAGTGAGAATGGATTAAGTATGGAGTTGTTTTCTTAACTAATCCCATAAGGGTACAGTATAATTAGGTATGCATTGTATGTATGTATGTATGTATGAATGTAAATACATTAAAAAATAATATAATTGTAGAAAATGAAGCCCAAATAAAAGCATAAACATGTTTACAAACATTTCAATATTTTGATGTCAGACGGCATCTTTAGGAAGCAGAAGAGTGATCATAATGTTTATTAATTAATTGAGAGTTGCAAGCAAAGTTATCAACCTTGCACCTCATTCACCAGAAGATTCACACAATAGGAGTACTAAGGGTGTGCAAGTACTCAAAAATGTGAGTTTGAATCAAGATTTAGTAGCTGTTTGAACCTAACAATTTTTTTTTAAATTTGCGTACTTTGAATTTTTTACTTTTTATTGTGTGTTTTACGTTCTTCTGCTGAAAAAGGGGACTGATGTACTCCGAAAATTATACAATTATGTATGTTGTGTTTTAATTGTGAACATTGAGGCCTACAGTTTTCTGGTAAGTGTGTAGGCCTTGCCCTTTATCCTCTTTTCAATGTTTAATTTAATACAGCCCTTTGTCCTTTGTTTAATTTTACTTGAAAATTTTTAATCTAATTAATTTTGTTCAATTTTAAGGTATTATTTCATAGCAAATAGAGTCCCTCAATATTTCCTTTTGTCTGATTAAAAAATATATATTGTACAATTGCATTAAATATATTCATTTTATAATAATGGAAATTATTCAGCCACTAGGCCACCTCATTTTAAAACATTAGACATATTCAAAAAATTTAATTTGTGAGATTATAACATTTTTCAACTAAAAATTTTTAATCAAAAAAGATTTATGTTTGGATTTATGAATGGGTCTAACTCTAGACTCGACAAAAGAATTATCTTGTGTTTCATTACCTGTCGACCGCAGAGAAGCCACGTCAGAGGACCGCCCATCTGCCAGGGTTTGCATAAAAGATGTGACGACTTCATGATCTGGACCTAACACTTTGACTAGATCCTCCACCAGGGTCTTATTCAGGTGCGATAAGACTCCACCCAGACGGTCCACACCGTAGTAGTGGATGGACGAGTCGTAGAAACAGCGAGCAGGGATCACCACAGGGTAGAGGACTACTTCCCGATCCCAAAGTTGCCTGAAGGTCACTAGGAGTCGATGGAAACAGCAGAGAGTGATGGGTAGAGGAGTTTGAAGAAATGGCAATGACTGAAACAAGCCAAGGGGCACTAGTGAAAAAGAAGTGATAGTCAGTTTAGCGTTTAAATGTTTTTACTAGGGATGGGCCCTTCGAATCCTTGAATCTTTGAGGAGATTCGAGATTTTAAATAAATAAAAATGTCGAATAGTTTTATTTTCAAAACTTTTATTTAGAATTTGTTTTAGAGCTATAATATTTCTTACTGGTGGTTCAAACAGAACATAATTATCAGAAAAACTTAACAGCCAGATCCAAAATCATTAATTTAACAATGGTTACAAGCAAATATGGTTTAAGTATCACTTGGACACGATTAGGGTAGCACACTGACATGAAAAAATAAGAATATTGAAAACAAGCAGTATAAGTAGTATTATATGCTACGATAAAACAATCTTGTTTGGGTTTTTTTTCTCTCCCGTATTCAATGCTACTTACTGTCATATATTTCTAACTTGTAATTGCTGTTAAATTTGATTTAAATATAAATGATAAAATTCATTGATTACAAAGTTATATTAATTTAAATCTAACATAAGGAGTCGTGCTTTTTTGGAATTGATGCACAGTTCTAAATTATTTGTTGATACCCGGCTATTTAGTTTAGTCAAGGAAAGTGTTACCAAACCAAAGTCTGGTGTCATCTCGGTCATACACACTCATAGCCAGTTTCGATACCAGGAGCAAGAAAATGATCTAGTTGTAAACATATGTACCAAGTCAATCACGAAAACACACCTTTTGTATTTGTCAATATAGCTTGCACAAAACATCATTACACTATGTTTAGTGGAGTCAATTAAGAGGTGGTACACAAAAATAGTTTAAAAAAAATTCAACTAATCCTTAAGTGTCAAACCAAAAATGGTTCGCCATCCCTGAACTAGATTATAGCAATGGATACCATAAATGAAAGCCTCAAGCAGCTATGCTCACCCGACTAGAGATCAGATTCTCATGCAAGAAGTTACGGAATTTCCTTAGAAATATCTTGCGGGAGGAAGGTTGAGCTGAAGAACCATCTGTGTTGTCAAGGAGGGTCTTCAATAGTTCTATTTGAAGTGCTTCTATCACTGTAAAAAACAAAACACAATTCTGGTTGAGTAGTGAATAAATTAAACATGGACTTGATGATGGAAAAGCATGTCTGTTATTTAAAGGGTCTTCAGTTTGAACAATGGCTGGATTATTTAAGCAAATTTGGTTGGAAAAAGATCTTAAAAGTAGGTAGGTATGTAGTTAATAATCTTATGATTATGTAAAACAACACTAGTAAAGTAGCCGAAGCGACAGGCAACTTTGCAATCCAAGTTTTTTTATGTTAATATGAATTTTAAAACTAGAATGGACCCAATAACCTGCGGTAGCTTCTTTCACCAAGTGGCAAGCAGCAAAATATCCTGCTTTATTTTTGTCAATGTCGAGGTCTGGCGGTGTCGTCTCCCACCACGGCTCTTTAACGATTTCTTGGAGGCCCCCTTCATCCAAAGGTTTGACATGAACAAAGTTGCAGAACCTAAAACAAGTGCAATCATTAAGTCAAACCATTTAATCTTCGAACTGGCAACTAAACACCCTAGCTCAGCCATTAACACATCCAGCCAACAACGAGCTTGTTGATGGTTCTATCATTAACTGAATATTAACTGCCAATAGAATATACAAGCATTTAATGTGTAAATAAAATTACACTTTAAATTTGTCATCTGATAATGTATGTCCTAGTTCATTAAAAAGCTTACTACTCAAGAAAGACATCTCATGTATAGCCCATTAATAGTTGGAATAGTGGTGACAGCCAGCAAAATTAGCAGATCTACAAACATGTATAGTAAGACAATGTAAGTTTGCAAGCCATTAGGCACTAATTCATTTCAGATCTACAATCAAGTACCCATTTGCAAAACAATCATCGTCCAGCAAATGGCTGGGTCTGTTTAGTAAAATGACTTCATCTTCCTCTACCCTTAAACCATTTTTACATTATTCTCCTCTCACTTTTACACTCTCTGTTATCTGCTCCTTCCATCTGTTTATTGACCTCTCTTGCGGTCTTTTTAGTAAATACTTGATTTCCAACATTTTTATTGGCATTTTCTTTCCCTCTCTAACCTCATTTCATGCCTATGACTTCACTTAATACCCATGCCATCTCAGTCTTGCTTCATCTACTATCTCATGAACACTCCGTAGCCCCATTCTTTCCCATGTAACTTCAGTTATAATCTTGTTTTTCTTTGGGACAGCTTCTCACAAACTTCATTCCCATGGCCTCCACTTTCCTAGTCTCTCTTACATTCAATGTTCACGCTACTGCTGCATGCATGAAAATGAGTATAAAATACTCCAACACCACTTTCTCACACTTCAAAGGTCCTTTTCTTCTCTATAGCAGAACTCTTACATACCTATAAAACAACTCTCCCTGTTGTCATCTTCTCATTAGATTCTCTTTACTTCAACCTTTGGTCCAATCACACTTCCAAGAAATTTTACGTTCTGTACTTTTATAAGCTCTACTCCATCCAACTGTATAGTTATACAGCTTTATATAGCCTTATCCTCTTCCTTGTCATTATCATCACTTCACACTTCCCTATGCTAAATTTCAGTCTACATTTGTTCACTTCCGCATTCCATTCCTGTAGCTGTTCCTGTACTTTCTCTTACTTCTACCCCCTTTCCATCAAGTCATCAGCAAACATCATGGGTTTCATATTTTCCTGCCACTTTGTTCATCGGCATTTCCAGTACCATTACAAATAGTAGTGGTGAGAGGGCACTCCCCTGCTTGACTCCATTTTTTATTTGAAACCATTCCGCCCTCCCACTCTTCGTCCTGTTATCCTAATACACGCTTTTCACTCTCATTAAAACTCCTCTTTCCACTTCAACCTCCTACATCACTTTCCAAACTCTATTTCTATCCATGATATCATACGCCTTCTCCATATCCATAAATACCTTTACCAAGTTTTCAAGTCTTTCCCAAATTCATTACTTTCTTTCCATCAACTATTTTATGACAAAGATCAAGTCTATTGCACACCTATATTCCCTAAATCAGTGCTGTTTCTCTTGCCACCTTCCTTTCATTCAAAAAAACAATTTGTTTATAATCGTATTTTTCTTTTAACTGTTTTTAGTTTATTGTAACATAAGCTTATGAAAACAACCTTTTGGATGTTTCCTTTTTGCAGAAGCGGCGTCGGCGTTTATGGTTCACTTAAAATTGCTTTCCAAGCGAGAAATTCTAAAGGGCTTTATTCTCTTAATTGAGATGGTAAAACAGACGACATACATCATGCATCTTTAGTTGTGTTCATGAACATGTGTTTACAAAATAAAAACGTTTTATTGTGAAACATATTTTGTATGACTCCCATAATGGTTTTATTAATATTTTTTGTTCTTTCAATAAGTTATGAAAAAGTCAATTAAACAATACTCCTTAGGAAAATATTATTAAAAGTGTTTATCAAAACTTTTGATGGATGATATAGTATTACTAAGAAAATAATAGTTATTTCCAAAAAGCTGAACATTAGTGACATTCAAATAATGTTTGCAATAAAAAATCTTCTGCTACTGTCAGTCACTACTATTCCTACTTGTGTCTGATACATACCACGTACAAACCTTTCCAAAAAATATAGAGCTATAGATGGTTTTATGATGCTGTGTCACTTTTAATTCCCCATTTAACACAGATGCTACATACTTTGGAAAGGTGCTAATTTAGTTACTCCCTTAAAGTCAATTTTTTACCGTCACAAATTTTAAGGAGTTTCAATTTTATTTTGTTTTATTTAGTCAATTTTATTTATTTAATCCAAATAAAATGTACATATAACATAATTTAACATGTGTTAGTGTATCCAATAGGTAGAGACATGCAAAGGGTGAGGTTATTTTTTGGGAAAAGTGGTGTTATTTTTCTCAAAAAGTGATGATATTGTATCTTATTTTTTATTTAAATAAGAGTTGAATTAGTATTCATAAAAAAACTAGGATAAAATTGTCTACATTTTTGTTAGTATTGTGTATTTAACTATTTACTAACATATTTGGAGAAAAACTAAATATAAATACTCACAAACATTTCACGCTTGGTAATGTCAAACTTGATATCTCTCTATCATTACCTTCCAGTTTTACAAATAGCAATTTCAAAATATTCTATTATCAATTTATGTTTATATCAAACAATAATAACACCAAAACATGTCATCATAGAAGGCTAAACTACAATAAATAATGAGAAATACAATTTGGCCAAACATGACCGCCTGTAGCAAGGTCCATAATTATATATTAATGAAAAACAGATACTAGGTTATTTGTATTGATGGCAGCCCTGGCACAGCGCTATTGCCAGTGTTATTACATTGAAAATTATATTGCACGACATGGTCTTTGCCAAATTACAAATAAATTGTGTTTATTTAGAAAAAAAAACTTAAATTCATATTATTTGAGTGAGAACAGTAGAATTCGTGTTATCGCAAAAGTGAATGTTGCATGTCCCTACCAATAGGTAATCTATTCTAAATTTTTCAAGTAACAAGATATAAAAACAGTCACCTGATCTTGTCAAAAAGTATGTTTTCTAGCAGGTAGCGGCGTGTGTGAGGATGTTGGAGTACAAACGTCAGCATCAAGAGCGATTGTCGTTGGTGAGGGTATTCCAGCACAAAAGAAACATGGCGGAAATCTGACAGCAAATAGGAGAGAATGCTCTCCAAGACTTGTCTCATCTCAAACTCCTTAAATAGTACACAGAGAACAAATAAAATAAGTTTATAAATAACACCTGGACACGTGAACTCAACCTGGGACCTTTGGTTTAGCACAACAATGCTTTACCAGGAACCAGGCTTCATCCTGTGCTCAAAGTAATCCTTCTCCTCAAATAAATAAAATAAAAATAAATTATATTTACATTAATTAATTATTTTACAGTTAAGACAATTATTTGTTTTTGACTAAATCAAGATGAGCATCAGTGAGTAAAGTCTAGTCTGGTCTGGATTTATATTAAAGATTGAGTCTGGGTTTAAATCCTCACCTGGTGTACCGAGAGTGGTCTTTCCTAAATGGTCTTCTATCCCTGCTTTAAATTCAACCTTCCTCAACTCTAATACTTTAGCGTAAGTAGTACAAAGGTTTATATCCTGAACAGGTAGTATGAAACAAGGCTAAAAAAAATGTGTAATCAAATAAAAAGCAAACTAAATAGTGGACGTTACTCACTTCAAGGAAAGCCCACATCATGTCCAAAAGCAAAGTTAGCCTCCTCTTCTCACGCACAGAGAGCACGTTGGTTTTCGAGCGGCCAAGCACCTCGGGAACACGGCACAGCTCCTTGAGCATGACCATGAGACAAGCCTCCACAATATAGGGAGACAAAAGGAGCGAGGCCATGGGACGCAGGAACTCTCGCGCTAGACCCATCAACAGTGCTTGGTTCGACATCACATCCTCAACTTGAGGAGAAGATTCCAGACCTATCATCTATGACAAGTGTGTCCCATCAAATTTTAATAGAAAGAGCCTTCTCTGACAGATACAAGCGTTACTAGATCTACCATACTTTCAAGTATTCATTCATCAGTTCATGTGATCTGTAACTGTCACTTTTGATAGATATTTTCAATACCTATAAAATAAAACTATAATATAGTAATTATATACGGGTCGAATCCACAAATTTATGAATCCCTATCTTAATTTCCCTCTAAATCCCAAATCTTAAAGAGTCTAGTGTAAAAAACTATAAACAAATGAGAAAATATAAATTTGATCGAATAGTAGAAAATATAAATACTGTGGTTTTGTTATAAATCATTCACTTTAACATCCCTACATTGAGTTATGAGTTAAATTAATGGTCTGGAGTCTGGATGTTAAGTTTATTCTCTAAGTATGTTAGAGTTGAACAACCTATACACTTTAATAGAGCTATAAAACAAATCCTAATTCAAAATATTTAAAAAAAATTGTTATCAAATATCGAATATCTGAGGTGGGGTTGTTGATGATATGAGAGTCCCATCCCTAAGCAGAATGTGATCAATATTGGTCACGAACAAAAAGTTTTTACTATCTAAAAGGACCTACCTATGAAAATTCGACTGTATATATAGCAATAATGGAAGAAAACAACTCTTATGAGAAATACATAACATTTTCAACAAAGGTAAATCAAATAATCACCTCATATTTACGATCGAAGAGCATCAGAAGACGATACAACCAATGACATAGTTTTTCGGCCTTTGCCAAATCTTGGTGAGGAGCTTGTTGGATAGGTTCAAACCCTGGGACAGGATATTTGAAGGGTGTTGAACCAAAGTTGGCCACGAGGTTCTCTGTGTACGCCAAACTCACAGCGGGGAAATATGCCCGTCCCGGGCCAATAGGAACATTGGTAAAAGCTTCTCTCATGGAACGGCCATTCCTAAAGAGGTGTGATTATTAATATTTAGAGATTAAATATGTAACAGCAACAAAATTCAAAGCACATGAATAGATGAATGTGACAACGAGATTGTAATGCTAAAACGGAAATCAGTGAAATTCATTCTTTTAATATTTACATTTAAATACACATTACAGGAAATGACAAGGAAGAGGACAAGGCCTAATAATGCTATATTATTATTATTATTATTAGCACCGCGTCTTACTACCCGTTCGGGTTATACGCACTTACGCTAATGTGTAATGGTAGGGTGATTGTGAGATGAAATGAAGGACCTACAGTTTAACGTGGAATCCGAACCACGGTGGAGGCCTGGCATTCCCCACATTCACAAGATGTCTTGTCAGAGGTGAAGGAAGGGTTTGGTAATCAGATAAATCT
>CABEEJ010000257.1:173828-214454 GCA_901482245.1 Timema douglasi
TATATATATATATATATATATAATTGTACAGGATTGCATATATTAATTTTAGTGTGGATAGTCCCTCATAGATATCATATTCTGAAAATTTAAAAATTACACCTGGAAAATTTATCATTGATGAAAATATGGATTTACCCTTTTTCACAATGAAAAATTGATGTTCGAGGACTAGATGTTGTGCTTGTCCTAGTCTTGAGTTAGATAATAAGGCATATGAAGCTACGCCAAGCCTAGCAAACCAGTAGTGGAAAAATATATATGGCTTGAATAAAAAACTAATCAAGGCCACAGGCTGGAAACAGTAATGGATGTAAAATTTATGGTTATAGGGAAAGATTATGAAAATTCAAACCAACTCACCTACACCAATTTCTTGAGAAAATTTACAACTGCTAGTAGCCCAACCAAGCTGCATAACGCCTTTGGATCCCAACTGGATTTCATACTGCCACTTACCTGAATGTATAGGTAACATTAAATTATGCTGGGTAGGGCCTACTTAGTTAGAAAGGTAGCCTACTAAAAATGGGCTACCAGAATATGTTTTATACATATTTACTGGTCAAATTTTATCTTATTTGTACTTAAATGTCCCAAATTTACTTTAATTGATCAAGAAATCAATTTGTTTATCAAATAGTTAAATTGTGGCTACAAAAGTATTTTGGTAGGAAGATTTTTTTATATAAAATACAAACATCTTTTTTTGCAATCAAAAATTATAAAAATTTTCTTTCTGCATCTTGAATTTAGTTTCAAAGCTCGAATCTAGATTCAAATCCTTAAATCTTCAAGAATGTCACAATTTAGTTTTAAAGTGAAAATTTTTTAAATTGAATTTAAGAAAAAAAAAGTTTAGGCCTTGGTTGCCGCTGGCAAATGATATTTTGTTTGTCATGCCTCTTAAGTCAATCAGCAAAGAGAAGCTTTTTTTAGTAAATGAATTATATTTATACAATTTGGTCCTTTTTTGTGATTTTATTACCCTCCCAACTACACAAGTATATTTAATTCCTTTTACCAACTGCTCAACATTATTATTTGAAGTCAAAAGTCTTCATAATTGTATTCAAGATACTTTTTGAGATGGTTATGATTCAAGCGACCCAAAACTACATTTTACTGTGTTATTCGTGTAGTTGTTTAAGTACTGGTATTAATAATATTTCTCAAAAGTGACAGCTCCAGATCACATGACCTAATGCATGAATATGTTAAAATAAATATAGTATTTTTTTATCACCAAGTCTTGTTACTCGTTCGGGTTGTACGCATCTGTACTAGTTACACTATTATGTTAGGGATAAGGATGGTTGGATTCAGAGGAAGTGTACACGCATTTGTATGGAGGAAGAGTGTAAAACAATTTAGGAAAAACCACCCTCAGCACACCCAACCAGGATCAAACCTGGATCTCCCCATCTTCGGCGGTCTATTCTTTTGTGAGTGTATCGACTTAAACCATACAGCTACCAAAAATGGTGATAACTTTTCTAACTGTTAGATAAGGTTACTCCTTTTAAACTTGGACTTTTAGCATAAAAGGAGAAAATAGCACAATAATGTATTTTAGGAAAGAAAATAATTGCTGTGAAAGTTATACAAATTAATTGTAATGTTGCATAATTTTTGACATATCTACCTCCATAAAGGCACACATTTGCCCTGATTGTGCTGAAATTGCTTTGGGAATTAACACTGAGCCTGTCACTCCCCACGACAAACAGGCCAACATGCGTGGCAGTGTCAAAATGGACAACCGCAGGTCCGATGCGACCTTCCCTCAAGTCTGCAACCCAAGGGTCCTTATCTGAGGACACTCCCATATCTTGCAGGAGCTGGTCGACCCAATGGTGGACATTTTCCAATAAACCAGATTTCCTGACAACATCAAATCTAAATGTACTATTTTGTATAAAATTAATCATTTTCAACAGTCACATTACAAGAACTTACCAACTGTCGTTAAGGTATGCATACAATTATAAGCATTGATAGAGGCACATAAATTAAACTTTTTATTTATAGGTTAAACACTATTTTGTTCGGTGTCAACCACCCCTAGTTAGTTTTATATAATTCAATATTTCTTCTTAACCTCTTTACAAATCAATCTTTTAATTTGACAGCTATTGAAGCATTGTCTCAAACATCATAAGTTAAATTTTTATCAAAAATGGGTTTTCCAAGGATTATCACTACGATCATATAGTGAATACTATCTAGATGTCAAATTTTATAGAGATGAATGGAAATATTGTATCAAAGATTTGTTTCCATGAAACAATGTTGTAAGTGACATCAACATGAAGAATGTTAGTAAGATTTTGTTGATACCTTCCCAGTAAATAATGAAAATTGTGCTGGAAAAAGGGAAATAGATGCTAATGGTTGGAAACACTGCATATTAAAAGATTAAGAGCTTACCAACTCCAGAAAAGTTTCAGAAGATGCATTATCAGATTCAAATGATATGGGTAACACAATGTAGGTGTCTTAAATATAATTAACTTCACCTACTAGTATTTAATTCAAATAATATGTTTAGAATCCTCTTTCATCTATGTGAAAATAATCGGGGTTATGTTTATTTCAACAAAATATATTTACACACTTTTTAATATAGTATCTGTTTGTTTTGGTTAAGTCACTTTTTTTCCATTGTTAAATATATTATAATCACTAAGCCTATTGCAAGCCTTACGCCAGAGACCTTCTGATCCCCAATCAGTGTTCTCCCATAAAATTTTGATCAGACAGGTATTTGGTGATTTGTGCAACAAATATTGATTTTAGATGGGGGAATTAATAAAATCAATAGGGAGACATGCCTATTAAAAATTCCCTGGGGTGAACTCTGCCAATGTTGATATATATGTTTTATTAGATTTTAGAATATTTATTTTACAGTTCTACCTTGTCTATTTTGCAAATTTTTTAAGTTTATTTTTATATTCTCTCATATTATGATTGGACTTAAAATATTTATGAAATCACTGCAAAATTGCTAAAATAGTCGTAGTTTGTTTGTTATATGCAAGATGGTCCAATTTCTGGCTGCTTTGCATAAACTTAGTAAAAAAAAGTAACAGAAGATTTGTATGTTAGAAAACATGAGTTCTCTTGATTCAAACACTAGGATATATTGTATGCATGTGTAAATACCATTGTTGAATTTTCTTATTGATGTGGTTGAATTTGGAAATTCAAAATATTGCTATCCACTTCAGTGACTGCATGGTCTAAGGTAGGTGCTTCCAACTAGCGACCCGCAGGCTACATGTGGTCCACAGTCGGTGTTTTTTGTGGCCCAAGAAATTTGGAAAAGTAATCATCATCAACTATTTCCAGTCTCTGGCCGGATAAGTTTAGTAAAATGCCTCCATCTTCCTCTACCTTTCCACCCCTCTTTCTCTTTTAGTTTCTTCCATTCTTCTCCTCTCCCTTGAAGACTTTATCTGCTACTTCCATCTCTTTCCAATGCTGTCTTTTTCCCACATATTTCATTTCCAACATTTTCTTTAGCATCTTTTTCCATTCTCATTACATGCCCACACCAACGCAGTCTTGCTTCCTCTACTATCTCATATACTCCCTGTACCCCAACTCTTACTCAGATAACTTAATTCCTAATCTTGTTTCTCCTCGTGAGAGCTAACATGCACCTCACTAAATTTATTCACATGGCCTCCACTTTCCTTGTCTCTCTTACATTTATTGTTCATGTTTCTGCTGCATATATGACAATAGGTACAGTAGCCCCATGACTTCTTTGGTGCTGACTGACAGCTTTGAAAAGTTACCAGACCAAATTATGTATCCCTAAACAGAACCATTTGATCTGCAAAAATAGGTGTTTAGCAGCTGTCAGTTCTGACAGTCAAAATTAAGGTGTATACCTAAATGTTGACTGTCAGAAGTCAGCTGTGAACTGTCAGTCAGCACCAAAGAAGCCATGGGGCTACTGTACAGAGTAGGCCCCTTACCCTTCAAGGGGGACTTCTCTTCTCCATAGCAGGTCTCTTACGCACCAATAGAACGACTCTCCTTGGTGTCCTTTTCACATTTAAGACCTCTCTACTTCCACCTTTCTCCTGAGTCTACTGTAGTAAAATCAAGGTTTTTAACTGAGAAATGTAAAGTTTTGACTTGCCTGGAGAAAATACATAAAAGCTACAACTGATATTTGGGTTTGTGTTTAATTTCTTCTCTGTATACGCTGTATTATATTGATGTATCAAAGATAGTATATTTTAGTCAGAAAATTAATTCAATATGTAATTAAACATGTTTAAATTACCACATTAAATATATATATATATATATATATATATATATATAGAGAGAGAGAGAGAGAGAGAGCTATTAATTATTTTTCTTAAACACTTTTGTTTGCTGCAAATTAAATAAAAAAATGTTGGATCCTATTAACAATGACTAATTTGGCTTTAATTGTGTATTGGAACATTATTTCAAAAATAACAATGACATCTTCCTTATCCTCCATATTGCTGTGTCCTCCTTTACTTGTATTCATGATTATCCTTTCACTTGCACACTTGCTCTTATGTATTCCTCCCATCTCTTCATTGGTCTCCCTTGGAGTATTTACCCTAAATATATGACCTCCAAACATTCACCTTTGAATGATTTTCAATCTCGTTAAATGGTCATAACAACTCACGCTTACTTCCTGTATTATTTTATGTACCCCGTATAACCCAACTCTTGCCAGAACATATCCATTTCTAATCCTTTTTCTTCTTGTGACCGAGCTATCATGCTCTTCAGAAATTTCATGCCTATGGCTTTCTCCTTCCTGGTCAATGTATGGTAACAAAGCATTGTACCAGTAATTAAAGTTACAACCTTGTTCTATGGAATAATAATAATCAAATACAGTAAATAAAGATAAGATGTATTATTATTAGCACCGCATCTTACTACCCGCTCGGGTTGTATGCACTTATGCTAATATGTAATTGTAGCGTGATTGTGAGATGGAGGACCTACAGTTTAACGTGGAAACCGAACCACGGTAGAGAACTGGCATTCCCCACATTCGCAAGTTGTGATTAGTACACGTCTTGTCAGAGGTGAAGGAAGGGTTTGTACGAAGTAATGTAACACATTGGATAAATTGTTAGGGGCCTATATTACTAGCTTATAGTTGTTATTTGTGAGTCAAAAGTATAGGTTATTTAAGGCTATTTATTTTGTTTTGACAGATTTACCTATGTCTAATTAAAAATTAAAAACCTAATTAACTTACGGTTCATTCTGAAACATGGTTTGATGATTTGGTTTGTGGAAATCTGGTCCAAATATGTGCTTTATAATATCATCAATTTCCATGACTCAAATTTGTAACTGTTGAAGGTGTCTTCTATTGAAATCGAAATAATATTATCCGGGAAACACTAAGTTATGGAGCTAAAAAAAAAAAAATTATTAGAATAAAATTGCAGCAATGAAATATTTAAATGGTATTAGTAACCTACCTAATAACAATATTAATAATATCATTAGAAATATTTCTTAGTGTAGGCCTACATCTCATATGTATGTATATTTGGACTAAATTTCAGCCTCATTCATTAATGACATTACCATAACAATCAATGGAAGACCTACAGTATGCAAAACGCATAAAATATCAAGTTTGACCTATTACAGCTTGTGAACTGTAGTGATATGAAATTAATGAATCATTATTTTTACATTATAACTAAACACCTGTTAAAACTGTGCAATACAATTTTTATTGTCTAATTAACTTAAGGTTGGTAAAGAAATCAAAGAAATAACTTGAATGGTTTAAATATCTAAGGAGTTTTAAATTTAAATAAATGGGTTGGCCGATTAATTTTAATTGTGTGTCTCATATTCATATAAATTGCAATATTCAATTTATAAGATTTGTGTTGTGTGTGATGCGTACCGGTAGGCCTTCTATACTCATAATATTAGTGTTTTTTCAAAACTAGCCAAAATATACTATTATTTATTTATAATAAAATACATAGGACCTAGTTAGGAAAAGTCTTCTTTAAGGTGCGGCCAAAGGGAGCACAAGTATTTTTATAGTTTTTATAGAATTAAAAAATTTTGGCCAAAATAAATAAAATATACCTCCAGTGGCAACATAAAGAGTTTAGTGTTCTGCACATGCTAATATCAACAAATCTTGAATATCTGTCAAGGGTGTCCTGGAATATTATCAAAACTTTTTAAATAAAGAGAAAAAGTTTTGACAATATTCCAGCACACCCTTGACAGATAATCAAGATTTGTTGATATTAGCAAGTGCAGAAAACTAAACTCTTTATGTTGCTAATGAAGAAAAATTGACTTTATTTTGACCAAAAAAATTTAATGCTATAAAAACTGTAAAATTACTCTTGCTCTCTTTTGCCGAACCTTAAGTGGGAGTGAAAAGGAACACGACAAAGGGGCAGTGTTTCTGCAGTTTTGTATAACAAAACCTTTTTGGCCAAAATAAATCACATACTTTTCCGAGTTTAATTTTCTTAGCATGATAATATCGACGCAGTCCTTGAATATCTGTCAAGGGTGCCGTGGAATGTTATATTATTTCTTCATTTAAAAGTCTCTCATCTAATGCCATTAGGTTAGATAACCAAGAATTGTTGATATCACCATGTGAAGAAAATTAAACTATGTTTATACTAAAACAGTATTTAATTTATTTTGGTAAAAAAAAGTTTTTGTCATATGCCTATAAACTGCAAAAACATCTTTCGTGCGGTGGTACCCTAAACTTCCAAGATAATAAATAAATATTTTATTTTCCTATAGATCTTTAACCAAAGTAAAGATTTAACAATAATGAATTAACTCCAATAGGTTTAGGTCATATTGTTTTAAAATATCACATTCTTGTAGTCTTAATGAGGAATTATTTTGTAACCTGACTCTATAAAAGTTATTTGTAAATAATTGAGTCGTGTGCGGTGTGTTGGTGAAATGTGAAGAGTTCAATTCTTAGTTTTTTTCTATGATTCTTTTGCATTCAAAAAAACACTTATGTACTATTATAATTTCACTTTGAATTTAATTATTTTATTTAAAAAAATAAGGTTACGCCCTCTTCAAGACATTGCCATTATTTTTAAATTCTTCAAATCGACGTCTGTCAAATTAATTTGAGAACGTACCCAAGTTGAAATAATTTAAATTAACAAACAATAAAACAATTAATAATTTATTAAAATAATATTACTAACAAACCACCGTGGCCTACGAAATACATTTTAAGTTTAAAATAATTTAAAGATAAAATGAAACAGATAAGGATCATTAGTCTAATAAATGACCACTAAGCTTCTCTCGTTTATAAGGCTTAATCCAAGGTCAGTCTATTACAAATCTAGATATCATATTCTGAAAATTGATAAAAGACATATGGACAGGTGAATCGAAGCCGGGGCCTTCGGCTTAGTACGCCAATGCTCTTACCACTGAGCTATCCAGGATTCGTCCCGTGCCCATGGTCATTCCTCACTCTTCACTCATAATTTAAGGCAGAGTCTATGATGGGCGTCCAGATGTCATTTTTCAATTTTCAGAATATATCTAAATGGTGTTATCCTCACTAAAATGCATAAATGATAGCCTCGGCTATTTGATTTATTACAAATTTGTTTGATTAAACCAATGTCCAATGACTATGTTAGAAGTGATTGTACATTTGTTTAGTAGACTTGAGTAGATCCCATTCCCATGTGTTGTACCTCACATGAGCCAACGATCGCACACTTGTTGATCCATGGTAACTACGCACATGTTGTGTAAATACAACCCCTTTTCACACCCTCGCTCGCACGCGTCTCATCCGCATCCACCCATCGCCATCTTCTTTGCTGACTACCCTTCGTTTACCACACCCAGTCTCGCCAACCTCATGCAATAAGTTTTGATGAGTCTCTAACACTCGGCCATCCTGTAGCACTCATCTTCCTCGATGAAGTCTGTTCACACATGACATTAACAAATACACTCTCAAATAATCCTTAGACTATCTTATCACTAGATGATGATATACACAATATACAATGGCCCACAATACCATAATAATCACAACACTCCGGTGACAAAATCCCTTAGGTACTTGGGCCAACGCCGTTCTCGAATAGGTCGAGTCCTTGGGTTGTCTTGATCTCTTCCAGTGTCACCAACATCAGAACTGTCTGAAAGTGTCACAGGACTGCTATCAGGTTTGGTTGTCTTCAGCTCCGATCTAATTGACCTATCATCTTCTGACTCATCACTCACGGGCTCACCATCATCAATCTTGTCTTTGTTACCCCATGACTTGAGTTGAGAAACGTGCGCAGTGGTGGCATAGTGTTTCTGTTTAACATTTCCTGTCAATTGACTAACTCGATAGGTGTTGCCATCTGGGAACACTTTCAGCATCACAAGAGGACTTCTGTACTTCAACTGCCCCTTTGTTGGTTCGCCAGTATGCACTGGTGGGCGTCGCATCATCACCACTTCTCCGATGTCAAAACTTGGATTAGTATACCTTTTCTTATCAAAATATGCCTTCTGGTGGAGCTGTTCTACTATAATTTTGTTGCGTACGGTTTCCTGTATTTCTGCGGGTGGTTGGTACGTTCTGTTCCTAGGTACATCAGTGAAACTCCTAAGTGCCCCATCGTGGTGTCGAGGTCGATACCCGTGAAGTGCCTCAAAGGGTGATATCCCTGTAGTCTTGTTGATAGCGGTGTTAAGGTCACGTTGAATCTTCTTCAAATTCTTATTCCAGTCCTTTAAGTCTGCCCGCTGTGATGAAACGGATATCATCGGTGTCAAGGTTCGGTTCACTCGTTCTACCTGTCCATTGGCTTGGGGGTGCCTGGCAGAGTTTAGTACATAGTGTATTTCACGTGAAACACAAAATTCTTCAAATACATGTGACGTGAAACACGTTCCTCGGTCACCGATTATTTTTTCCGGTAGACCACGCTCATAAAAAAATATATATCAAGGCACTTCAATACACTTTTGGTGGACGTATCACGCACCGCATAGATATGCACAGATTTTGTCAGGTTATCCACGATTACTAGTAGTTCACAATTACCCTTTGAGCTTCGAGGGAAAGGTCCTAAATGATCGATGTGCACAATTTGGAATGGATGAGTGCCTGGAGGTATTTGGTTGAGAAGCCCAGCTTTTCGTCCCCCTGGGACCTTACTCAAGAGGCACTCAAAGCAGTGAGCTATATGCTGCTTAACATATCGTTTCATGCCGGGAAACCAATAGTTTTCTTTCATCTTAGCAACAGTACGATCGACTGCAAAATGTCCAGACAAGTCATGAAATTTAACAGTAAGACTTTTTCTCATCACTTTAGGGATTACAAAAAGTTTGGATGTCTGCTGATTATGATTCTCAATCTTACACACTTTCCCAGGTACAAGTTCCAAATCAACTACCTTGCTACGCTCAGCTTTGTTTCTGTGTTGTTGGGGCAATTTGAGTATGCACATAATATTCCTTTATTCTGGATCACTAT
Organism: Timema douglasi; assembly: GCA_901482245.1. NCBI lineage: Eukaryota > Metazoa > Arthropoda > Insecta > Phasmatodea > Timematidae > Timema > Timema douglasi. The sequence continues at coordinate 183,376 of CABEEJ010000257.1, forward strand.
ATTGAATTGTTAGTACTTGGTCCTCAACAGATAGGGTTAAAATCATCTCACATCTATCACTAATCACTTCTGACATGGTATCTTGTTCGCAGCTCACTGGTGCACGGCTCATGGCATCCACGTGGGCCATCTTCTCAGCTGATCTATGTTTTACATCAAAGTCATGTTCCTGTATAAAATTGTACCACCTAGCAATCTGTGGGTTGGTCGTTCACTTTCCATTCATGTAAACTAATGCTTGACAATCAGACACCACTGTAAATTAAATGCCTAGCAAGAATTGTCTCAAGCGGTCCATGGACCACACTATAGCCATTAATTCAAGTTTGCTTGAGTGGTAATAAGCTTCCACATCAGTATTTTTCTTGCTCACACAGTATGTTAAGTGCATACGAGCATCTATACCTTCTTGTAGGAGCATTCCAGCCAACCCCTGAGCACTTGCATCTGTGTGTAGTTCAGTGACTGCACTAGGATCATAAAGCTTAAGCATTGGTTCCTAGATGAGGGTATTCCTGAGGTCATCAAATGCCTTATTCTGCTCTTCATCCCACTTATACTGACAGTTTTTCCTTAATAAACGACTGAGTGGTTCAGCTCTTTCGCCAGAGAGGCGTGAACCGTCTGAAGAATACAGTGAGCCCTAGAAACCTTCTTACTTCATGGATAGAATTGGACTTAGGAAACTCACTGATTTCCAATAACTTTCGTGCCCCGAGTTGTATGGTGCCTTCTCTAATCACAAACCCCAGGTACTCAATGGTTTTCTTTCCAAACTCACATTTACTTAGCTTGCATGTAAGGTTAGCCTGTCTCAAGGCTTCAAAGACCAGTCTTAATCTATTTAGCATTTCTGGCCAATGTTTTTGCGGGGATTAGGATGTCGTCCAGGTAGTACATCGCTATTGTATTTCGTAATCCACCTAATGCACGGTTCATCACACGCTGGAACTCAGCTGGTCCGTTAGTCAAGGCAAACACCATTCTTTCAAATTGGCCTGTTTCCTCTGGTGTAACAAACGCAGTCTTCTCCATCGCCTCCTCAATCAAGGAAATTTGTAAGTATCCGTGGGCTAAGTCAAGTATCGTGAACACCTTGCTACCAGAAAGTTGTTCAAATTGGTCATCAATGTGGGGTAATGGATACCTATGCTTTATGGTTTGTTGGTTTAGCCGTCAATAATCAACAACCAGCCTATTTTCTCCGGTTTTCTTTCTTACCAGTAACACCGGACTCGCATATGGCGACTTAATCTCAGTCACAATGCCGTGATCCTTCCATTCCTTAACTATTTCTCTTATAGCTTCCTTTTCTTGTATGTTCGTTCAATACGGTTTGCATGCAACCGGTTTGCTGCCAGGAACCTCAACTATGTTCATTTTGGTCAAATCAGTGCATCCTAACTCTGACAGGTTTGAAGCAAAACAATCACTAAATTCACTAATGAAATTATGTCTTGTTCGTTAACACAATCATCAATAATGAGGTCTTCTCTCTCAATAATCTTACACTTTGAGCCATTGTCACTCATTTGTGGTGTAGGCCCATATAGATCAACATCCACTATGTTCACTAATTCACCACGACCCACACTGACATTTTTCTTCATGTACATCTCTTCAGTACTTGTATATTATGATTTATATGGAGAACTCCCCGTTCTCATCTGGCTTATAAATAGCGCCACCAAACATTATCTGGCCGTCTTGAGCTACATTCGATACAACTTGAACAAAATTAATGCTATTCCCTTGCAATTTGTTGGCTGATAGAGTACGCAGTTTAATTGATTTATCCTTTGTCACTGTTGGTATATTTAATTTCTTAAAGGGATCTTCGTCGGCATTTCCAACAAATAAATGTTCTCCTAACTTAACAAATGCCACAATTGGCAGTTCTGTCCAAGACCTTCCGATGATGACCTCAGTACTTTGGGTATTTTCTGGGACAACCAGCATCTCCACATCACCTCCTACTGCACTATCCATAGATATATCCGAAACTATTCTTCCCAATGAAGTGATCACATTTTCTGTGTTTCCAAACCCATGTAAACTCTTTTTACAAGGTTGAATTGGCAACCACAGACTTGATGGCTGCTGTGGCTTGTATTGTGCAACAGGAACTGCCTGTGTATATTAACGACATAAATGATACAGCTCCTATCTTAACTTCCTTCAAATATTTCTCCAAATCTGCAGTTGTGTTCCTCTCGGTGCAATTGATTTGAATATGTTCTTCCGCTTGCCTGTTTCTATTAGTACATAAACGCCTGGTATGACCCCCTTGGCCACAAGCTAAACATTTAATAGGTCCTCTTGTCTTCAAGCAGTCTCGAGAAATGTGTCCATATTTTTGACAATTAAAACAACGTGGTTCCCATTTTTCATTTTGATAATAAACTGAATCTGGCCGCTCATGCTTTATTTCACTTCGAGATGGTCGGCCTTTTGCTTGACTAATCTCTTGTGAGTTGTTCATGTCACTTCCAGTTTTTAGGCCTAGCCTAGGTTACTCATTTGATCTCCACAAAATCTGTTTCTCAGGACGAGCTGCAACATGTTTGGATCGATGTGCATTCACTTCTTCGAAATCCCTTATGTCATGAAGGAGGTCATCCAGGTCATCATGATGTTTGCTCATGACGAGAGAACTTAATTCACGTGACCACAGACCAATTGCAAGTTGTTTATTAGTGTCTGTGAACTCTAATCCCAGGGTCTTACATAGCCTCACTTTATCACGAAAATAAAAAAATTGTGTTTTCATTTTTGTCTTGCACACGGTTCTTCATTTGATCGAACTTTTCTGGGAGGCTTAGAGTTCCCACAAAGGTCCGACGAAATTGACGTTCGAATTGGTCCCAACTAACTATTTCTGATAGACGGGATCGATACCAATGTTGAGCTGCACTTATGAGGTGAGTCCTAGCAGACTCTAACTTGAACGGATCTGGCCATTTATGGAGTTCCACCGTGGTGTTGATTATCTGTAGCCACTCAGACGCGTTGATTCCTGAAGACTCACCATCAAAATGGGGGATGGTTTTAGCTAAGTCAGCCATTATATTATACGTTGGTTCTGGCATTTGCTGTTGCTGCGATCTCATCATTTCAAAAAGAGTTTGATCACACTGGCGATTACTTTCCAAGATTAGGTTCAGAACATCCTGCATGGACATAACCAAGTCCGTATGGTGTCCTGCAACTACCTCCTCATGGCTTATAGCTCCTTCCTCCAAATTTTTTTGTTTTGTTGTTGCATTTTGTATTTGATTTTTGAAGGGCTATTGGAAGTTAATTGACAATTTGTTCGTTTTCATACACTCGTAATTTAAGATATGTATTAAAAAAATGTTTAAGTGTTTTCCACGCTAGCAAGATGGTGACCACGGCGTACCCACGTTTTCAAGTCTTATTTTATTGCTCACCATCCGTGACAGTTTGTTTATTTTTTTCAAAACTTTTTTTTTGCTGTATTGGCAGTTGCAACCCGTTATTATTACTATTTAAATTCAATACATGTATCATAAAAGAAATTTACGATTGTGTATCTCATTTTAGATAACGCGTCAGGAGTTTTATGCCATTAAACATATGGGATACCGGTTACGCACTTAACGAAGAAATTGATATATTTTGTGTTCATCCCACTTCTGATTTGTTGTACCCCACATGGTCCAACGATCACACACTTGTTGATCCATGGTGACTACGCACATGTTGTGTAAATACAACCCCTTTTCCCACCCTCACTCGCACGCGTCTCATCCGCATTCACCCATCGCCATCTTCTTTGCTGACTACCCTTCGTTTACCACACCCAGTCTCGCCAACCTCACGCAATAAGTTTTGGTGAGTCCCTAACACATGTTTATAGTGAACAACAAATGAGTAGCAAAAAAAATTGTTCAGAAAATGGGATAGAGAAAGAAATGGAAAAACTTCACTAAAGAATATTATTATTATCATCATTATTACTATTATCATCATTATCATTATCATTGTTGCATATTTCATGATTCACTAGTTTGTTGCATATTTCATTATTCGCTAGTCTAACTTGGTTATTTCCACCTACATTCCCCCTTACTCAACTGCAGGTTTCTTGGAATTAGCCACCCCTCTACCCTCCTAATCCCAAGTAAACCCTCTCACACCTGTTGTGTATTCCGCCTCAAACAGTGGTCATTGGATTTCAATCTCTATCACAACTCTGTGAAACTCTCTGGCTCGTTTTGTTTGAATATGAACTCGTAAAAAACTCTGCGGAAAGTGATTTTAGTGCGCGACTATTCATAGATAATAAGTTAATAATGTTCTTTATGTGTGTTTTTATTTAATATAATATGTACTCATTAAACGCGAGTGTTTAGGGGAGCTCCTCTCGCAAACTAATATTCTTAAGAAGACCATCCTCGGATCAAGAAGATCAAGACCATCGCTCCCAGGTATTCTCGGATCTCCAGTAAACGACACCCCTCAAAGGTAGGCTCTACATAATACACTTTTTTTCTAAATCAACATTCAACTCCCGTCTCTGTTTTAGTATACCTAAAACTGGTCCTCCGAAATCAAATTACTTTTTTTGTTAGTCTTAACTACATTAAAGAGACAGATCGCTCATACAATCATCATCATCATCATTATTATTAGTATTATTATTATTATTATTATTATTATTATTATTATTATATGAAGCTAAACAAAGGTTTAAGGAGAGAAACATTAAAATAGACAAAGCTAGGAAAGACTATACAGAGAAGACATCTGTTGAGATTATCAAACTGCAAAGGAAAGGATGGTATAACCTCATGTACTAGAAAGCAAAGGAACTGGGAGGGAATGAAAACAAAGGTGTGCGAATAACAGGAATAGAATACCTCAAAAGTAAGATGGTGATGGATTACAAAGAAGTTCTTAGGATTTGGGAAAGTTACATAGAAAAACTGTACGACAAGTAAAGTCGACCAGGGAACCTGAATATTGAAGCATTAGACGATAAAGATGAAAGAGGACTAAGCATTTTAAGAGTGAAATGGAGAGATCCTTCTAAGACACACGAAGAAGGAAAGCTGCCGGAGATGACAACATATCATCTTACCTATCGAAGGAACTTCTTTTTTTTTAACTTCCGTGGTTATAAATCGGGCTTCTGAAATTTTAGTCCGGGTTGGGATTTCTATTTTTAATTTTCCTCACTACATATTAATGTTTATTTTATTTATTGTTAATTATCTGGTTAAAATCCTATTCTAATCCTAGACTTATTGTATTTACTTTACGATAATTTTCATCTCTAGTTGGTCCACACCAGGAATTTTAATTGTCCGGTACCCTTTCCAGCCGGTCCCATCCGCACCACAGAATCCTAAGTCTCGGAGAAGCCCAGCTGAAACGAGCATTTCCCTAACCACCACCCGGGGACGTGAACTATTGGAGGTAGTGCACCACCTACTTTCTAGCTTTATTAGGTCTAGTTTACTTAAATATAACTTGCACCAAACTTACTTTTAAAATAATATTCTCCTACTCTCTACTTTATTTCTGTCCTGTATTAATTCTAAGCAATCTAGTTTACTAATTTTATTTCCTATGCAGTCAACTGCATTTACATTTGTTGCTGTTAGCTTTGTCCCGGACATTGTAGTTCTGTTGTTTCCCTGGTGGTACTGGATGTCTGCATCCCCAGGCATATCCCTCCGCCAGTTGACCAAAGAAGGCCCGAGCCGTAACCTCTTCTGGTCACTTGTTGCCAAGCGACGCAAGTCCTCGATAGCAGGAATCCCTTCCTGCTCCTTGATGCATTATTCTATTTGCTTGTTGCTCCTGCCAGGATTTCGCTGTCCGGTTTATCCAGGATTGTTCCACAATTACGGGCATCCAAGTCCTGATGTTACAGTAGGTTTCAGAATAACCCAAATCGTTTGTTCTTTTTCAGTCCAGTGTTAATCCCCTTTATTGGTTGAATTTCCCATCTACCCTGCCCAGTTTGGTAATGTTTCTTCTTCATCAGTTTGTTCGTCTTCTGGGTAGCTATTTGTTACAGGTTTTTTCCCTCCTGCTTTGTCTCCCCTCTCATGTTTTATCGTCTTTGTCTGTAATCACCTTCCTCTTTCAATCTAGTTATATAGTAATATTTATTTTTAGTTGTTACTACTGTCGCGATTGTATTGAGGTACTTACACTTTTCTGGATTCCTCAGAATATTATCCACCATGAGTCCTTAAATTTCCCTTTGTGGCACCTAACGTTCTGATCTCCTGTGTTTCCGGACATTTAAGGACCATATGCTCTGATGGTGTTGCCACCTCTCCACAATCACACATTGCCGTATCTGATCATTCTCTCTCGTGAAGGGTTGCCCTGTACGGTCCTTTCTCTGTGATATATTGTACCAGTCCCTCCGAAGGCCACAGGTGTCTTATAAGGACTCTTTCACTCACACTTGAAAGTTCTTCTTCCAGTTGCGCTATTGCATCATTGACTGCCACTCATCCTCCATAGCCTGATTCACATCCACCTCACTCAGTACCCCCAGTCCCATGATCTTCTACTTCCTGAATGTTTCCTTCCTTCAGTCAGTACAGTGCACCCCTCATACGAATCCCCAGAGCCACACACAACGCGTCTGTAGTCACGTACAGTAAGCACCGGAGAACCTCAGAAGCACTCCTCTTTGTAGCCCCCACAGCATCCTGAGGGGTAGCACCTGCTTCAACCTCACTGCCCATATGCTAGCCTCATAGCCAACAACAGACAGCAATATTACTTGGTGGTATGTTGCAATTAGCTTCATTGGTAGCCTAAACCTACTTTGTCCAATATTGATCATTTAATTTGTCACTTTACGTGCTTTCTCACACGTTTGCTCCATATGAACTGTATAGTTAAGTTGCTCATCTAGTGCCGTACTGCTTCTTACTCTCGTCCTCCCATCTATCTTGAGGATCGGATCTCTAGCTAAGGACTCCCTGAACAGCATATAGGTTGTCTTCGCCGGTGACATCGTTAGTTTTACTGTTTTGCACCATGTATCCAATTCCATTAACACCGGGTTGTCATTTTTCTCCATTTCTCTTCTCGAGTTTCCCTCTACTATTATCAGTAGGTCGTCAGTGAAGGTAACCAATCCAACCACCTAATGGAATGCCGCTATCAATGCCAGACCTGGTCCAAGACCCACATTCCAGGACACCGGCCCACTAACAAAATCCTGGGAACATCCTTTTGTTAGTTTCTTTTGTAGGCTTCTTCACGGACATCTCGGGGTAGCATGCCTGTCTGTCCCTGCAATAATCCTTAAGGCTTTTATAAAGTTTCCGTGGAAAATTTATGTCTTTGCGTTGCTTGAATAGCACCGGCCACCACAGGTTATCGAATGCCCCCGAAATGTCCACGAATAAGCTCGCCATCTATCGTTTCTCGGCACAATTTATTAATCTAATCGTCATGGCTAGCGCATCCTCCGTCGAAAGGCTTCTTCGAAATACGTACTGTCTGATTCATGCCTATCCTTTTCCTATGCCAACGTAATCTTTCACATATCTTTTCTTGAAGCTCTCCCGTGGTATTTAAAAGGCAAATCGGACAGTATGACTTCGGAAGCTGGGGGTCTTTGTCATCTCCCTTACTCAGCACGAACCCCTCAATCAGTTTCAAGATGTTCGGAATACGACCCTGAGCGAGGCACTCGTTGATGAGCTGAGCTACAAAGATAAATATAACACTCTTTATGTCCTGTAACACCTCCGTTCTTATGCCATCCTGTCCAGATGTTGTTTTTTTCTTTTTTAACAATGTTATTTGTCTAGTTACTTCGTCTTCAGTCACCGGCTCAAATGCATCATCTCCGTTATCATTATCACTATCTCCACTTATCATCTCCCTCCGCCATTTCTTTTGAACTTTACTTTCCCTTTCCTCTTTATCATCTTGTAATAAGGTCACCGGTATTAATTCAGCAGTCTCCACACATCTGAGTCATCCCCCCATCCATCTTTTTTAGAGTACCTAGATATTGAAGTTGGTGGTTTGATCTTTACCGTTGCTATTTTAAATGGCACTCTCCACGGATTGGTTTTCAGTTCTTCTTTGACAAACCTTTCCCAACTTTCTCTTTTCAATTCTCTTATTGTGGTCTTGTATTCCTCTTTTCTCATCCTGTACATGTTTAGGTGGATGTTTCTACCGGATATGTATACTGACATCTGTGGTACCTTTTTCTTACCCTGCGGGTCTGCCCTCTCATTCTTTGCAGTCCAGTCATTAGTTATATGTGCGATTTCCCACTTGACGAAAACAGGAGAGGGTTGAACGTATTCTTACCACCGTTTGCTATGGTGGGTATACAGGTGTTCTAAACACAAGCACTCCCCCCTCTTTTTTTCCCTCAGTCTTGTTTCTTGCTTTCAGGAAAAATCACACAAAAATACCCTTTATATTGAAAATACTAAAATATGAAAAATAATGACTCAAAAATAACAAAAGAAAAGTCTTGAAATTACCGAAAAACATTGAAATATACCAGATCACATAAATCACAGAAATAGCCCTAACAAAGCTTCTTAAATCAGCTTAGATTTTTATGAAGCACATTTGTATACACTTGAACAACAGTCTAGGTTTGCCAAAAAGAAAAAGAAAAAATAATAATAAAAAAAAATCCTGGCTCTAATAATGTATATATTCCTATTAATAAGATAAAATTTGTTTAAATCATTGAGCATAGCTCACAATTTATTTCTAGCTTCACCGAACACAACCACAAAAATCCGTTCAATGCGACATTCAAAAGCTCACATGTCCACAATGTTCAGATATGGTCCTACAAGCACAGGTGATTGATGAATGAGGGGTGGGGGGAAGAGAGATGGGATCATCCCCGAGAGGTATGGACTCTACACCAGTAAAAAGGAGAGTTCATTTTTTAGGTCCTAATTGACAATTTACAATTATAATAAATAATCGGCTTGTGGTTCAGTTAAAACTTAAACCCTGAAACAGGATTACATTTAAAAAAAATTTTGTTTTATTGTAGAACACAAAATAAACATTGTTTGGTTTAGCAGCAAAATAACTTAAGGACAGTGTCTAATTACAACATTAATTTAGTCTGAATTACAATCAACAAGGTTATTTTTCCAATTTATCTAGAATTTTGTCCAGAGAAATGCTTATTTCTTTATGTATAGTTAACATTACTAGGCCATTCAGTCTTTGCTGCACTGTTGTATTTCTCAAGTAATTTTTAATCCCTGAAGAGTTGAGAATGATCTTTCACTGGTGCTTGTTGACACTGGCAAGGTTACTAAGATTTTCAACAAAGTACTAATCAATGGAAATATTTCTTCATCGCAGGCAACATAATAGTTCATAGCCTTTCTTGAAATTATTTTCAATCCATTCACTCTTTTGTGCCACATGTAAATTTTACCAAATGCTACCACATCACTACACTGCAAATCTTGCCATGAAAAGCAACCAGCTTTTTCATCTGTTACTTCTCTACTTCAGTGATAACCTACTCCTCTGTGGACATCAGGTACATAAAAATGCCCAGCACTTCGTAATGGTTTAAGAAACAAGTTTTTAATTGACTCACAAAATGATCCAAAAATGACTAAAAAATTGCAACTCTGAAGTAAGCCTCATCGGAGTATACTTTTACATTACACCTCTGTATTTGTCTGGTAGATATTCTTGGTGTGACAAGATTTGAATCAAACAATTCAGCAAGTGTTTTAGCTGATTTGTAAATAGCTGAAAACTGAATTTCGTTGTTTGTTCTTATTTAATGAATTCTTTCCTTAAGCCGATTTACCATGTCAATAGCAACCAGAAGATCTACATTCTCAAGTTGCAATTCTCAGTAAGGTGGTAAGCTCAAAGAGAAAACCTTTCCTAACACCTGTATAGTACCTAGTTAAAAAAGACGAATTTTGTATGGCACACTGAAGTTGAACTGCTGATGATGATTCATCAGTATCCTCACAAATTATTTATTTTTTACTCTACTAAAACACTGAACAAATCACAATGCCACATTATATTATGAATAAGGTAAGTGATTATTAATAATGGGCAGATTTTTAAAAATAATGTGCTTTTGGTTTTATTTTTTCAAATAAATGGGGGGAGGGGTTTAAACACCCCCCACCCCCAAACAAAACCTGGTTACGCCAATGACCACAAGTGTAGCATTAGCCACCAGCTAAACACTACAAAGGACAAGAAATACAACCGACTTACCCAATTGCACTGACTCCACCAGCGGCTAGCTTCACAACACGCCGGCCGGCCCACCTAGACAACCCGCACGAACCAGACAACCGTCCGAACTGTACTGAGAGATACGCCCATTCAAGTCACCGATTGGAAAGAACATCGCCAGTGCCCAGTGTTCCTCAACCGTCTAGAAGGTTGTAGGTTGTTCCCCGCCATATTCTGGTTCTTTCGTTTCCCCCCTTTTTTCCCCTTTCTGTGACCTGTGCTTCAGCGTATAAAAGAGTGCCTGAGCGAAAGATGAATTATTCTGGGACTGGCTCTGGTTATAGCTAGTACAAACTAAGGCGAGGATTATAACAAAGTAAGTCAAAATCGTATATGTTTTCAAAATTCTCTTTCGGCAGTTAGGAACCATTTACTTATATGATTTGACTTAAAACTTGGAACTTTCATTATGGAACTTTTAACTTGCGTATGTGTCAAAGATAAATGGACTTAAAGTTTAGAACTTTAACTTAAGTTAAAATATCTAATGGTGATGTTTATATTTCTTTTTCACTTGTATTTATTTCGAAGAATAACTAACTTTAACTTTAAACGTTTAGATTTTAGTATATGTGTCAAAGATTAATGAAATTAAAAGTTAGTACTTTGACTAAAGTCGAAATTTCCAATGGTAATGTTTATATTTCTCTTGCGCTTGTGTTTATTTTGAAGAGTAAAGAACTTTAACTTTAAACTTTTACACTAATAATATGTGTTAATGATCAATAGACTTAAAACTTGGGAATTTTACTAAAATAAACAGAGTGTGTTTAATTATTCTTTAGTGGTATTTAATAAACTAAATAGTACGATGAATTTTGTTCTTACTCCCTTTTTACATTCATCCTTAGGCATCACATGGGTATCATAGTCTGTAAGATGATCTTTTCTGAGGCATAATTACGTTTTGGTCAAATGGTATTTGTTGTTGGGGTTGGCCGAGGGGACGAGCCCGCAATAGTTCTTTATTGCGTGGGTATTGCTATATTGCTAATGTTTATCTCAGTTTTTCTGCAATTTTTAACTTACCTAGCACACTCTTTCAATTTGTGTATTGTTATTAGTAATTTCTTTTGTATTCGAACCATCAAAGTTAGGTGTAGGGTAAAAATATGGTTCACAAGTACCAATTTTGGTTGCATTTTTCTAATATATCCATGAAAAATTATTTAAATCACGTATATACTGAATGTATTCTAAATCCATTAAGCTCAATTAGCCACAAACCGGTTAGATTTTTTCTCCAAGGAAACATCAGAAGCATGTTTTTCCTCCTCAAATAGAAAATCGTGAAATTAAATGTGTTTGAATGCAGGAATATTTTTTGGGTACTTTATTAGCTTCTTAAATCTAATTAGTAAAGCACTGTTCACCCTGGACAAATAACACTATGCGCAAATCTTGTAAGCTTCACTGCAAGGTAATGGTGTAAAATCAGAATATTTAAAACTTATGTCACTAAAGGTATAACTTACCTGCTTCAATGGCCGCGTGGTCTAAGGCATCACTCGTGTTAGACTAGAATGTTGATGACAGGGATTAGGGTTTGAATCCTGGTTGGGTGAACTGTGGGTGGTTTTACAAAAATGGTTTTACACTCTCCCTCCACACAAATGTGGGTACACTTCCTCATCCCTAACTCATTAGTGTAACTAGTAGAGAGACATATAACATGACTGGGTAGCAAGACATGGTGCAAAAAAAACAACTTAAACAATAAAATTCACATTGATAGGTTTAAGTGAACCAAGCAATGTGAGTTACATAGTTACCTTTCATAGTCACCTTTAAAGTTAAGGTTCAAATATAAAATATATCATCCAAAATAATATAACTCTTATTATTTAATACGTCTCATTTGGATATAGAAAATGAATTAAAATCCAAATAATTATAGCTCATCTTTGTTAGAACAGGCTTAGACCCGACTGGAATATAAATAAACCAAGTTTCCAATGGATTATGGATGGTAACACAAATAACTTTAATAACTGTAACCCACCTTGGTGACGTAGTTGGCTAACGTGCAAGTTTCCTGTTGAGCTAAACTGGCGAGCACGGGGAGATTGAGGTTTTAATCTCACTCATATGAACTGGGGGGTGGGGTTCCTAAATGGTTTTCCCATTTTCCCTCCATGCCAATGTGGGTTCACACCCTCTTTATTCAACCTTTCCAATTTATAACTCAATATAATGATTAGTACTTAAGCATATAACTCAAACGGGTAGTACGACACAGTGCTAAGTATTATTCTTAAATAACTGTCATGCTTTCAGTATATTTGTATAGATTTATAATTATGCAAGATTATTAAACAATAATAATATAAAAGAGAAAAGTAAACAACTATAGTAGGCCCTACTCATTAAAAAGCCACTTCTTATTTGTTGAGACAGTGATAGTACAATCTCTATCGACAAGAAACCAAAAGTTTTTTTCCCTATGATATCATTGAGCTTTAGTCAAATTCTCTTTTTCTTTTAGAAGTATGTTTCATTACATACCTACTCTTTCAGTTGAACTCTGTTCCAATACCTTTTATTTTAATTAACAAATGGTTAATCTAATAAGTCTTTGAGGGAAAGAGGTATGAAGAAAGGTGTATTAATTATTTATAGTCCTAAATGGTAAATTATTTTACTTTAGAATTTAAAGAGATATTTATTTTCATTGTGTATTACTATAGACAGGTGGTTGGTTATCTTTCACAACAATATGAAAATAATAACCATAAATGACGAGAAACCATCCTACAGGTTAACAAAAAAGATAAACAATATCTGACTAAAGAACAGTGAGAAAAAACAAACATTCGCTGACCAATTTTCTAACGTTTAAAAAATGGGTTGAATAACTTTGTAATTACTAGTGATGACATTTGGTATTAGAATTATTACAAGTTACTAATCATCGAATATAATTAAATTTATTCATCACCTCAAAGTTGGTGGACAAAGACTCGGTGGCCATTTTCCGCAATAAGCTTTGTTGAGGTAAAAGAGGGGGATGACCATCTCTCCTATGAGAGCTGTGAAAATCACAAGCTTAATACTTACAGAGATAAGGCAGGATCTGATAACTTGACAAATTTGATATTGATCGAAACAGCTTTCCTAGAAAACTTTGAACTCAATAAACTCAACTTGGTCCATGACGATATTTTTATTTGCTTGGATTGTCAGAAACCAAAAGCTTAGTGACCTTGGGGTTCAAGTCTCGAAATAGAATCTCCTGCATTTTTTTTAGGTATTTAATGTGCCCATTCTTAACCAATCGATTATATCAGCACACAACTTATAAACTAACTTAAATCTAGAACAAACACAGCACCCAACCTTCGGTCATTAATTCATCATTGTGAAACACATTTAACCAATGATTAATTTTTGACCATGCCAGGAATCGAACCCGGGATCCTTAGCTCAGTATACAGATATGCTACTGACTGATGTAAGATGCCGGACATGTTTCATACAGCTTGACCAGCTGGCTCAGTGGTAGATGGCACAAAAAAAAATCTTTAACAATCCACAACAACCAAATTTAGAAAACATTCTAAATATTTAATAGTTTCAATGAAATGAGATGGTCTGAAAATTGTCTTGGAAACTCTTCAAATCCCAAACTTGCTTTAATAGTAGTATGCTTTGAAGAAAGACTAATCTTTAGAGTAAATAAACAATAGTATTTGTCTAAGAAAGTGGTTCAGATTTTTCCACTACTGGCTGGCTAGGCCTGTGGTAGCTTCATATGCCTTATTATCTAACTTAAGACTAGCACAGGCACAACATCAAGTCTTTGGCCGTCAATTTATCAATGTGAAAGGGTAAACCCATATTTTCATCAATGATAAATTTTCAGCCATGCCGGGAATTGAACATGGGAATCTTAGCTCAGTAGGTAGACATGCTACTGACCGAGTTAAGATGTTGGACTCCAAAAGTAAATATTCAATTAATTCAATTCAATTCAATTCAATAATACTATGCAACTAGGTTGATAAGCATTTATTTACTTTAATCTCTCTTATATTAATAAAATCCTATCCCTTTTCACTAAAAAAAGAGTATGTAATGTAATGTTCCCCGATTCGATTACCATGCTTTCACCAACTGTTCTGCAAATATGGTAGGGTAGAAGGCGTGCCAGTTTCAACAGACGTCTAACCTCTTGAACTCAACATTGAAGAAAGGTCTGAATATCGTATTCCGATGCCACGAGCTACAAACACTACTCTCCTAACAGACTTCCTTGGTACCTTATTTCTCCAATGCTCCACATCCCCTCACCCCTTGCCTTTCCTTTTTCCTTATTTACATGCCCAATTTGCTAGTCAGAAAAAGAGTATATAATGGGTGATCCCTAGATTCACAGAATTGTAGTTCATTGTTGGATATCCTCAAAGGAGGAACCTCTGCTCCAGCACCTCGAGAAGATACTGCTGACCGCGATGGTTGGGATGTGGGAGTCACCGCCTCGACAATCTTGTTTATTGATCCAAGTATTCTGCAAACTTCCAAGTACTTCAGACTTCACTATATGCCATTGCTCCGTGAACGTCATATTCATGTGTTCAATTTTGTATGGCTCCAAGCAGGTTGTCTAATGCCTTTATTTGAGGACCTAGCTAGGCCAGTATCTCACAGCATTCTTGTTGTCACCCCATCTTCTGTGTTACTATTTTGGGTATGCAAAGTGCAGAGCATGGTTAAATTTGTATGGTGGCCCGAACAGATAGTATTTTCTTTCGTCCCTTGGTTGGCGCTTCCTTTGGCTATGTACTTAATGTTGGTGTGTATTAGATTGGACGAATACCCCAGGAAGTGGGTAATAGCATAAAAGGTACTATTGAATGCTTTGGCAGTACCCACTGGGAATAGAATGGCCATAGAACAATTTTGTATGGCCACCTGTTTGTTAGTCATCGACTAGTGTAACTGAACTACGGTCATCTTATCGTTTATTATTTTGGATGTCGTTTCTTTGTCTAGTCAAGCTAGGTTGCTTGGCCGACATGTAACTTGGTAACTCTAAAACTATAGGATTATCCATTTTGCTGTGTGTTGCTAACTCTCCATGTTCTCTTTTTAGACCTTTATGGTGGAAGTCTGGCGCTAGCCCGGCTGTCTTGCAATCCTACACCCGTTATCAACTTCCATTTGAGACTTTCCGTGTCGCCTTTGACACATTCTTTTCCCATGCTACGGGTAGTTCCTATGTTTTTGGAGTTGTTAAGCCTTAAATAATTTTGTAACCCCTTATCACCTTTTTATGTTATTTGTATAATAAATCTATTTTTGTTACCTATTCAATTATTTTACACTTATGAAATATGTTCCCCTACCTACCTATGTTATTTAGGAGCAGTAGATGATAGCTTGTACTTGACCGAATTAAAACTAGAGTCCTATGAATAAATGATAAAATTAAAGTATTGAATGTTTTTTTTTTATTCAAATGCATCATAAATCTGGCTTACAATTTGTTTTAACTAATTAAGAGAGTCAAATTCAGTACATAAGAATATTATACAGCTCAGGATTGGTGGTGGTAACAACATTGTTCCTTTCACCAGGACTACTTAATCACCAACACAAAATTATTAGGAAAAATTAACTTATATACAACAAAAATAGTAACAATAAATGTTTCTATAACTTATAAGATAATGTAGATTATACTCACTCTACTAACTACCCTACTTTCATGAAGTGTGAATGGTGAATCCTGTTCAAACTACAATTTTATCAAATGAGTTATAAAAAACATTGCTGAAAATATCTTTAGGTGAATACTAAAATTGGGTTTTCATATGTTTATTAATACTGAAATATTGGAAGCGACTCTCTTTAAAAAGATCATATTTATTATAATATGAAAAATCCATATATTTTTTAAATTCAAATGTTGGTGTTATAATTACCTTCCCATAAATTTTCTGGAAAATAAGTTTAGACATTACATAGAACAAAGTGATTAAACTGATGTTTTAAAATCATATAAACCATTGATTCCCACACTGTTGAGCACCACTGCTACATAAAATTGAACACTAAAACAAAATATTAGTATTAATCTACCATTTACAAAGCTATATAAAAGGAGAACACCCATAATGTGATTAAATGTGAAACTGACACCCAAATAGTTCAGTTCAAAAATCTATGTGTAAAGCAGTATTTATTTTTATGAGGAGTAAATATGGTGTCTAAAATATAACTTTTTTTCACCCCACACCCATTTATCGAGGAAAAAACTAACTGTTACTAGCATGGTTTGAATGGTTAAAATTCATACAATAGTTAATTTTTCTAAGCAATATCGCATATGTATATAAAACTAGTATAATTTGCTTTTGATGAGTAAATCTATATTTCACTCCTACTTTGACAGTAATTTATCGGGACAAGTGATGCCGACTGTGATTTATTGTGATAGTACATCACTACATAATAAACTCTACAGAAAGTAAATACCCAAATAAAATAATCAAGAAAACAGTCAACAATGTTTGTAAATACAAAATATTTGAGCCTTTATCTATAAGAAGGAAAATCCTTCAGTTGTTTTGCTGTTGCTTATGAATACAATGTTTTAATTTGATCGAAAACCATTTCTTTAAATGGAACTTAACAAAGAAATGACTGATACAATAAAACAATCTGGTTACCAGCCATTTTATTAGAGTAAACATAGAAAATAAGTGTGATTTAAGTAATCAAATTTTGTTACTAGTTCTATAATAACTATTGCAGTAAAATTTATAGCAATTTTATTATATATTATATAGTAACTAGTGTTATACAATAAATCATCAAGAATAACTACAAATTTTGAAATTGACTATTAGATTTCTCTAAAATGTCTTATATTACTTGTAGAGAAAAACAAAATACCATCATTAGCTAAATATTTATACATTTCACAATTGAACCCTGCATGCTTTGCAATATAGACATTAATTTTAGACTAAACACTGCTCGTTATCTTAACAATGGACATTTATTTGGCAAAATATGACTGAAAGACAAAACCTACGGTAAGGCATACAACTCTTATTGTAAGTCGGAAGCTAATGTATATCAACAAATTTTTACGCCAATAGAAACAAATGTACAATATTCAAACTTAAAATGTAAAATTAGTAAATAAGGTTGTTTAAAAGAAAGCAATGAAATAAATCTTATAAAAAGGATGAACCAGTTTCACTCATTTTAGCTGGCAAAGATGGTTACACAAAACATAATACACATTAAAACACAAACATTTGCCAGCTATGTTTGGAGAAAGCTTGTATTTTAATGTGTTTATTTAAGTCTTCCAATAGACAATTTTATTTATTGAAGCCTCTTTATTCAACAGATATAATGTTTAAATAATGAGCATTTTTAGTAATTAAGTATTCATTTTTTGTGTGTTAGCTATATTCAGTAAAAAAAACCCTTGAAATTATTAGGTTTTATACATTTTTTAAATAAAGTGTCATTTTAATTTCATTCAATTTGCTATCACTCTCTAAGAAAAACCTCTTTACATTAAGAGGTATATTTTATTATTATATTTATTAGTATTTTACTTAAAATTTAATAATATATTGGATGAATGATAAAGGATTTAAATAATAAACAATGAAAAAAGATTTTAATAATAAACATTGAGAAGTGAGTTAATGATTGAACAAGAATAATAAATAAATCTTATAAAAAGGATGAACCAGTTTCACTCATTTTAGCTGGCAAAGATGGTTACACAAAACATAATACACATTAAAACACAAACATTTGCCAGCTATGTTTGGAGAAAGCTTGTATTTTAATGTGTTTATTTAAGTCTTCCAATAGACAATTTTATTTATTGAAGCCTCTTTATTCAACAGATATAATGTTTAAATAATGAGCATTTTTAGTAATTAAGTATTCATTTTTTGTGTGTTAGCTATATTCAGTAAAAAAAACCCTTGAAATTATTAGGTTTTATACATTTTTTAAATAAAGTGTCATTTTAATTTCATTCAATTTGCTATCACTCTCTAAGAAAAACCTCTTTACATTAAGAGGTATATTTTATTATTATATTTATTAGTATTTTACTTAAAATTTAATAATATATTGGATGAATGATAAAGGATTTAAATAATAAACAATGAAAAAAGATTTTAATAATAAACATTGAGAAGTGAGTTAATGATTGAACAAGAATAATGAACTTGCAATCAAATATTGAAATTATGTAGTCACACCTAGTTTTAGCTTGTCCCAAGAGTTACCAATTTCTCTTGTTAAAAAAACTTTTGCAAAATTAAGCCCGCTATGTTTTTTTATGTTTCTCAAACACTTTAATTTACCAATTAATAAAATACTGTATTTTTAATTATATTGAAAAAAAAATTTAGGCGGTATATTCTAGGCTGCCATACTTGAAAATGGCAAGTTTATATTTATTTTTCCATACACATTATTAAGAATAAAATTTAATGATGAGGTAATTATAGTAATCATCAGGAATGAATCCAAAATGATCAGCTTTCCTAATAAATATGTGGTAAAACATTCACATAGGTACTAATTGAATTGAAAACCTACTAAAAATATTTAGTCACTCATAACTTTGAACTCAAATGTGTATGTGGGGGTGAAATATAATTATATAATGTAAAATCTTTAGACTAAAAGTCAGGATTTGTTTGTTAGAGACTTCCACTTTAGACAATAACCAAAGTTAAGTTTAGAACAACAGATTTCTAAAGAAATACAATTTTTTTTTCCTAAGTGAGTTTTGTTTTGAGTAGTTTTGGCTGTTGTAACAACAGAAAATGTGCAGTGACTATTACCGATGAATATTACTTTAATTAAAAGAAAGAAATATGTCAACTAAATTTTTTTTTTCTGTAGTAGCACTTGAATGACATGTGTCCATTGCATTTTAACATCTGTACAATAGTTTAACCAATTCAATTTACACCAGTTAGCACTATTTTTTACACACACAGAAAATAATGAAATTTGTTTTAAATATAACTATTATGTGGAGATATCAGCTTCTATAAGTTAATATTTTCCCTTTAAAAGGTATTCTGTTAAACAATTTGGGCCACAAAGATATTCAACATTTCTATTCAACAGACAATCATATATAATTATGTTGCCTCATCATGTGTACTATATAGTAGAATAAATATACATCAAAAGTACTTTATTAAAATAAAATTGATGGGAAATAATATAACTATGGGTTAAAATCTTTGGAATATGGTTTAAAAAACATCGTTGTTGATTCTACATTTAGTAGATAGGCTATATTTGGTATTATTAACCAAATTGTACAGTTGGTACTTACAAACACACAGTTCTTTATAGGGAAATTTAATAGGAGTAAGCAATCACTTTTATCCAAAAGATATGTATTTATAACTGAGCAAGATAAAATTACGTTGATAAGTTTAATAATTCATGTAATTATTTTTACTATATAAAATTTGATAGGAATGGCTGGAACAAACATTCTGCGTTATAAGCTATTAAAATACAAGAACACATTATTTTAAAATAAAACACAACGTTTTAGAAAAAAGAGGTGGTTTATTGAGCTGACCATTTTTATGATAAATACCAATGAAAATATTGTAAGCATAACAAAGTGTAATTCATTCATTAGAGCATTATGTTTATCATAAACTGAAGAGTAGCATATTGATCACATTTATTCCATATAAACAACCTACAAGAACTAACTTAGGACATTAAGTATTTAAGAGTGTATACCATATCAAAGTTACAATAAACTTTCTAATAATGCACCACTTCAATATATTTTACAAATCTATAAGTTGGCCATTTATTTTCCCTGTACGTTTCCTTGAATTTAAATATAACACAACTAACAGCACACTTATTTCTATTTACTACCATATAAAATATAATTAAAATTGATTAATTAACACAGATTATTAAAATATTACTAAGCTAGCGACCTATTAAAAACAAATTTAAAAAGGAAATAGGCTCTTGAGTTACTTAACATCCTTTCTTCGGGGATGTATTAAAACACCTTTTATTTGGGGATGTTTTAAATAAGTATAACAATAAAAAAATGTAAAATAATCAACTTGTTTCATCAGTCTTGAAAATATATTATTATAGATGATTGTTTTGCACACATTGATAATCTAGAACAATATTCACAAAAATGATTACAATATACTGATATAATGATAAAACTTAAATGTTTTTAAGAGCAAAGAGTAAAACATGAGTTATGCAAATAATAAACACAAAATGTATAGTTTAGTGTGAGCCTACACTAATGTGTTGATTCATGAAGAAACACATCGTATAGGTATTTAATACATCCCCCTCCCTCCCCCCCATTTTTTTAAGTCATACTGACTAAATAAACCACTAAACAATATGTCACATAACACACACTTGCTCAAAATAACAGCTTGTTGCAGAAAGAGAAACACTCATACCGACACAAAGGTCTTCTTTCAAAGAGACAAAAAAAAGACACATTTCCAACAAGTTCTAAATAAAATCAGTCTTATAACATAATTGAAACGTTAGATTTTGAGACGCTTTGTGTCTCTTTAGTTGACTTGCTCTTGTGCTTTGTCTTTACGCCCAAGTTCAGGTGAAGGCTGAGTGAAGTGAGGATGTGGCACCGGGAGAACAGGTTTACGTAGTAATTGTGGCTTAGCCTTCACTTGTGGCTTAAAAGAAGAGACAGGATTTGCTCCCGTCATGAGTGTGGCAGACCCAAATTTAGGCACAGCCTTCTGAGCAGTTCTATGAGGGCCAGGACTACGAATGGGAACAATTTCTGGCTCTGTTGTGGTTTGATTCAACACCACTACTTCGGAGGAAGGTTTTGTGTTATCGTTGTCATCAGTCGTTTTCATTTCAGAGGATAATTTTTGAACGGTAATGTTGGAACTTGATTCATTTGCGGCAAATTTTGCTCTCTTGGTTGCGGCTTTTATGGTCTGTGTCTGTGCATCAATAGATGCACCGTGGGAAGCTTTGGTATTTTTCTTTAATGTGCATTGATTTTGCTTGGCAAACCTTTCAGCTGCCGTTGTCATGTCAGGACTTTCAGGCCCTGTGGGACTTATTACATTTTCTGATGCTGGCGGGGTCTCCTCTTCTCCTGATGATGATGAAGATGACAGAGAGGTAAGAGATGTAGTAGATAAAGATTTCTTCCCTCCCCCGGTCTCTTTTGGACTCGAACCCAGGACTGGAAGATCCATGACAAGGTCAGGAGTATGTTTTTGTCTCATTTCCCAGAATTCTTGGTTGGACCGAAAATTTTTCGTAGGAACTTTTGAAGAAGGCCCAAGCTGGTTCTGCGAAGCTGTCCGCCTTTGCCACAACTCTCGACTTTGGCTGAAGTTTACATTCTACTGGAGTTTCGTCTTCTTGCCTGATGATGCCCACCTCACTCACGCTCTGACTCTTCCAGTGCGACTTTCTACTGGGTGGTGTACCTTCCCTGACTTCGCCTACATCCCCCTCGCTGCAAGAGCTAGCCGGGGTGTCTGGGCGAGAATGCTCTTCCACGTCTCCTGGTAAGTTGTCAAGGAACACAGACAGTCCATCCTCTTCATATACCCGACTCTCTGCCTGCAGCGCCGCTGTGGCAAGTCGTTGTGCTGTGTTGAGTGCTGCCTCTACTGCCCCCATTACGCCACCCCCGAGAATCTCAGCCCCACTCTCGCCTAATGAGAGGGTGCGACGAGAAGTCAACTTAGGAGAGAGGGAACTAGTTTCTTTCTGGAACAAAACACAGCAAACAAAACACAGCACATGAATGTTAATACAAAATGAAACACCGTGACTAAACTGTCGGGTCAAAGTCTATACTGGAACTGCAACAATTAGTTTGGAACATTCAGAGAAATAAACAAATAAATCATTGTAAATAAAGTGAAATAAAATGTTTACTATGTGAATGCTAGTCACTCCCCTTTCCACTACAAAAGCTCATTCTTTGTTTCAATTTTGCAAATTATTTAAGTACAAGATTTAAAGATTTAAAAACACGTTGACATTTTTTAGATGTTTTATAGATTCAATTACATAGTCTACATATAGGATACACTAATTTTAAATGTTCGACAAAGATTTGTTTCTGTTCTTAGAACAAATTATTTTTATAAATGTCCATGTTTTCCAACTGGTTTAAATAGTAAGTGTTTTACCATATTTAAAAACAATAGATGAAAAGTGTTCAGTACACTACCTACTATACAAAAAACTAAAAGCAGACCATTTATATTATATTCAATTGTTTAAATTATGTCCTCAGTTTTGTGAATATTAACAAAATGATTCTTAAGTGCTACTAAAAAATAATGTATAAGGCCTATACACGGCAGAACATACAGGGAAGAGCAAATAAGGATACAATTCCGCCCCTGCTCCCCCCCAAAAAATTAGAAGGGGCACATTTCAAAATTCACACTGATACTGCCAGACAAAGATTTCACATTATTTACTCTTAAAGAAAATCTGTAATTACCATCAAATCGCTTGACCTTGGATTAGTTTTGTGAAAACTTCTATTTTTTACCTTCTGAAGGATCAAAATTAAGTCATAGAATCTTCAAATCCTCAAATCCATAGTATATTCAAGGATTCAAGAAAGAAAAAAAGTCAAAATTAAGATATAGTTTGTTTGTTTTTTAATTTTTATTCAGAATGTGTTTTAGTGCTCTTGAAATGCTTATTGGGGAGTAATCCATATACAACAATCAATTTATCTTAGAGAATTTAATACTTAAACATATAAATGTTATTATGAATGGATTATATATAACAAAATAAGTTCAACATTTAGCTAATATTTATACTGTAAAGATCAAATTAAGAATTAATGTAGTAAAGTCAATCTCTTTTGTATTCCATGTTTTCTAATATTTATATTTGTATTTTAAGAGTCATCGTAAGTAAAATGAGGATTCGAATTAGTAAAATAGTGGCTTTGAACCATAATCAAAATCTAGGTAAACACTATAGCTCTGTCCAGTAATAGCAATGTAAATATGAACCACAACAGCTATTTTAATTGATAAAGTGCTATAACAGGGTGTCTACCTGACTATAGTTATGAAATTCCAGTATTTCCAGTATATTTTTTTAAAGAAATCCAGTAGATATGAAAGGTACTTAGAGAGGAACAATTCCTATTTCAAAATCATAAAATGATAGAAAGTTAGGGTAGGCCTATTTTTACATCCAGAATCAAGTGTATTGACGTATATATTCTAGTATATACCGAGGATGAGACCCTAAAAGATACAAGGAATATTCATGGACTCAAAGACTAAAATCATAATAATTTTTTTAAATATGTACTAAGTTTGAGTTTTTTTTAAGGGTATAAAAATATTTAAATAGTTTCTTGTGGTTAAAACTAAACTAATAATAGGATAAACCTAGCAACCAAATCCTAGATCATTAATTTACCATTAAATGTAAACAAAATCAGAAGTGAAGGAAAAAATTATATTTATTGGGATAGTTAAACACTTATGCTTACAATATTTTCTAAAATTCAAATTTTAACTAGGAATTTGATGGCAAAATGAAGTTTCAGATTTGAAAAAAGGTGAAAAAAACACAACAAAAACACACACACACATTTTTTGAATGACCTATACCATCGTCAACCTCGGTGGTCTTGGGGTAAAGTGCTCGCCTCAGGACCCAATGTTTATGGGTTCGAAACCAATAAAGGCCAAAGGCTTTTTCTTGAGCGAGAAAAAAATCATAGCCCAACATCCTTCGGAGGGGAAGTAAAGCCATCGGTTCCATGTGGCATGCTGGAAGGTATGTGAAATACCTCTCCTGGCAAAATTGGTAGGTCATTTCACCTCACTCATAGAACTTTAGAGGTATAAGTAATCAGCCTTGGTGGTGCAACTTCAAAGAATGATTACAGCCAGGGAGTTAACTCTACCACAAATACTAACTATTATCCTGACCACTCCTTGACAGGAGATACTTTCCACAAGTTATATTTTTGATAGTGAATTTTTTTAGTAAGTAGAGAATAATAAAGATACAGAATCTTCAATGAAAAATAACCAACAAATATTATGTTGATAAAAATTACTTGGAAATAAAGATAAATGCAGTCAACATTATTAAAAATTAAGATGATAAAACCCAAAAACCAATATTTTTTTAGAATGTAGACAAAAGTTAAAATTCATTCAAACACAAAACTTTTTCAATTTTTGCATTTCATGTTCTAGCACTTCTGCTTCTTCCTTAGCTTTCTGCAAAACTGTTCTTCTTACCACTTTTTATTTTCTTATTTCTTCAGATGCTGTTTTTCTTTTTTGACTTAATACTTCAATCCTTTTATCCTTTTCAAGCACTTCTTTCCTTATTCCTGATGCATTACTCAAAGCATGAGTCATTGTTTTTGAAATTGTCATATTTAGAAGTCCCCTGGCTGCAGTGATTGTATCACAAGTTACACAATGAACAATAAGGCTGTCCTCATGTAAGTTTTAAACCAGACATTCTTTATTCACAAAAAAAACTTCTCTCAATGGCTGCATTGCTATGGAAGAGAACAAGAATTTTTTTAGTGAAATATTGTTGTTCCTGGGATGCATTTATTCTCGAAAAAATATTCATGAAGAACTTATCAAGCTGGTCACCACTTGAAGTGAATTGTTTAAGGTAGTCAATAACTTCTTGCTTTGATACAAAGTCCAAGTAGTCTTTTTTTTATAACATCAGCTTGCCTAGTAGGACTTCTAATGCAGAAATTAACCTATAGGTCCTAACAGATGGATTGAGCATGACTGCGGGAGAGAGATAACTAGCACCCTTGACCATTTTGTAGGAGAGAGGACACTTATGTAAAAGTTTGTTGCAGAGATCAGCTAGGAATTTTTGACAATATCCTCTGAACTGAAGTATCTTGATGTATTTAATTCCTTTCAAAGCTGTTGATGCTGCAAACCCAATATCTACAGTAGGGAATGATTTCATGTTAGATGGTTTCTTTAAATCAACGGCTAGCAATTTTTTGGAAGTAGTTGCTGAATTCATTACATCACATTTTACAATTCTGTTCATCAAGTGCTCAAGTAGTTTATTTAGATCTGCGAACATAAATGGCAATAGAGGTCGATTGCTCTGATATTCGGTGAGAAATTGATCCAACTCAAGTGAAACTGACAGCATGAATCCCAACTTTGATGTCAGAAGTTCATACTTCACAAAATTTCTTACTGTTTGAAAATTATCAGATTTTGGAGGAAGCTTGTTAAAATAAAAATAATGTTTTAAATACGGCAGCATTAATATTGCTATTTCTAACACCCTTGAGTTTTCTACCCATCTAATAGAACAAAACTTGGTCGGGAAAAGAGATGATCCTGTTATTCTTTGATAGTCTGCAAGTCTTGTTGGAAAATCTTTAAATAAATAATATAGTGAGTGCAAAAATTGGTTAATAGTCCAACTCGAGTTAGCATGTGTTGTTTCGTAAGCACCATGGACAATGTGTAAAGAACAAGTTATAAATTCCAGTTACTCACGATCTTGTGGAGAATCTTCCTTCAAGTAACTTTTGAGGTTTACATTTGGTCCATCCATGGAAACTTGAAGCATTGTTTTTAAGATCCAAGCCCTTGTCTTTTAATACTGATAAAATTCATTAATATCTCTTGAGTTGTTGCATGACCAAAAAAGCAAGATGTTAAATATCTTGTATGAATTTCATTTTCACTCCAGAAGTGAACAACAACATCCATCTGGATCTTCTGAGCCACAGTATTTATGCTTTCATCAAATGAAATATAATAAAATGAGCAGTGCTTAACCATATTCACAAGCTCGCTTTTGAAAAAAGGACCTAGTCTATACACAATGATATATTCAAGTTTATCTGTATACATTTGAAATTTCTTGGCAATATCACTATAGAAAAACATTATTTTAAAAAGATCACTACAAGCAGAAAAACGTGTCATTACTTGATTAATAGCCCACAATATTTCAGCATAAGAAACATCTTTGACAAGGAAGCTCTGAATAGATCTTTGACAAGAAAGCTCTGAATAGATATTTGACAAGGAATCTCTGAATAGAACAACTAGGTCTAGTTTCAGGTTTCAAAACTACTTCATGGTCATTAGAAATAAAATGTACATCTTCATATAGGCCTACAGATGACACTGCCTTTTTGGCCGTACGGACCAAGTCCAATATTTTTTTTTGCTCCCACTAGCAGATTTCACTCTGTCAACATGCTCCATTCCCTTGGCATGAGATCTATTGAATATATTCCCATGTTACTTATATCAAAGTTAGTTTTACACAATGAACAATGGCCTTTACTTGTATCACAATCCACATTTTGTAACCACAGCCAATCTTTAAACACGGTACTGTCCAACCAATCATCTTTAAAAGAGGTTTTCCCTCAAAGTTTACTAATTTCTTCTTAAACACAAAATTCACAAGATAAACAAGTGGAATCTGCAGAATACTCACCCCAGGCCAAGCTTATAAACTGGTAGTTTTTCTTTTTGGCCTATAGAGGGGGGAGGAGCGAGAGAGGGGCGGAGTGAGGAGGAGGGGTTGAACTGAATAACACAACAAATACTGTACTTTGCCATTGGAATGTCAAGGTAAGGCAGTTACACCAATAGTTTTAAGGGATGTTTGAACTTGAGCAGTTACTGGATTAAGGGGGAAGTTGGCTGCTATTGTAGTCAAAACAGATATTTGTTTCTTTCTCTAGTCTGCAAGGGGGAGGGAGGGGGCATAGTGTACACTGAGAAAAGAAAGGTCAGCAAGTGAGGCAAACATCCCTACTGCAAAGTCATCTACAAGGTCAACTAATTGTGTGGCAAACAAGATAGACCAGAGGGGGAGTAATTGAGGGGTGGTCAAAAGAGAACTATAAGTATTCCAAATAATATTTGGGGTCTCAAAATGGTAATCCAACATTTCACTCAATGTAAAAAGGCTGAATATTTTTTCAGTATTTGATTCAAAATTCCAGTATACTCCAGTATAGACACCCTGTATAATAGACTTTTTTTTTATTAAAAACCTATAACTATTTCTTCCATATTCCTATATGGATGGAAGCCCGGGGGGGAATTATGGAGATGAGGTATGTAGAGAAAATATCGCAAGGGAAAGCAAGAAAAAGATGGGAAGAGCAGATAAAGTGTGCAGAGGAGGAGAATGGAAGAAATTAAAGGAGGAAGAATGGTAGAAGGAGAGAGGAAGATGGAGGCATTTTACCAAAGTGACCTGGTCACATGCTGGGAACAGATGATTATTATGATTATCAAAAAGAAGATACAAGAAAAGGGGAGAGTAAATGTGTAAGTTTGTATTATTATTATTATTATTATTTTGGAAATTATTGTCTAACCTTTTGGAAATAAAATTTAAAAAGGACTGTGCTCCAAACTAGTTGTTACATGATAAATAATTAGAATAATAGATTTAGATAGCTCATCTAAATATTAATAAACATAAACAATACATTATTATCTTTTAGAAGTAATAAAAAAAGATATTTTGTACAGTTAATTTCTTACACTTGAATATGTTAATAAGTTAGAAAGAAAGATTCTGCAACGGAAGAATATTAGTTAACTACATAACAATGCACTCTAATACATTTTAAATATATAATCTACAAATAATCGATATGAAAATGTATTTTTAAATAAAAATTACATTAACTATCAACCACTTATGTCAGTAAAACAATAATCTCTTCAAAGCGATGTACTAGGATTAAAATTATTATTATTATTGGCCTTAAATTCACCCAAAGACATTATTATTTATATTATTAAGAAGTGGGGGCAGAACTAAGGAAGAGAGGGAGGTGGGGGTTGAGGGCAGCGATGGCATTGCCACCTCCTGGAAAGTATCCCCTCCTCCCGGCTAGATTTATTTCACTCTCATATGATCATCTTAAGTATGTAGCTGAAAAATGACTTTGAATCCAACTTAAAAGAGTTTCTAGAACAGTCCAACCTTAAAAAAAAAAGAAGCAACGACTGCTTTAAATAACTTTTAAGGTACAGCCAATTCTCAAACATTTTACGAGATAGAGAGTCCTTGGACACCTTTTTGGGCCAATATCTTCTTTAGATTGAAAAATGGAGCCTGGACATGGGAAACGAACCCGGGACCTTTGACTTAGTACGCCAATGCTCTGACCACTTAGCTGTCCAGGGAGTCATCTCATGTCCAAGGTAATTCTTATTCATTATAGAGCATTGGCGTACTAATCCAAAGGTCCTAGATTCAATTCCCATGTCATTTTTTCAATTTAAGGAATGTGATATTTAAATGCGGCTATAGCCATAATTGACAAATATAATGACTTGGCTATTTAATTAATCCCACATTGATGGACCAAGTCACATAAAAAAAAAACCTTTTTGTAGCTAATTGTTTCCCCACCCCCAACACAAATAAGGTTCTGCCGCCACTAAAATTAAGTATTATTTCTACCAAACTTTTACTCAAAGATTACAATAAATAGATTCAAATTCCAATAAAATACCCTTAACTTTAACTTGCTTCTTTTTATCAATATGTCAACACATATTTTGGAATCAAATTATACACTAGTGAAATAATGTTACTAGAATTACATTCTTAAAAATATCTTAAGTGTGAGTTAATTATTAAATTTGACATTGATTACTTAAAGTAGTTTTGTGTGAAATTATAATAATTATATGCGGTTGTTAATTGGGTAAAACAGTGCCGGCTACAGCGAATTATTCTTTGTGTAAAGCTTGGAAGGTGGTCCCATCTTTAAGGACAACTCCTCTTGTGACAGTAGATATTGATGTAAACTTTTTAATCAATTATGTCAGGTCTCATTGAAATAGTTTTTTTTTTAAATCAAAGCTGACAACGATTATCATCATCCAGACACAAAAATATCACCCGAGGCAAAGTTTCTTAAAGTTTTTTTTTTTGCAAGTTGACTTGAAAGTGTAGAATACCTGTATTCAGCCCCGGATTTAGGCACAGGCCAGGGCACATGGCCAGAGACACAAAGCAGCAAATTTTTGGAGCAGCAGATTTTTGTAGATAACAATTTTAAAATGAAATTGAATGTAAGACAAAGGAAAGTTTTCAACACTTAAATGGAAATTTCAAACAGATAAGAATTTTTGCACCAACATAATTTTTTTGTTCTTTTTTAATTGTTTTTATTCTTCATTGTATTTTATTTCGATTAATTTATTTTTTTGTATTTATACATAAGTTTAGTATTATTAGCACCGTGTATTACTACCCGTTTGGGTTATACGCACTTACGCTAATGTGTAATGGTAGGGTGATTGTGAGATGAAATGGAGGACCTACAGTTTAAACGTGGAATCCGAACCATGGTGGAGGCCTGTCATTCCACACATTCACAAGTTGTGATTAATACACGTCTTGTTAGAGGTGAAGGAAGGGTTTGGCAATCAGCGTGGCTGGGTCAGTTTGGTTAAATGCCTCCATCTTCTTCTATCCTTTTACCACTCTTCCTTTAAAATTACTTACATATGTCTCCTCTCACTTGCACACTTTCTGTTATCTGCTCTATCTCGACCTCCTTTGTGGTCTTTTTCCTACGTATTTCGTCATCGTTTTAAAAACCCAACCTTTAAGCAAAATACCATAATATGCTATTTATTGCATTATTTATTTAAATTTATGAATTTTTAAATATTTTTGGATAAGTTTATTTCTTAATTTTTGCAATTTTGCTTAGAAAATTAACATTTGGAAAGTTAACATTTGTAAAATTTTTGTCAATTTTCAAACTTCTAGCTGTTTCCATGTCATTTTTAGTACTAAATATTTATATCAGGCCATACTATATTAAATGTATAAAAATAGTGATTTTTTTAATAATCTGAATAAATAAGTTTGTTTATTGGTTTTCTATGATAGTGAAATAGGTCATTAGATAATTGTAAATAATGGAGTTCTAATGAATGCTGCAGTCCGATTTTCATAGGAAGGGCTAGAAAAGTTGCTAGAACAGCTAGAGAAGTTGCTATGCATAGTGTCACGTATTCATATGTGATCTTCAGATGTAACTTTTGAAAGATATTATCAATTGAGTTGAGTCGAATCCACTATTTTACGAATGCAAATCTCGAAATAAAATTTCCAAACAGAGTCTCCAATCCAAATCGTGTTAAAAATTATTAACATTATAGTAAATATAAATATAATAAAATAATATAAAACACAGATAGTAACCAAATGTTATAAGGAATTAATTATAGTAACTAATTTTAACATCCATACATTTCAATTAAGTGGTAAATTGCTGGTCTGGGGCCTGGTTGTTAAATTATAATTGGTTATGACCCACCAATAAGAGGCATCATAGCTATAGAACAAATTTTACTTTAAAAAAAATAAATGTTTTAAGGATTTGAGTCTCAAAGCTGAGATTTTCTCAAATCCTTGAATCTTGAATACCGTTTAAGATTAAAGGGATTCAGGGATTAGAGCGTATCAGCCCTTCAATGCATTTAAAATATTTTTTACAATAAAAAATAGTTTCTTTAAAAATAATCTTCAAGAAAATCTGACTATACATCAAATAGATAAGTACTATCACAAGATACTTTCGGCATTCCTCAGATTATTTTGTAGATGCAATAGTTTACGAATCAGAGAAACACGTTTGTTTATCACTAGTGTATGAGAAACCCAGATTCAAACAATGTACATCCGGTCAAAGATAACAATTCAAACCCAAAACCTTATGCAAAAAAAAAAAAAAA
>CABEEJ010000257.1:214466-226759 GCA_901482245.1 Timema douglasi
AATTCAAACACAAAACCTTAAGCAAAAAAAAAAAAAAAGACAAAGAATATTTAAACGATCAACTTTACCTTTTAAAACAATTCAAAGTATTTATTATGAGCAATCTTACTCACCCACAGTATAGCAGATACCGGAAAGCCTCCAGTCAGTCAGATCCTTTGACTATTGACAAGCGTGTGTCTACAAGCCATTCCTTCCTATGAAACAATACGTCTACTTTCATTTTCAACACATGCTACCAATAATGACATGCAATCCCAAGGTTAGTGTCTGGTTAGTATCTGGTTAGAACCAAGCTACACCACTGCCATGCCTAATGTCGCCTTAGACTAAAAGCTTACCTTAAGATTGACGACTGACCACTCTATGGAGACGCTGCATCCAAGGGTGTGTGGCTTACAATCTGGCGAGCTAGCAAATGTACTGAGAAATACTAACACACTTAAATTCAATTTAAAATTAAGTGTCCTTAGAAAGAATATGAAAAAGGTACACGAAATGTTTATAGGAACAAAAAAAAAGGCTAGTTATCACAATTAAGACTTTAGCAATAACAATAACACAGTTTACACCTTGCATTGCTACCAATGGACAAAGAATAATGGCTTCCTCTCTAAGAAAATCTATCATTTGTGCCCAATCTCCTGAGCTAGGTTTCATTATATTCTATCTAAATTTGTTGTGAGGGAGAGTGAAACACACAAAGCAACTTTCTATAAAAGGTAAACAGAATTTGCTTTGGCGGCTGCATGGTCTAAGGCATCATCCTAGCGATAAACTAGAATGCCAATGACGGAGAGATCAGGGTTTTATTCTGGTCAGGTGTGGTGAGGTTTTTTTTTCTTAACAATTTCCCAAGCTCTCTCTCCATACTAATGTGGTTTTATTTCCTAAATATTCAACCTTCCTCCTCCCTAAACCAATAACGTAATTCGTACATAGGCGTATTAACCGAACAGATACGAAGCTCTCTCTCCATACAAATGTGGTTATACTTCCTAAATATTCAACCATCCTCCTCCCTAAACCAATAACGTAATTAGTACATAGGCGTATTAACCGAACAGGTACTAAGCTCTCTCTCTCCATACAAATGTGGTTATACTTCCTAAATATTCAACCATCCTCCTCCCTAAACCAATAACGTAATTAGTACAAAGGCATATTAACTGAACAGGTACTAAGTCGCTGCAAAAAAGAGAGAGAAAGAGCTTTGATGGTTTCCTCTTTTAAGGAAGATGCATTGTGCAATGCACACTCCCTTATGATGTGTTTCAATAAGAGTTAAAAACAGGCAGAGTGATTGGGCGTTAACAATCGGTTTTCAAGACTTAACTCTTTGTCTAATGTCAGCAATGAAAGGTTTTTACAGCTTTGTTCTTTTCATTGTAAAAGTTTTATTGTGTTTATTCCCTTTTATTTGTTTCTATCAATCTTTCCTTTATAAATATAACATATTTAGTCATATAGCGATTTTTATTTTCAAAATTTACAACATAATCTACTTTTATTGACCCAAAAATAATATTAAAAGGTACTAGATAACTTATGTGGATAGTATAGTCTCCTAAAGTTCTACTGCAAATCATTAAAAAAAATTCCTTATGATATGTCCAATACAACAATTTCACATTTAAAGTATTACTTTTTAGCTCATTAACTCTCCAAGCCAATATATATATATAAATTATTTTGTATTTACTCTAGGACAGCGTTTCCCAATTAAATTTAGTCACTGAACCCTTAAATATTATATACAACATAACAAAACCCCTTCAATATTTATAGTGTACATAAAAAAAACACTGCAGGAAAAACTTCAAGATCAAATACCTTTAAATTAAAAGTAACATTTTTCTATGGGGGGAAGTTAACTACACATTTGGACCTTCAATGTATAATAAATAAATGGAGCCAGTCTATATATGTGACTGTTGGGGGAGGGGGGTGATGATAAAGTTTTACTCTTAATTAGTTAGTATGGTTATTATTATTATAATTAGCACCGCGTCTTACTACCCGTTCGGGTTATACGCAGTATGGTTATTAATAGTAGTAGTAGTAAGTAGTAGTAGTAGTAGTAGACCATATATATATTAATTCCACATACATTTTAATGATCAGGGTATAATATTTTCTTATTTTTGCAAATACATTTTAAATTGGAGCTAATTGTAGACAGTTGTATTCACATATAAGTAACCACATCAAGTCAGCTTCGATACTTTGTCTTGGTTCCTAAGTATAGCGAGAATTCAGTTTCACACAAGTACTTGCTGGTGAATGGCAACAGTGCTTTGATTGTCTGCTGCGACAACACAGGGTATTATTTATGTAAATCACCCCTCGAATAAGTGAACATCTGTACCAGTAAGCAGAACAGATTCTCCACAAGCTCTGGACTATAATTACAAAGGTAGTTTAGTACTTATTATTATTATTATGCACCGCGTCTTACTACCCGTTCGGGTTATACGCTTTAAGTACTAATTACACTAATGGATTAGGAATTGGGAAGGTCAAATTAGAGGAAATGAACCCGCATTTGCGTGGAGGGAGAGTGGAAAACCATTTAGGAAAAACCACCCCGAGTTCACCCGACAGATTCGAACCTTGATCTCCCCGTCCACAGCAGTCGAGCTCAACACGACTCGTGCGTCAGCCAATTACGCCACCGAAGTGGGTGGTAGTTTAGTAGACATCCTGTGTAGTAAAAGCGAATGATCTAAGTGCCTAAAATATTTTTAACTTTTAATGTGTAAATTATTTTTAGTTTTGTTTTTTCATGGAATCCTTGATTTTACCTCGAGACACCCCATTTGGGAAACGCTGCTTTAGGGGTGTGCAAGTACTCAAATTTCAAGCTCGGGTTTGGACTTGATAGCTTTATATGCTCCGAATACTTGAGCTTGTTGTGTGGGGATATTTTTGTGCAGTATTGTGTGTTTGCTGGGGGATGTGGTATGGTTAGTTAGGTACTCTTCTTTCTACCCTCTATGGATTGAAATGTGAATTTGGTATACGTTATTTTCATTGAAAAAACATTAACGCTATTGTAATATCAGAGATAATGTTTAATTTTACTCTAAATATGATTTTTTTAAAATTATGAGATTTTAAAAGTATATATTTATATAATTCAAGCCCTGCATTTGAATAAATTTATTTTAGCTTAGTTTAATATTCTTTATTAGTACTCAATTCAATATTTAGCCCATCCTATGATTCATTGACTACTGTGCTGACAAATTATCTACTGTATATAATTCTTTGCTGACTAATTATCTGCTGTAAATCATTCTTTATCTACAAATTTCTAATAAAATATATGAAAAAAAAAGTTAGTAATTAAATTTTAAAATAACAAATAGACTGACATTTATATGTAGGTGATATGAAAAGATAATTTGAGGGAAGCGATTCTCAAGTGCCCACTGGTTAAAATTTAAGTACAACTGCTTAATTCAACGTCAAATCAACCTGTAGGTCTCATCTTTATTAATATGGAACGAGAATATTAAATGATATGATAGGAAATATCAACTGGTACTTTCCAGAAAATAGTTTTTAAGACAGCAAACTAATTTGATATTATTTGGTAGGAAACTAGTTTTCAATTTATTGTACAGTTATTTTTAAATTTAATTGATATTGTAATGAACATACAAATAATAATAATAATTGTGTGATCAAAATCATAATTGTAGAAACGAGGAAAGATCCTTGATAAGCCAATGCAAGATTAAAAGAATCCATTTCCATAATTTTATTTACAAAATTAATAAACATTTATCAAATACAACACTATAAAAATAAAATGTTTTAAGAAACGAAAAAATCCTAGGCAATTGATACTAAAAGAATATGAAGGGTACAGGGGAACTAGGGGGAAGTCACATCACAAACATTTTCAAGGATGACTACTTTTTTATCTTTAACCTCAAAATGAACCCAAAGGCTACTGTTTTTAAAAATAATTTAAATATGACAGATACCTCATTTAACCCTCAAGTGCATTAGAAAGGTTTCATGATTGGCTAATAGATGACAGCACTAGCTCGATTTGAGTTAAAATAACATTCACCCTCTTTTCGCCCTGTACCCTGAATATTTAAGTGAACACTACAATTACCTACTAAAATTGCATAATGTAAAACGTATTTAAAGTTATTAAACACAAAACTAAGATTATTTAAAACTACTCGAGTCCAAAAACGCAAACACAATTAGTTATATTTACACAGTCCACACACAAACACATTATAGAGCGGAATTTTTTTTTAGTAAGCATTCAAAACATGACAAGAGCAAACATATCTTTACTACTATCAATTCTACATAAAAAAAAGACTTGATTTAAACTTGAAGAGAAATTTGCTAAGTACTTTGTTTCTAATTTATTTATTCATTTATTATAATATGTATATTTAGTTTAACACATTGCTTTCATGCTACACCCAATTTTAGAATCATGCTTAGGATACCTGAACATTTAATACATTTCTGTTTATTAATTCTTAACTCAAAATACCCACTTTAATTCTTGTATCATGAAAATTTGGTTGAAGTTTTTTTTATATAATGAATGACACACAAAGTTTGGCATGCATGTTTTTAACAAAAGCAAATACCAAATATTGTTACTTACACATAGCTCATTATCTTATCTGATAAACAAATTATTTCGGTCTACACAATAACAAAATTACCAAGAAAGTAAGAGTATACCACTGAAAAGTTCTGTTAGGGATATATGGTGTATTTTAAAAAGAACAATATCATTGAAACTTTTGATATTTATTTATTTTAAAGCCCTATTTAATTATTCAGGTTAATAGCTTATATAGTGTGTCTTGTAATTAGACAGTGCAACACACATTTCATTAACTATTGTATTAAAACGTCCAAAAAAAATATTTTTTTAAATATCATATAACATAACCACCTATTACAGTCAAAAAAATATAATTTTCTATGTCGATGAAAAGTTTAAAAAACTCGAGATTTCTAAGCATTATTATTCACACAAGTCGTTTGGATATTAAATTAAATCCTGGGGTTTAGATTTTATTTCTTTTAATGTTAAGTCTTAAACATTTGTTAAAATGTGATTAATCTTTGTTGGGAAAAGACATTTTTTATTATAAATACTGCATAATGCTAGACTTTGTTGTTCTGACACTTTAGTTTTTAAAAATGGTACAGGTGGTGCGACCACACCAGGGCCCAGAGCTATGGGGGAAGGGAGGGATGCTTATAAATGAACAGTAAAATAATATTTTTTCGTAGAATGTATTTGTTAATCATTTGATATTTTAAAATATTCATATTCACATAAAAAGTTATTTATATTTAAGTTTATGAGCAAGTAAATTTTTTTTTACATTCATGTGATTTCATATTTCGCGTTCGTTCAGGAGGCAGGTTGGTATGCTTAGGCTTTGTTCATATCCTTAAAAACTTGGGATTACCCTCCCTGCCCACCTCACCCCAAAAAATACCAAATTCGTTGGGCACCTAGAAGATGGAACACCGACTTTCTGTAATATGTATTTGGTACTGCTATTCCTGTTGTATTAATAAAATATTTAAAGCCCATATTACTGCAAAGAGGGAAATGGAGATATTTTACTAAACAGACTGGCAACAATCCATGCTGATGAAATAACTGTAAAAAATTATATAAAACCTACTTTAAAGGTTTTCATGTTAGTTGCCATGCTAGTTTAATTTTTAAATTACATTGTCACATACTCTTAAACTTACTTTATTTTACCCCCAAGTCCACTTTTAGTAAACATTCCTTTCTTTAAGAACTGATTAATAAACTTTGCACAAGGGCTCCCATTGGTGATGTTATGCCACTGGAAGAGTCATTTATGTTAACAATGGGGAACACAGACAGAAATAAATGGAGATAAAGGAATAACTTTAAAAAGTAAAATAGTGTGTAGGTAGATACCTGTGACAATGATGAGAAGACAGACGCAAGAGTGAAGAAAGTATGAAGAATTGAAGAAAAGCTTGTTTTCTATCAAAGCATAACCTAATTAATTCGCTTTTCATTTTGGGTTTTTTCAAAGGGTAGTATAAATATTAAATAAAAAGTTAAAAGAAATGGAACCAGAGCTAAAACCTAAATAATATTTAAAAATAACCGGAACTTGTATTTTTTATAACTGTAACCTAAAAATGTTTAGTAGAAGAACCAGAACTGTAACCAGAACTAATAAACATCTTGGTTCAACTCCCTGCCTACTAGTCAACATTTCCACAAACTATAAACTACACCAGATATACTTCCATAACTGACATCAAAATTTTATTTGAGACACATGACAAAAATACTATCATTTATCACAAAAATTGTGTAAATTAATTGAGTTAAAATTTATCTATCTAAATACTTAATATAACATACTTTTGGCCGAAACAATTTAATACAATGCAAATTTAAAATAATATTGTATTTTATTAATAAAAATAATAGAATATATAAAAAAGTACTCTACAACTATACCATACATATTTTTTTGCTTTAAATTTTTTCTTTGTGGAAGATATATTTATATTATTATTATTATTATTAGCACTGCGTCTTACTACCCGTTCGGGTTATACGCATATATTTCAATTATTTAAATTAATTATCTATAAATATATCTTCATTAAATTGAGAGCCAGAAACGGTGTGATATTATTAAGCTAAAAATGTGTATACAATTATTAATTTAAAAGAATATCTGTGCATTTTTTTCTCTTATTCGTTGATTTTAATTTTTAACTTATGAAAATTAATGTGGTGAGCATTTTTTTAAATGTAAATATTACTCTATTATAGGATATATAAACAGTCTTAATTTTTTTAAACTAAATGATAGTTAAAGTAAAAACAAACTCTTTACATCACAAAAAGTCTTTATTATTTTAAAGCCCCCATTTCATTCACATTCCTAGAGATCGTGGTAATGATTCTATCACAGCTGACATTAAAAAAAATCATGCTATAAAATGAGCATGCATTTTACTAAAAGAATATTTGAAACAATACATTTAAAAACTAACTATCTAGAATAAAAGAGTAATAAATTAGTTTATATAAAAAAAGGGGGGGTGGGGGAATTAATATCTACACAAACCTTCTCTAGGGAAATAAAAATACACAACAACAAATCTAAAATTTGATTTATAGCTAATAGCTTCGAGATGACATTCAGTCCACTCAGCCCTAAAAACCCCAACTTATTCCATTGTACCTATTAATTTGAGATTTCTTAAATAAGTGTCACACTTTTGATATAAATAGGAAAGGCCATTATTATTGTGACAGGAAATTACTGGTGTGTAATGTTAAAATTTTCAATAGTTTCTAAATAAGTCTATATTTAATCAAATAGAGTATGCAAGTGAAGTAGACAATCATTATAGGGTGTAGTACAATATCTTAAAGGGAGATAGATATAATTTGTAATTGTAACAGACATGTCAATAGTTTAATCAAGTCACTCTTAATTAGTGGGACATAGACATGAAACAAGGAAGGGGGGTTAGTTAAGAGAAAGATCTAACAATAAAATGTGGGAAATGTCTTTTAAAATGTTCCATTTACTAGCTATGATAGAATTGTAGAAAATGAACAATAAAATAAAAATAAAAAACACCAACAGGTATTTACAAGCACATCAATAATTCAGGAATTACTAGATGATTAATAGATTTTGATACCACAAAGAATTAAAATATTGAGGTGTTTAAAAATATGTGTATGTATTTTAATTGTTTTACTATTTTTTATTGAGCTTTTTATTTTACAATATTCTATTATATTTATGTAATGGCATGTTTTAACTTGTAACATGACTAATGCACTTTCATTATACCTAAAATGTTGCATCGCAGATCTTCCTAATGATTGGAAAACATGCTATCCTATTCAAGCTAGCCACACAAAGAACAATCTACTTGCGTGCTCTTGCCAAAAACAACGGCAGTAAACCTAATTTCATTGCTGAAGGAACTGTATGCTTACTATTGAGCAACAGCGTTGTCATTATTTTGTTTTCTGTGATCAGTCTTCCTTCGAATGTATATCAAATTTGGATATGCTGGGCTGTCATTGTTGCCAGTAAATAGTGCTTTTTCCTACAGTACAGTCATAAAGTTATCGTAGTCCGAGTCGTGTTTCTAATAGCTAGCTCAAAAACATTAACTAAATAACCACTCTTATTTTATTAGTAACTCTGTGTAGAAATATATTTGTTATTGAGCACGTTAAGATTTTTTGTGTATCTATGTGTGTTGGTTGTGCATTTTGTATTTTTACCGTAAGGTTGTGGAATTATAATTTTATGTGCATATTAATATTATTATTTGGATAATAGTGTATTGTTAACAGATAAAATATAATACAAATTATGGAATCTCCGGCTTGTCACAAACAATTACATTCCAAGAGGAAAATATTAAGTAGTAAAGAAAGGGCAATGGTGTCAAGCGTCTACACCTATTTTCATTAAGACGGAACTTGTTCAGTAAATCAAGTGGCAATACAGACTGCAGAAGCTACAGGTGTGTCTTATGAGTTAGTAATCTTTATTAGACGAGGACTAAAAACTAAGGGAAAGTTACTGAAACCAATCAAAAAAGGAAATAACTGCACTCAAAGGAAGCGTTTGTATAAATATGACATTTTTACTGAAGCAGAAATTCGCAGAAAGGTGCATTCAATTTACCGTAACAATGAATTACCTACCCCTAGAGAAAATTAAAACTTTGATTGATATTGATAGTGACCTTCCTAATTTTCTAATAAAGAACAAGTAGAATGTAATTTATTGCTTTTAGTATAAAATGCATGTTGTAATATATTTGTTTGTATATTAATTACGAGGAAAAAAGCTTTATACATAAAATAGTTTTAAGCATAATTACATGGGGAAGAGAAAAAGTTAATAAACTTCAATCTTGAAAAAAATACGATTGTGGTAATAGTTAATGTTTCTAGAAAAGGCTGTACACCGATAGTAAATGTTTTTGCCTATCAATTGAACCCCCCGAGCCTCCCCATGCCCCATTATTTAAAATTAGGGATTTCCAAGTAAACCCTCCCGGCCTCACGTCCCAACAACTGAAAGCTAAAAAGTTTGGCAACAGGTAACAGAGAGAGAGTGAAGATAAATCTTTACTCCATAAGATATGCAGTTCCCTCAGCCATGAAATTAGGTGTAGTAACATAATCACAAGCAATCTAGCCGACAGGAGAATACAACCAAGCTGTAAGTGACAAGATGCTATGGACAACTGGAGGATAAGCAGGCAATTTGTGACACAAAACTATGTTGGCGTTGGAACAGAGGCAGGGAACAAACTTAAATATCTCGCTAAGGAAAACGCTTATTTTGTATCCGTTGTGGCAGCAATGTAAAGTGTGATAGAACTGTTCGTTTTATTGCAAAAGTTATATTGTGTTCATTCCTTTTTATGTGTTTCTATCCATATTTCCTGTACCTTCTTCAATATATATATAACCAAATTATATAAATTAAAATAGTCCTTTATTTGAAAATTTGGAATGTTTGTGAGTAACACAATAAAGGCCTTGTTGTTAAACAAAGGCTTATACGATAGTTCTTATATTAACTATCATAATTTAATCTAAAAAAATTGAATAAGTAGAATTTACTTCTGATAAAGTTAATTTCTAACTAATTTTATGGATGACTACAAAATATTTGTATGGTGTGTGATAAATAACATGCTGTATGTTCTATTTTATTATGATACATATATAAAAGAATGTTGTTTCACAAAGATTTTTTATTTTAATGGGTAGAACTATGCAATATATAATGTACAGTGTGTATTTTATTAAATAAGTATCTAGCCTCAAGATTTATGCATCATTTAATGTGTATTACTTGAATAATTCAAATTAGTCAAGATTTATTTGCAAACACCTCTAGAGAGTTTACGTTAGCAAAGAGTTATTTCTCTATCGATGGAAAAAATCTGTTCCAACTCCTTCATAAAGTGTAGAAAAGTAAATAAAACAGGCAACATAACATAAAACTTTACATTAAAATATGGAAAAGAGAAAGCTCACTCAACCACAAACAAACTTACACTTCATTTATTTTGGCACATGTATAGTGAGTGACAAATCGAAACAAGTGACTTAAATCCTTTTTAAATATGGCAATATTTAAAACGACAAAGTAACAGAAATCATATTCTGAAAATTGAAAAATGACACCTAGACACGAGAATCGAACCCGGGTCCAGGTGTCATTTTCAAGTAATCCTCACTTAAAACATAAATAATAGCTTTGGCTATTTGATTCTCAAAGTAACAGAAAATCAAACATATTATGTAAGCTGTAGTGGTTAGTTATATTAGATATTAAATATTAAACAAAGAAAGTCTATTTTATTTTATTCAAACAAAGGAAAAAATTTCAGTAAACAGCGCTGTTTAATACACATTTTTCTTGTTAATTTTCTCTTTTGTTGATAATTTTTCTAGAAGATTTGGATTCGAATTTGGAGTCAGGATTCAAAGATCAAATTAAGATTTATATCTGTAAACTAGTGGATTTGATCCATCTCAAATTTAAACTATGTTAAAAAGTGAGTGGCTGAAAGAAATTTGAATAAATAACTACTACAAGAACACAAATCTCAGCAAAAAATTAATGAAGAGTAGTTTGTCTGTGAAAGAGCCAAAGAGCCAGCCTACACAGTTGTCTCCAGTACCTCTTGTGTAGGCACAGCTATGA
The DNA here is from genome assembly GCA_901482245.1 of Timema douglasi. Classification (NCBI taxonomy): domain Eukaryota; kingdom Metazoa; phylum Arthropoda; class Insecta; order Phasmatodea; family Timematidae; genus Timema; species Timema douglasi. The sequence goes on from CABEEJ010000257.1 coordinate 225,242, forward strand.
GTGGGCTGGGTTCTGCCACTAGACTACGACGTGTCAGTTCTGGGTCGGGCCACGTTGCCGACGCCACGTTTGTCACTGGTGAGTTGTGCGCAGATGAGGAAGTATTTGATGACAGGATGGAATCGTTGGAACTCGATGCTCGACGGCGCATAGACTCTTCAGAGGAACTGGATTTTAATAGTTCTAGTTTATCTCGTTCTTCATCCCTATACAGGTAAGAAAGAGTTTATTATATAACAATTTGTTCTAGAGATTCCTTAGATTATGTAAACAGTATGTTTCATTTATGACTGATAAAAACATATTTAATGGGATTAATTTTTCATTCCTATTCAAACTGATTCATATTTGAATCAATAACAACTCGGTAATTGACACACAGAGCTATTGATTTTTGGTCGAGATCACAAAGCAAATATGTATATCATAGTTACTCAAATTTAATGTGTACCCTTGTCGGCTGGAATTTGTACACAATATTAAGGTGAATATTAAAATTATTTTTTGAACACCACATTTTAGTATTTGTTCAGGTTATACGCATTGTACTAACCACACTAATGAGTTAGGAATAAGGACAATTGAATTTAGAGGAAGTGTACCCACATTTGATTGGAGCAAGAGTGGAACATCATTTAGGAAACACCACTCTCAGTACACCTAACCTGAATTTGAACTCCAATCTCCCTGTTATCGGCAGTACAGTCTATTGTAAGAAGAATGCCTTAGACCATGCGTCCACAGAGACCTGTCATATTAAAATTGCTGGTGAGTTAGATTAAAGTGCAAACTAGAAAACTACAGCTACTGCCATGTGCTCTCTATGCCACAGCTCCTCCAACCTCCTCACAATCGGTGTCAGCCATTCATCTATCATGTCCTCTGTTCAGCTCATGTCGTTCCCTAGCCTTTGAACACCCTTACTTTGATAAATATTGTGTTCAAACAAGAGCAACCTGAATCAGTACTGGCAGTACCTATTCTGACAGTATGTTGGTGGTTTTGTTAATTGCAATGAACACTACATTTTCCAGTCCAACAAAAAGTGTTCTTTTTCCAGGCTTTGAAAATTAAGGTGATCTATTTTTTGTGCCTATCTATTTTTTCACTTGAAAATTAATAACTAGCCTATATATTATGGGTTTGTCATGTGAATATTATTCAAGCCAATCCAAATTATCCAATTAAACCAAAAACCATCACGACATTATGTTATTATCCAATTAAACCACCAACCATCACAACATTATGTTCGTTTTGCATATATCTATTTTAAAGCAAACTATATTATTAGTAATAGTATTTATATTTAAACTTGTGGTTGTGTAATTTAATATTAATATTTTCAAATCGGTTAGTTTAACACTGATGCTATAGTAATATTTAGCACCGCGTCTTACTACCCGTTCGGGTTATACGCTTTAAGTACTAATTACGCTAATAAATTAGGAATTTGGAAGAGTGAATTAGGGGAAGTGAACCCACATTTGTGTGGAGAGAGAGTGAAAAACAATTTAG
>CABEEJ010000257.1:226765-255202 GCA_901482245.1 Timema douglasi
AGTTCACCCGACCGAGATTCGAACTTCGATCTCCCCGTCCTCAGTGGTCGAGCTCAACACGACTAGCGCGTTAGCCAACTATGCCACCGAGGCGGGTAACACTGATGTTAACTATTTCGGTGGTCGCATGGTCTGAGGTGCTACTCTCCCAATAGACTAGAATGCTGATGAGAGGGAGATCAGGGTTTGATCCGGTCGAGTGTATTGAGGTTGATTTTCTCTAAGCGGTTTCCCTATGCTCTTCAGACAAATTCAACCTTCTTGATTCCTAAACTATTGGTGTAATTAGTACACAAGCGTATAGCCTGAATGGGTTAAGAAGCGATGCAAAAAAAAAAAAACGAAGATTATAGTGTAGGTAGATAGGATTGTTTAAAGGAAGAGCATTTGCATTAATGTGGAAAAGGAGTGAGAAAATTATAAGCGGAAAGCAACCTTCGGGGCACCCAGCCAAGATTCATACCTTGACCTTCCCAATCCAGTCTACTGTGAGTCCAACTCCTTAGATGACATGACTACTGTTTAAGGGTATGTACTCACTTGATCTTGAGCATGATGTACTTGTCTGGCACCAGTCCCTCTTGTTCATTCAGACTTCCCTTCCACCAGTCGTTGGACACCTGAGAGAACAATATGATATTGTCTCCTTTCTTGAAACTTAGCTCCCTTTCAGATCGAGCAGAGAAGTCAAACTGAGCCGTCGCTTCGTGGAACTCAGACTCTGGACAGATAATTCTAGAGTTTAACCTCAATTCTTACAAATAATGAAAAAAAAAAAAAGACCTTTCTTAGTGAGTTAATTATATTAATACAATTTTGTCCTTTTTTTGTGATTTTGTTATTCTACATACTACATAGGCCTATAATTCCTTTCACTTGCTTAAAATAATGTTTTATCAATCCTTTGTAATAGAGGTACATTTTTTTTTAGATTCGTCCAAAACTAGAATCTTTAGAATCCCTTGGTATTCAGGGGATTCGAGTAATTTAAGACTCGAACCATATCTAGATAGAACAGTAGAAAATAAACAAAAAATAAAAAGTAAAAACACTAATACATATTTAGCCACTTCAATGCTTTTATGCCAAATGCAATCTTTTTAACACTGAGCAGGGAATTGGGTTCAGTGGTGTCAACCTAGTTGTTGAAACTTCTTTAGCAGATTAAAAATGCCCCTTGATATGTTGTTATTTTATGTGGATGACAAGTGATGTTAGTGATGCAATATATAACGGTTAATCCACCATAAAAGGTTTTATCATTCAACAACTAAGATGGCACCACTTAAGTAAACTTCCTGTTCACTGTACTCAGTTGAGTTAGATGACTTGTACCCAAGGCCGTAACCAGCCAATAATTTCGGGGGGTGGGGGTCTGTTTGGTGGGCACATCCCCCAATTGCCAGAAAAATTCTAAATTATACACAGTTCTAGAAGCTATCTTAAATGTTTTATGGCAACATAACCCCCTAACTGCCAGACGCTAGGACAAATTCTAAATATTAAACACCTCTAGAAGGTATCTGAAGTGTTATATTTGGCAACATATCACAATAACTTGCGAAGTGTTAGGAAAAATAATAGTTATTAAACACCTTTAGAAGCTATTTGAAGTGTTATTTTATGTCATTATGTTATTTTAGGCCTAAACACTTTTAGAAGGATCTGAAGTGCTTTTTATGGTAACAAAACCCCCTAATTTGTATTTGTATCTTAATTTTGATATTGTTTGAATCATAAATAAAGCTATATATATATTTGGTTCATAAAATTTCAAGGGGGGGGGGGGTTGAAACCCCAGCCCCAGTCTCCCCTGGGGCCTTGCACGTACCATCGACATTTTAAGGTGTTTGTAAATGTATGTTCGTTTTAATTTAATCTGTGCTTAATTTTCTACAATTCTATCATATTTATTAAATGATGAAGAATAAAGTAACTATCATGAGAGAGATGGTAGGAACAAAGAGCAAAAAGTATGAAGTGAGGAGAAAAATGGAAGCAATTAAAGGAAGAAGAATGGTGGACAGAAAGAGGAAGGGGAGGCATTTTACTAAATTGACCCATCCACAGGCTGGAAACAGTTGATGAAGATAAAACAAAGTTGTCAAATAAAAGAAAGCAAGATCCCTTCCAGTGTTTTAGTTTGTAGCAGTTCATAGATACAAGAAGATATTTATTGCAAACATTGGTTGAAAGTCACGAATGTGGATATATAAGGGTTACCATATAATTGGCTTTTTTGTAACCAAATGACAAAAGAAAAATATTAATACAACTATTATGTATTTTGTTCTGCAGTTGTGGCAACAAGCGATATTATATGTCATGAAACAATAGGCCATCATTTACACACTCATATTCTTATAGCTGGTCACCATAAATTATAAACAAATAAATGGTTTCTTATAACTTAGATAAAGAGACATACAAAATATTAGTTTCAAACTAAATTTTATTTATTTTGCACACACGTGCATGAACACATGAATATGAGTTGTGTGAAGTCATCATCCCACACTCATTTCATCTGGTTCACCATCTTTATAAATAAAAAGAGAAGGCAACCTTTTAGAAGCTCTTCTTTGTAAGAGAGCATTTGAACTACATCTGCCACTTACACAAACCAAAAACATTCAACTGTTATTTTCATAAGCTTGTAATTAAATAATGTAAAAACACTTAAAAGAAAAATAATAATTTAAAAACTAATTAATTGTTGTGAAGGTTTGGACTGCCAAGCATGAAAGCAGCTCAACATATGGTCTTTCAGATATTAAAAACACATTTTCCCCAAATATTCCAAACAAAATTGTTAATTTTCCTCACTGAACTCTAGATTAAAATTGATTAATTTTGCTACTAAACTAGGTTGGAATTTAAAAAATTTCCACTATATAAGAAGTTAGTGGAAAATGTCATTAAATTCACAAAAACTTCCAATATAATAAAATATAAAGTGAAAAGATTGCTTTTTTAAATTATGCTTCATCAACAACATTTAATTTACCGATAATATTCCGTCAGAAGAAAGGATTTGACGGATTTAATCATCTTGCAAACTACATTAACTTGATTTATTCAATATTCATGTTTACAAAATAAGATGGCCAATTCAGACTCAAAAATAAGGTTTAAAAACGACACCAATAAGGTATTTCTCTTGTCCCTTAGCATCCAAATATACAATATTCCTTGCCCAATTCAAATCCTAACGTTTCCCTGAAAGTTTTTAAATATACCAACGGGCAGGAGGCATATGACTGCAGCCACCATAATTAATCCAAATAAATTTGTTCTAGTCATAATGGAGCTTAAAATGCAGCCAAGCTTAGTATATTAGTTGCTATATAGTTGGAGAAAATATACCAGAGTGTGAAAGAAAAAAATCCAACAGTTCCATGTACACACAGCTTACCCTAAAAGGTACAGGTCTTACATCGATAGATTACACTAAGATATTCTATTATAAACTAAATCATTTTATAAAAATACAAAGTAAGCTTACTGTCTTACAGGGTAAACAAAGGATACTTTCTGTAATAAACAAATCATTACAGTTTATCTAGTGTTTCATATTCATATTTTAAGAGATATATTTTATACTAACCTAGCTGACCCGGCGAACGTTGTTTTGCCATATAAATAATTTTTAAGTAATTTCTAGTGTAGACAAAAAATAGCTTACTTATTGTAAGTGTATAAGAATGTGGTATATGCGTGAAATAGGCATGGAGCTAAAAATAACAAAAGGCAAACATTATATTTAAGTTATTATAATTTATTCCTTAAAATTATATATCATTAATTAATCAATTACGACAGTAACACTAACAAACAATATCAATCTCTTAATGCCATAGCGTGAACAATATTTTTTGTTAGTCCATCTTTAGCTAACACAAACAAACTGGATGGTTTACCCACTCGAGAGCATGCCACGTATAATTGTCCGTGTGAAAAACATGGTGTTCTCAAATCTAAGCCACAAATAGACATCGTTTGACCTTGGGATTTGTTGATAGTCATTGCAAATGCCAATCTAATCGGAAACTGAATACGTTTGAATTGAATTGGCACATGACGATTGATCAGTTATCGACCGGGGATGAAAAATGATTAAATTACTAAAATGGCTATTAAAAAATAGGGGTTGGTGATAAAAGGGTAAAAATTTAGGGTTGTATGTATTTTTTAATGCGACATAATAAAAAAAATAAAGATATTAAAAAAATGTCTAAAAATTATAGAAAAATGTTAAGGGTGGACAACCCTTATCACTAAGGGGTATGAAAAATAGATGTTGGCCGATTCTCAGACCTACTCAATATGCTCACAAAATTTCATGAGAATCGGTCAAGCCGTTTCGGAGGAGTACGGGAACGAACATTGTGACACGAGAATTTTATATATAAGATAAAGCTTTAATCATCTTATTTGAGCAGCAGCATAATCAACTTACCGTCCTCTGAAGGGTAAACTTCTGAATCTCCATCTTCTTGTACATGGTCTGATGGAGAGTCCCCAACATCACTGAGAGAAAAACATGCTCGCTTATTAAATTTGAAATAATAGCTCGAACATTCGGTATAGTCCCTTTCTTTTGCATATAGATGATGTGAAACTAGATTAAAAAAACAACTATTGGGTAATCTTTTATTTGGGTACGGCCAAGAGGAGTTGAAAAACATCTTGGTTTGACCTCCATCTTCAAGTACTCCAAACAAGGGGTTAAAGAGTTTGTTGAAAATTTGACTCGTGTGATTGTGCGTCTAGAGCTAGAATTCATTTCACTAACAATAAAACATAGACACTAAATAACAAACACATACATACATCACTGCGAAACGTATAATTAAACATGCAAATAAATGAAGGAAAAAAAATGTTTTAATGCCGTATCTGTTAACACTCACGTCTCATCAGGTTCCCCGCTGATATATTTCTCGTACATGAGCCCACCGTCAAAAGGGAAGATCTCCTCATAGAAAAGTATGATGTTCTTGATGAGTTCGTTGACCTGATTCTGGTATTGAACCTGATCCTTGTCTTCTGGGACAGGGACCAGAGTCGGACCAAAACATATTGCCAGGTTGTAAGGGTCCATCATGTTCTCATCACTGAACTCTGAGAGGCTGTAAAGAGGGAAACTTGATAAAGTCAACACTAATCTTAGAGTAATTAAAGTTTAAAAACTTTAATTGGTAGATAATCTGTAAATGTATTTTTTTTAACGTATGGATTATTTTACCTCTGAGTCCTGAGCTTTGTAAAAATTACTAACCAAAGAGGAAATAAAAATAAGGAATGTCAGAAAATATAAATAAAGGAATGTCAGAAAATATAAATAGTTAACTGAATGTTAAAAACATTGTTATGAAATATTTTTTTTCCATTTATTTGAGGCAGGCTTATTTAACGTGACTTTCTAAAGAGACTAATTATATCGACATCCGACTTATAATCTAACTTAAGACAAAGCATCTGGCCTCCTTCTCTCTGACAAACCAGTCTATTTCAAGCTTGCCGCCTTAGAGCATGTGACTATTGGTGAAAGTGATTTCGTATTTGTTGTAACATTAATTGGGCTATACATGAAAGGCATGAATGTATAGAATAACTTTAAATACACATAACAAGAAAAATTAAACCACACTAAACCTAGCTAATAAATGTTCAAGTGTAATATTTACAACCACTTAATTTGGGCTGTTAACATCTACAACAATCCAACACCTTAGCACAGTCGGTAGCATGTCTGTATACTGAGCTAACAGTCCTGGGTTTGATTCCCGCCATGGCCGAAAAATTTATCATTGGTGAAATGTGGGTTTACCATTTCATAGTGATAAATTAATGGCTGGGGACTGGATTCTGTGCCTGTTGTAGTTGTTTTTTTTTTAGATCATAACTTATAAGGCATAAGAAGCTAAAATAGGTCTAACAAGCTGGTAGAGGAGGATATAGGAGCTGAATAAAAAACTGACCAAGACTGCAGGCTGGAAACAGTAATGGATGTAAAAAAAAGGGACTATGCAAAGATGAGATACTCTAATCCTCAAACCAAATTACATGCTTCTTGAGGAATTTGAAATCCAGGTTAGCTTCCTTCACTATCACTTACCTTACATTATTGTACAGTGTTTCTACATTGTTTTATTATATACACCATACTATTTTTGTTATTTAATAGGTATTTATAATATCTATCAAAAGTGACAGCTACATATCACATTTTTTTAAATAATGTTCATATTTATTTGGCAAGGAATAATAAATGATAAAATTATATCATCTTAGTTTTTATTTTTATTCACATTTCCTTATTTAATATTACTCTTCGATTTTCTTCTATGACAACATGTTTTAATGTTATATATAGATTTTTTTAGCACCGTGTCTTACTACCTGTTCAGGTTATACACCTATGTACAAATTACACTAATAGGTTAGGGATTAGGAAGGCCTAATTTAGAGAAAATGCACCCACATTTGCATGGAAAACAATTTAGGAAAGCAACCGTCAGTGCGACCAGGATAAAACCCAGATCTCCCTTTCTCCAGCAGTCCAGTTCAGTCCAACACGAGATTAATGCATTAGACCACACGTCCACCGGAGCAGATTATACATAGATGTTCCAACAAAAAGTTTCTTACATATAATACCTTGAAATTTCACAAACTTACTGATAATATTTATTTACAATATATCATCTTTATCATAAATAGGACCTAAAGATGGTGTAACATCTATATTAATATGACACCAAAACATGTCGTCATAGAAGAAAATTTAAGGCTAGTAACTAAGAAGGAGAAGGGAATAGATATAATCTTATTACATATTCCATGATTCGATGTTTGTTTTATTAACTTTTATAGCTGTGAAAAAAGTCCCTTGCTCTCTGAATCTGACTACACCTTGATACTCACTGATTTAGGAAAGCAAACAAGTATCTCATGACCACAACAACCGATCTTGACAAACTTTGGACTAGATCTTTCATTTTCACAACAAAGTCTTGCTTGGACTCCAGCTCTGCAAACAAAGCAAGTGAATGCATTCTTGTTAAAAAAAAATTAAAGAAAACGTTATCCTCCTTTTATATTTATTTTAGAACCGCGCTCACTACTCATATAACCTGTTATGTATTAATTATGCTAATGTGATAGGGAGAAGGTTGTACATAGAAGAAGTGTACCTATATTAGCATGACACGCCTTGATGGTGTAGTTGGCTAACACGCTAGTTTTGTGTTGAGCTAGACTGCCGGGGACAGGAAGATCGAGGTTAAAATCTTGGTCAGGTGAACTGGGGTGGTTTTCCCTATTTGGTTTTCCACACTCCCTCCACACAAATGCGGGTTCACTTCCTCTAAATTCAACCTTCTCAATTCCTAAGCCATTAGCATAATTTATAGTAATACGCAGTGCTAAATAAAAATAAATAATATATTTGCATGGAGAGAGAGTGGAAAACCATTTGAGATTAAACCTCACACCCAACCAGGATTTGAATCTCGAGCTTCCCGTTATTGACAATTGAGTCTTTTGCAAGAGTGATGTCTTAGACCACTATTCAGACACCGAAGCAGGTCTTTAAATAATTATGGTGCCACAAAACTAAATTCAATCACTAAAAATTCCCAGTTGATAGATTTAAGAAGTATCCAATTAGATTCACAAAAACTTTAATTGAAGGCAAAATAAAAAACAAAACAAAATATGTATGGTACTTTTTTATTTTAGCTATGTAACTTTTAAATACTATAATACATTAATATAATTTAAAACGATGGTGTAACGTCCACTTTAGATCCAAAATGAAATTTATTTGAATATTTGAAATATTCTTGATCTAAATTAAAGTATGAATAATTTTATATTGTGTTAGGTTGTAATATTTAATTCATATTTAATAAATTTAGGCACTAAATATTGTTTGTAAAGTGTTTCGTCTCAAAAATAATAAGCTGCTAAATAAAGTTGTTATTACAATATGTAATTTAATTACTTAAGTCTTTTTGTCAAGCGAACATTGATTTGTTATTTTTGTAACTAAAAGGAACGACTAAAATTGTCCATAAATGTTAATTTTCACTGTTAATATTTTCATATATGTTAAAGTCAGATGTTCTTTTCTTAAGTGAAGTAAAGTTTTTGGAAGATTTGCATACTCCTATCATTTAATAATAATAATTATTCAGTGCCAAAAGAAAGCAGTTGTCTTATTTAATCATCTTGACCAAAGCAGTGACTTGATGACATTACACTCAAAATTCATGTTTACAAAATAAAATTACCGAGAGCAGTCTCAAAAATAAATAATTTCAAAAACTTACGTGCGAGCTCCATGAAGTGTTCAAAGTATATGATAGGAAATAATGGTTCCCTTAACTCCCGAAGATACAACTTGAGGACTCCACCTACTGAGTTGATGTCCGAGGCATCGGTCATGTCCGCTAACGGGTCTTCTCCCCGTTCAAATGACTCTCGGAAATTGTTTATCTCCACTTGAGATCCTGACACTCTGAAGATACCTTGGTGATGAAGACCTGTAATCAAATATTTTAACTAAGGATGAGACCATCAAATCCTTGTATCTAAGGATATTTAAGAAAATATTTGATTATAAAGATTTCAAGAGTGACAAGGACGGACAAGGTAAAGAATTAAAGATTGTGAGAGAGAGGGCGAAGGAGGAACCTCCTCAGGATAGGATAGAGAAGGTGAGATTAAGGTGGTACGGACATGTGAAGAGGATGGAAGAGGGGAAGATTCAAAGGAGGAGGCTCGAAATGGAGGTGGCGGGCAGGAGGCCAAGAAGAATATGGCCCAGGGACAGGTGGATAAAGAGAGTGCAAAGAAGTGTGAAGAAGAGAGAAGTGGATTGGGCCGGCATGGAAGAATAAAGGTGGTGGGAGGATCAAAGTAAATGGAGCGAGGCTTATATTTGAGATACAACTTGCCAGCGGCAGGAAACTGCATGTTGATGATGATGAATTGAGAATTTAAAGTTAAGAATGGACTGCCAAGTAAAATATGAATATTCAGTAGACAGAGTTTATTGAGAAAAAAAGTATACAACATAAAAAATGAAGATATATATATGAATAAGTTAATGTTTTTCCAATAAAATAGAATTTAATGAGATGAATGCAATTTTTCCATATATTTAATCATTTATTAGTGCCAGGTGTAAATTTGTTAGTTGAGATTCTTAAAACTGCTTGTAAAGATTCATCGATGAGTTTTATAGAAATGGAATATTCTTTAATAAGATTTTTTTTTAAATTCTGATATTTTTAGCACCATTTTAATTTTTTTTCACATACAAATAGCTATAGCTTTTGGGCTGCATAAAAATATGCGATGGTTTGTAGCTCACAATTTTCTCTAAGCTAAAAGGCTATTAATTTAACACTTAAATGGACGAATATTTTATAATGAATGAATTTTTGCAAAAAATATTAACATTTAGTTACTATTTATACTTTCTAATATTTTGTTATACTCCTATTTCCTCTTTATGTTTATAATTTTTTTTCAAGATTTGGGATTCAAAGAAAAAATGAATATTCTGATTAATGATTTGGATCTGACCGATCTCTAATTTTAAGTATTAATAGGGGTGGATGACAAAAAAAATCAATTATAAGGAAAAACTAATCAAATTGAAAGGTTCTTAAAGCCAAAGAGAAGATAATATATTTTTGTTAGTTGTTTCCTGCCTGAAAAAAATTGTGCTTATTTTTTTAAACTTTTGTCACGTATAAATCGTTTTATTCCACAAGTGTTATTAATATTTTTATCTAAACTGTTAACGTAAGTTATTATTACAACATAAAATTCAATTACTTCAGATTTTTTCATATGAATATTAATTTGTTGTGTACACTTCATTTACTCAGAAAGGTAGCTAACTTGCCTTGAGTGTATATAATTGCTCAATATGGCACTTAATGAACATAAATTGAGTATTTTAACTGACAATATTTTAGTGATAAGTCATATATGCAGCAGAAGCATGGACAGTGAATATAAGAGAAACTAGGAAAGTGGAGGCTATGGTAATGGCATTTTTAAATAACATGTTAGCTTTCATGAAGAGAAACTGGTTTAGGAATGAAGATATCCGGGAAAGAGTGGGAGTACAAGGATCACATGAGTTATTAGGGGAAGCAAGAATGAGATGGTATAGACATATAATGAAGAGGTGAAAGGAGTGGATACCAAAGAAAATAATAGAAATAAAGTATGTAAGAAATATTTAATCAAGTGAAAAATGACAGCTTGGACACAAGAATTGAACTCTGGACCGTTGGATTTGCGCGCCGATGCTCTACCGGTGAGCCATCCTGGTCTGGTTCTCATCCAGGATCACTTTTCACTAGTTGTTGGTATATTAGGTCTATATGTATCTTGATTCAGTGGACTGATCCTGTGGATAGCAATCGCTTAACAACTTGTGATACATGTGAATTAATAATGTAGGAAAAAGACAGTAAGGGAGACCCAGAAAAATATGGGAGGAGCAAATAACCAAGTGTGCAAGTTAAAGGCGAAGAATGGAAGGCTAGAGGAAGACAGAGGTATTTTACTAAACTAACACGGCCAAAGGCTGGAAAAAGTTATGATCTAAAAAGTAAAAGGAGATTTTTCTTATAAAAGGTAGTCAGAGATGTGTGTCTCTAGCAGTGCCCATGATCATTGATGAGAAAACCCGTCATGAGGTAGACATTTTGCTGTAAGAGCCCATGTTAGTTTTCCAGGGGAAGTTTAAAATGTCCATTATAAAGATAAATCCAGTATTAAGAGGTGTCTGTTGAGGTAAGTTTCACTGCATTATTTATCCACAGATTTTAAAAAGGCCTAAGATTGAGTTAAAAGAAATAAATTATATGTAATTTTAGTTAAACTTGGGATATACAAAAAACTTGTCAAGCTAATTGAGGTATGTTTAACTGTTACACGTGGCAGGGTATGGGTTGGTTCTCACTTATTTTGGAATAGGGGGTTGAAACAAGGAAATATATTTTCCCCATTACTTTTTAATCTAGCTTTCGAAAGGTTATTAGGGTAATGCAAGAGAGTAAGGAAGGGTTGCTATTAAACAGAAAATGGAGCCTATAGAATTTGCAGATGATTGAGCTTTGTTGGACAACAGTAAGTAATTGGTTGCAAAAAATGCACACAGTTTATTAGAGGCTATTTAGAAAATAGTCTTTTCAGCCTTCACTTCAAAACCTGAGTGTATGATCACACAGATAACACAGATTGGAGAAAATAGTTTAGATATTATTTTGAACAACATATCATTCGACAGGGTTAATGAGTTTAAATATTTAGGAAAAATTTTCACTAGCAATAACGACATTAGATTGGAAAATAGAAAAATATAGTCTGAAAATGCATGCTATTATTTGGTCAGTAAGTTGTTGACATCTTGTCTGCTTTCAAGGAATGTAAGACTCAGAATATACAAAACAATAATTTTACCAGTTGTTATCCATGGGTGTGAAACGTGGCCTTATATGGGGAAAAATTTAGGGTGTTCAAAAACAAGGTGCTTAGAAAGATATTTAGTTTAAAAAGGGATGAGGCTACTGAGGAGTGGAGGTTACATAATAATAAGTAACATACCCTGTACTTATCACAAGACATCGTTTGGATAATCAAGTCTCATAGGTTTTGGTGGGCAGGACATGCAGCAGCGCAAATGGAAAATTATAAAGAATCTTGTCCGGGGTAGTGACTGGCAAACCCAATGGAAAGAGACCAGTGGGAAGACACAGATGGGAGGATAACATTAGAATAAAGCTGAAAGATGGTGTAGTGAGGTGATCTGGATAGAACTTGCTCATAATAAAGATAGGCAGAGTACTTTTGTAAGTGCAGCAATGAACTTTTGAGTTCCTAATGCCATAAAATATATAAGTGGAAAAGATTTAAATATGAACCGAGTTATTTTTTATTTATTTTTGTTTATTGTATTTTAAGATGTTTTGTATTAGTCTATTTATTTCTATGAATCTCTACTGTACTTTCATTCATAAATGAAATATATAAAGAAATTATTTTACACCTGTCAAAAATGTACACCGTGTTCAACAAGTATTTGTTGCAGCAGGACACACACCTCTGTGTATAAACACACATGAGGTCAAAGCTGAAATGTTCTTGCACTCCTTGGATACCACCACCGATGATCCGTTACCAACTCACCGTACAAGTTAATGACCCTAATACAGCTCTTCATGATGAGAGGTATCTCCTGATTGGTTGCCTCCAAATACTCTTCCAAACTCCCCCCAAACAACTTAGGCTGTCCATTCATCTGAAGTCGACCAATCCTCTTCCGTCGGGGAGGTTTGGCAACCTGCCCTGTGCGATGGAGCCCCTTGAGCGACGTTGGGGAATCCCCGGCAGCATCCAGAAGAGTCAGTCGAATAAACTCGTGCTTTGCGTCGAGGCGAGCTATCCGACTGGTGCCCAGAAGGTACTCACGAAATTTCTGGAAGAAATGACAGAGTCCCTGTCATGTTAAGACGTTGAGTGTTTAATAAATGTAAAAAAAAAAGTCTTTGAATTAATAAACAATATTCAAGAAGTAAAAAGTGTGTTAAAATTATAGGACAAAGCAAAATAATAAAAAGCTTTTTTGAAATGTCTGTTTTAAAGCATATGACAAGGTTATTTTTATTCGAAAATAAAGCGTATTTCCCTAGATAATATTTCACATAAAATAAAATTATAATTTAGGCAAGCAGGAACAATGGGAGATAAAATTAAACAAGATATTAATAATATATAATGGTAATGATATTAAAGTGAGAAGTTAAAATATTCAAATTATAAAAAAATATAATTATAATATTCAATGTAAGGTTTACTTAATTTTACATTTTTGTAAGCAAATCACCATCTTTATTAAAGTATTATTTTATTAATTATTCTAGAAATTAACATTGTAAAAGGGCTGTTACATGCTCAAATTTATAAATGTCAAGAATACATAATATCAAAAGATTATAATACATTTCTATTATCTTGTGAATATTAATTAATACCGAGACACTCAAACCTATTGGGCAGGTAACATTTAGTGGTTTTATGTAGGTGTCCACAAAAATTAAGTCTTTGTTAGAATAAAGGTAAAACTTTGTTTTCAAACAAAAATAGTTTAAAAGAAGTATAAATTAGTACTTACCGTGAGATAAAACTCTTCAGTCTCTTGTCTATCAGCCCTCAGTTTAATGGATACAGTCTCTGGTGGCTTATTAGAAGGGAGGGCCGTATCCCCAAAATACATGCTGCAGTCATAGTCTTTGGCATTAAGCATGTCGAGAAGTGTCGTCTCCGCGGTCTCGAGGGTCTTCCACACTTCTTCAGACTCTGTACGCAGTGACATAACTCGGCTCTGTAGTTGAGACAGCCGTGACTCCAGTTCATCTCTCAGGCTTTTTTGGAGTTCAGTCTCGGGACCCTAAACACAGGTGGGTGTGCATCAGAATTATTTTTAATATTTTGAACTGTATAATTTTTGCTTCGAATGTCTTACGAGTTTTAGAAGAAAATCCAAACATGACAGATTAACTCAAAATTGTAATTACAAATTAAGTTTAACAAAGCTCTGAAAACTTGAATTTTGGTTTTTGGGAAGTTAAAGGACTGAGAGCAAGTTATATTCAGTCCAATTTTAATAGGAAAATCCTTATCTGACAACAAAAAGGATTGTTTTTGTCACAGCTACTCTTCAAGTTATACTCATATATACTATGTTTTCAAATGTGTTAGCGGTGACGAAGGTTGAATATAGGGGAAGTGTACCCACATTAGCATGGAGGGAGAGTGAAAACCATTTGAGGGGGGAGGGGGGACCACCATCATTACACTAGACCTGGACTCTAACCGCTAGCTATTAATCATCCACAGTCCAGTCTATTGCAAGACAAGAGTGAATTCTTAGATCAATCTACCACAGAGCTGGGTGCTCTAGGAAATTTACCAGATCTACTTTCACGTATTCATATCCAAGTTATGTTACCTGCAGCTGTCACTTTTGATAGATATTATGAATACCTATAAAATAACACTTATAATAAAGTAAAATGTTATCAATGTTGGATAAAAAAATATATATTTTATAAAAGCCAATTTCTATGAAAATTTGACTTACTTTATACACCAATAATTAACTTTTACACAGTATTTCCTGTGCTGAAATTACTGACCTCGTCCTTCTGTCCTTGGAATTCAAATTTCTTGGGTATCATGAAGGCAGTGTGGTTGAACTCTAGAAACCTTTGTTTGTCGAGCCGTGAGTCGAGGCTCCCCACGCAGTTGGTCATTTGGTCGAGGCCCGCTTGCGCCGACTTCATGGCACCCTCCTCAGCTGATACGTGCATCAATAGAGCCCGCGACACGCAGTTATGGAAACCAAAGTCCATACACTTTGAACAAAAAAAAAAATTAATTATACAAAAAAATAATTAAACACAGCGTTTTATTGTGCACAGACATCATACTTTTATTTTTGAACTTTTTTAAAGACCTTAACAGGAGTCTACAAACATAAACAAATGATGCCATACAGCTATATTCAATGAATATGAAGAAAGCATGGAAGGGCAGGGCCTGCAAACAGAAACACTGCAGTTCATATGTTATAATTTCACGTTGATTGTTAAAACTACAAATTATTATGTGTTTTGTTTGCACAAATATTTAATACAATAGAAGTGAGCCATTTGCTGCTAATATTAAACATCATCATCAGCTTCATCTATCTCTCTACTACTCTAATTTCCTTGCTTTCCCTTCCTCGGCTGTCTATTCTTACAACTTCCTCCTTGGTCTGCAAAGTGGCATTCCTCCCCCACCCTGGAGCTCCAAAATTATTTTTGACGATCTCTCTCTCTCTCCTCATTCTCTCTTGAAATGTCTATAGCAACTCATTCTTGCTTACTTTATGATCTCATTCAGTCCCTCTTGCTTTTTCTCATACAATATAATTTATTAAACTTTCCATGGTTGCCACTATTTTCTTCATACAAAATTCCCTGTATTATTCAGATAGAATCCCTATTTCTTCCTGACACTTAATTTAGGGAGAAATATAGAAGAATTAAATTTCACTTTCCATGAAATCACTAATGTGAGGTTATGGCCATTGGTGTTTAGAACAGGATAATATAACCTTGATGGGGAAATATATGCAGTTGCCATGTAACCCAATGTTTTAAGGAGAGAAAAAAAGGTGAGGGGGTAGAACGTAAATGATTTAACATGATTCCAGTTGGCATTTTTTTTTTCTACGCAAAGACCTTATATGTTCCTATCAATGCGTCCCATCATTCTTTACAATTTTCCATTTTATCACTTTGGTGGGGTTTTTTTTTGTTTCCTCTTTTAGGAAGTTGTGTTGCGTATTTCACTCTCCTCCCTGATGAGTTCTGATAGAATGAAACCTAAGTCGGGGGCTTGGGTGGTGACGATCAATTTTCTATAAGAGACAACCATTACTTCTGTCCAATGGCAGCAATGTAAAGTGTGAACTGTGTTCTTCTTTTCATTGTAAAAGCAATATTGTGGTCGTCCCTTTTATATGTTTCTATCCACCTTTCCTATACCATCTTCCAAATAAAATACAATAATAATAATAGGTATTTAATGAGACACTTTAAAAAAAATTGTGTTCAGTACTGAGAACATTAATAGCATAAATTAAGGGAAGGGAGTAACTTTGAGAAAATGCACCCACGTTAGTGTGAATGAATGGGAAAACCATACCAGTGCACCCAGTAAACCTCAAACTCCCTGTCATCTGCAATCCTGCCAATTGTGTGCCTGACACTTTAAATCATGTGAACACTGGCACAGGCATTCAACACTAAAATAAACTTTTGTTTCTCAGTTGCTAACTGGAAAAACAACCTTTTAAATAGAAGTTGTGTGATTTGACAGATAAGGACTTGATTAAGTACTGCAAAATATCAATACTTCCAGAAAAGTCATCAAGGCTTTTGAATTATAAAAGTTGTAGCTTACATCAATTAGATCAGACAGGTCTTCAACAAAGTATTTGTGTATTGTGCTGTTGGAGGCTTCAAGACACAGCATATACTCGTTGCGTGCTTTCAGTGCCTTCAGCTTTGCATCATTGTATTTGTTCTTACGCTGAAACATAACAATTAAGAGGTTATACATTAGTTTGTCATAGTTAGAGATGGGTCGAATACAGTTTTTCTCTAATCTATCTCAAATCTGAATGGCAACATTCACACAAAAACCTTAAACACATTTTATAATTTTAACGTATCGGTAAGTAAAGTCTGGAACTGGGCTTGAAAGACCTAGAAAAAACACAGATAATTGGTTTATTTTACAAAGAGGAAAAAACCAAATACTACTGCTAATGCAAACTATTCTATATTTATAAAATGAAGAGTTTGTCTATCATGAGAATTGAGGAATATCTAAGGCACCCAGAGCTCTGGAATTAAAGTAGCTCCTATGTACGAACATGTACACCTCAAAACCGGGATTTTAATATGATTTTTTTGTTTAATTCATCAAAAACTGAAGAAAAAAACTGATATTTATTAACGCCAAAAAATATATTTAGTACTTACTATAGTTAGAGCTGTGAAATGAAGATTATGGTAAACCCTGTGCATGAACATGTTTTGATTAGATTTGCCCCTTTTTATTCTTTCTAACCGTTTTAACCCATTTTTATTTCTGTTAAGATTTATTTTTTGCCTTTTTTGCTCTTTTTGACATTTTTTCTCCTCCATCCTTCATTCTATTAATGCCATTCTTGTCCTTATTTAAATTTTTAAACCTTTTTAATATCCCCTTTAAAGTCATTTAAAAAATGACTAGCTCTAATTATTACCATAAATTATTTTTCCCGGGAACTTCAATGCTAGTTATGAATTAATTATCACTTGACCTTATTTACCTAAGATAAATTGTAGAGAATTAAAATTAATTAACTATTTAACTAATGTAATAGATCAGACAGATGTTTTTTTTATCTAAAATTGATATCCCAAAGATCATATGATTCATCTGACCCTGTGCAGTAGCAGGCCTGTGTTTACATTGTTTACATAATGTAGCACAAGCTCGATCATGATACCCCCATGATACAAGTGTATGCAACACACGAGACCATCACCCCTATCGTCACACATGCTGGTACAACATTAAACAACACGTTGAAACAAAGAAACATGCGTGATGTGCCACAAGCTGGTGGTCTTCAGGTAGGTACACAGTATTAAACAAAATAGTTCATATCCTGATGACTCAAAGCCATATAAACAAACTACTACTCTGAGTCTGTTCAATCTATATAAGTTTTAAAGGATGTACATACTATACATAGGTCCGAGTTGGAGGGGATTTATTTATAATGGACTAATAAAAGATAGGAAGAAATACCGTTTCATTCTTAATTTAGTTCACGCGGAGATCGGGGTTCAAATACCAGTAGGATCTACTGGTGATGGTTTTTCTCTGAATGTTTTTTCAGTCTCCTTCCAAGAAAATATAGGCAGACATCCTCTAAAATGCTACCTTTCTCATCCTTAAGGTGGGATGGAAGGTTTTACTAAGGCTAAGTGATTTGCAGTTTTTATGTCAAAACATTTTTTTGGCCAAAATAAATAAAATATTTTTCCAGTACAAAGAAACTCGTAGAATTTAATTTTCTTCACATGGTGACTTCAACAGTTCTTGAATATCTCAAGTTGTCCTGATATTTAAGGACAGCTTTTTCTCTTCACTTAAAAAGTTTCTCGTCTAATGCCACTATATTCATGATGGATATTCAGGAACTGTTGAATGAATAAATGTGAATATGAATGAATGAATGTGAATAAAATTAAACTATGTTTGTACTGGAGCAATATTTTATTTATTTTAGCAAAAGTTTTGCTATATAAACTGCAAAAACACTGGCCTTTTTTCTTCACATTCCCTTCAATCCCACCTTAACCCACTAGAGTAATTTCATATATGTTAATAAACTGAAAAGGTAGTATGATACAATGATATCTAAAAAAAGAGCCCCTCACAAAAGGTTGGTTCAAAAAATATGTATACGCAATAATAAACTATACGGTGACCCAGTGGTCTAGGGGTAAGGTGTCGGACTTTTGTGCTGGGAGTTCGGGGTTCAATCCTCGGTCCCGGCACAGATTTATCTGATTACCAAACCCTTCCTTCACCTCTGACAATATGTGTATTAATCACAACTTGTGAGTGTGGGGAATACCAGGCCTCCCCCGTGGTTCGGATTCCACGTTAAATTGTAAGTCCTCCATTTCATCTCACAGTCACCCTACCATTACACATTAGCATAAGTGCATATAACCTGAACAGCTAGTAAGACATGGTGATGATAATAATGATAATGATAATGATAATAATAATAATAATAATCAATTATAATTTAAAACTCAGAACAAAGTTTTCTTTTTAGACCAAATTAGAAAAAAGATTTATCATGTACTTTTTTCTTAAATCTTTGAAGAAGTAAGAAGCAATTTAAATGATGGGAGCAATTATTAAGTCCTGAACCCCAACAAAAGACCGACTGTCTTCTAATTAATTAAGTAGTTAATAAGGCTAAACTAAGATAAGCTAGCGTGTTACATTATGAACACAAACTAATGAATGGTATGAGTGAGTTCTTGTGTGTTTGCATGTGTGTGTACTGGTGTGATGTGAATGTACACACATCTGCAGTCTCCAAGATAACAGCTTTATATAACCAATGTGATTATAAAACAAAAAATCAAGACTTGTTAATATCATTTATTCATTATTATATTATCTTACAACCTGTTCAGGTTATGCACATAATATGATAACTGTTCTAATGAGGTAAGATGAGCAAGGAAGCGTTTTAGAGGTAATCTACCCATAATTTTGTGTAAGAAGATTGGAAAACCATTTAGGAAAAATTACCCTCAGTAGAACCGACTGAGATTAAAACCCCGATCTCCCCAACATCAGCAGGCCAGTCTAACATGAGAGTGAAACCTTAGACCACTCGGGTCTAAATGAAACTATCAATTGGTTAGCTTTGTATTGATATTTTTTAGCTATGTGTTTTACTACACATGCGGGCTTGACACATATTTACTGATTAAGCTAATGTTTTAGGGATGAGGAGGGCAGAATTTATAGAAAGTGTATCCACAATTGCATGAAGGGTAAGGGGAAAAACCATCTAAGAAAAAGTGTTCTGAGTATACCTGAGCGATATTCTAATCGTAATATCCTTGTCATCAACAGTCCAGTCTTCCGCCTTAAACCATCTGACCAATTAATCGAGTAGCTTTGAATTAAAAGTGTATTTTTAAATAAAATTTTGCCCTTTGCATGGTTTGTTCGCACCAACACATGGATCAGTCTATTACAGGTACATTGAAACTGTACAGCATGACATAGGATTATCCCTTGTCCTTCTCTGTGCCCTTGTCCTTATTGTGTATAAAATAAAACGCACACACACACACACACACACATACAAATCTGAACAGGTTGTTAGGGGAGTGGGGTGTTATTTAGATTAATATGCAAGACCTTAGGAGCCTTTAGTTCTCTTAAAAAAATAAACCATTAAGAACTATGGAAAAGTAGGAGAGGGACATTGCTTTTAATGAAACTTATATTTCACAACTACTGTATTTGACCTCTAATAGTAAATCCTTCTACTATTAAAAACTTTAATTTTCACCTCGGCTACAATTTAGAATCCCCGGCTTCCATCACGGGACCCAATACTATTAGGTCAAATATGGTAGCTAAACGAGGTTTCTTTTTTACTCCTTGTACAAAATTTTAAAATATGTCTTATACATTTTGAATGACACCTCTTAGAAAGCCAGACAAGTGGTATTACATATTCTGGGAGGAGATAATACTATTATGGGAGGATATATACAGGTTATCTCCGCTAATTGTGCTGTGTCCACATGTCCAGTCATGCACAAACAACACGCAGGGTCTGTTTACCATCAATACATGACACATGTATGTTGATTCCAAAGTCTCACAGGTACTACTACATAATGATAGAAAGTAATTTTATCACCAACACCATCATCCCACTTAGTGTTGTCTGTAGCCAGCCTTTGAATTTTTTGTCAGTCGAAAAAGAAAGGCAACGGTTTGGTAAATTTTTTAGAACTTCTTATGTCACTGTTTGAATTTAGTGCATGTTCAGTGGATGTAGCTCTAATTAAAGAAACCTAAGGTGCACTTAAGGGAATAAGCTTTTATTTAACATCTGATTTGACTAAAGGATAATATAAAGTCACATTTAAAAATATAGCTCACTTCAGTGGCTGAATGTCTAAGGTGTCATTCTCATGTTAGCCTGGTCTACTGAAGATGGGGAAATCGGGGTTTAAATTAGAGTCGGGTCTACAGAGGGTAGTTTTTTCCTAAATGGTTTCCCAAGCTCTTTCCATGAAAATAATGGTATATTACCTTTAAATGCTTCCTTCCTCATCCCAGTAGAGTAAATATTATGCATGCATATGAGCTGAACTGGTAAGAAATTGTGGTAATAAAATAAATATTTAATATCAATCTTTAAAATAAGAGAGTATTGAGATCAAGTATTTTCTTAAAAATACGTGATTATTGTGTAGTCTTAAATCTGTTTTTTTAGAATTATATTGTACTTTATTTACTAAAAGGTTACATTATTTCAAATAATCTTATATTTGCTCTGTACAGATTGATTAATCTATCCCTGAATGTACTAGTGATTATTCAATGAAGACCAACAGTTTTATGTTTGTGTGCTTCTTTTATCAGGAAACCTAGATTTAAGAGTTGGCAATAAATGGTTATTTAAAACACAACTCTCTCTTCGTTTTGATCTGATTCAATCCCTATGCATAAGTGTCATCTTTCAATAAGAGAATCTCTCATTAATTTTAGTAAGCTGTTCATGAAGTTATGCCTGGTTACCTTCTGCACCTCCTTCTCGATGAGTTTGTACTTCTTGGAGCGATCGAGCTTCTCCCGGGCCAGGCTCTGCTCCAGTTTGAGACGCTGGTTCTCTGCGACCCGCAGCTTGGTCTCCGCCTGCTTGTATTCCCCCTGGTAGCTGTGGTACGTCTTCATGGTGGTGTGTAACTCGTGGAGGACACGCAGAATCTCCTCGTGGGTCTCGTAACCTATTTCCCGACACTGCCAAAACATAGATTACACATTGTTGAAAGTTTATGTTCTTGATGATTAGTCAGTTACAACACAAGTTTTATTTCTATGATAGTAGTTTAACTCAATTTACTCTAATATATATATATATATACATATACATATAGTTATTTGAAATATTTTATCTCAAGTTCGTTTAAAATAAAAATATATTAATCCAAAAGGAACATGCTAACTATTTAACATTAACATCTTTCATGTTTCTATGTTTGGGGGATGAGGGAATATAAGGAGTAGGGGAAAGAGTAGGTGTGAGGAGGGAAGGCTGATGGTAGATTTATTAAAGTCATAGTCAAATCGCCAAAGGGAGAAATTTATTAAATCTAATTTCATACATTGATGAACCAAACCATATGCGCTTTAAGAGCCCTGTCTCTGCCAATTAATCAGTACATTATATCCAAGATTACTCACAGATCCGAAAATGTATTCAAGTGCAGTTTCCTGTATTATTCAGTTGACAACAAAGGAATTAGAATCAATTGTTTAAAAGGTTTTATTATTTTAAAATAATTACTGTTGAATTTTGTTGTAATTTAATAAGAAATGCTAAAACAATTTCACTGGTCTCACTCAATTCCCCTGGTTTAAAGAACCCGCAGAATACAATAAAAAAAACTGCCACACAATGCAATGTAAGTTACGGTGGTGGTATAAGGAACACAAGTTTATGACAGGATTTTTGCAAGTTTTTTTTTATCAAAACTCTTTTTTTTATCTAAATCAAATAATTATTTAGTAGAAACATAGTTTAATTTTCTTTAAATAGTGACAGTTGTTGAATATCTGTAATGAGCATAGCGGCATTAGATAAGAAACTTTTTAAAAGAAGAGAAAAAGTTGTCATTAATTTCCAGGACACCCTGGCAGGTATTTGAGAGCTGATGATATCACCATGTAAAGAAAATTAAACACATTGTTTCTACTGGAACAATATTTGATTTATTATAATAAAAAAATTATGTTTTGCTATAAAAACTGCAAAAAAAACTTATTTTTTCTCATGTCCCCTATACTCCTACCTTAAGTGCTACTTATGAGGTAAGGTGGGCTCATATATTGTGAATTTTGACAGATGTGAAATAAATATAGTGAGCTTTTTCTGTAAATGATGTATGTTCTAAATGTACAGTCCAGTTTTCATAGGAAAGTCCTTAAGTTACAGAAAAAATATGTTATATACTTTCATGTATTCATGCAAGACATGTGATCTTCAGATGTCAATTTTTTAATTTATATTATAGATAACAATAAAACAACAGTAATAAAATGGCAGCGTGTCATCAACTTTGGTATAAAATAAAGGTTTGTATTTTTTTTAAAGAATCTTCCTATGATAATTGCCCTATATGTCACTATCAGGCGAGACTATGCAGGATCCTCAAGAGAGAAAAGAACTGACCCTCCTGTATATCCTCTGCACATCCTCCATGACTTGAGCCAGCCGACCAACGAGGTGTGTGGAGTACACCTCGCTCAGAGCAGCGTGGTCCCGACTCAGGTTCTTGGTCTGCGTCACCAACTGCTGCCAACATGAGTAGCTGGAGAATAAGGGCCACTGCTCACGTCTAACAACACACACAAGTTTTTGGTTAGTAAGATGTACAATGTTTTTTAATAGATGATTCTATCGAGTATAGTGAATATCAAAGTTTCACATTATATTCTTCTTTCCCTACCATAACTGGTTACACACTTTGTAGTAAGGTCAATCAGTGGATCAGGGTTGATATACTGGTAAATTTCGGAATTTCCCAACTTTTCTAAATGTTTCAGACTTTAACAGTATGCAGTGTTCCAATATGCAAAGTTATGGATAAAAAAATATCACTATTTTCACTGTTTTCTATTAAATTCTCGACACAATAATTATTAAAGATAAATACATCAGTGCTCTTCGAAAAACGAGGGGGGAAGCAGATGAAACACATTTTCACTTAAATTTAGAATATAAAAATTAAATATTGAACAAACTGAGTAGCATGAAATGTTATGATAGTGAAATTAATTCTTAAAGTTGTATACAAAAGTTAAGTATCGTAACTAAATCACTCGTGCATTGCTCTTAAGTTGGATTTTACTTTTTCTGTGTCTTTTACTGTACTAAGAATGTCCTTGTTGGGCTATTGTCGTTGAATGTGTGTGTGTGTGTGTGTGTGTATGTATGTGTATATATATATATATATATTATTGAAATTTTAAAAATTCGCTGGAATTTTTAGACCTCTTTTGCATTATTTTTTACAATACTAAGTCGAAGATCCAGTGTGAACTATTAATTTAAGCCATAGCCTTCGTTAACAGAGTGGATGCGGATGGGGGGAGCGGAGGAAGTCAGTTGACCCACCTTCCCCAATAATAGCTCCCCCCATCCTCATCCACTCTGTTAACGAAGGCTATGGCTTAAATTAATAGTTCACACTGGATCTTCGACTTAGTATTGTAAAAAATAATGCAAAAGATGTCTAAAAATTCCAGCGAATTTTTAAAATTTCCATAATTTGTGGGTTTCCCCGTAACATCCATTTTCCTATTTTACAGATATGAAAAGGAAGAAAATGTATATTCAAAAAATTATATTTATAATAGTGGAATTGTGTTTGAATCCGGATTAGGATGTCCGCATGAAAATCTATCCAGCAGAATGAGTGGTTTGGTCACCTCAACAACTACCCCGATCATATTACTATACCTACCTAAATAAAAACCAATAGTAAAGTAAATTACCGTAGTTTTAGAAATAAATGAATCAATATTATACCTATTTGGATAATTCTATAGACACATTGCAGGCCTAAAAATAATCCGGCATAAAATTACTCTTTGCTTGATGTAAGAAAAGTATCTTTTTTTTTAATCGCTGTTAATTCAATTGGAAAAAAGCTCAGGATATGTGTATAGTTGCCAAACAAAATTGGAGTCTTATAGAAAAAAGTGTAAACATGTTTTAATATTACTTGTAACACTAATAACATAGTCTATTGTATCCTAGTATCTTGTGTATACAGCAATAATTATTTAAATATGAACATATAAATAATATGATACAAATATTACCTTAATCCTTAAGGTGCGGTGGAAGGGAGCACGAGTAATTTTACAGTTTTTATAGCATTACATTTTTTTGGCCAAAATAAATCAAATATTTCTCCAGTAGCAACGTAGAGTTTAGTTTTCTGCACGTGCTAATATCAACGGATCTTGAATATCTGTCAAGGGTGTCCTGGAATGTTGTCAAAACATTTTAAATAAAGAGAAGAAGTTTTGACAACATTACAGGACACCTTTGACATATATTCAAGATCTGTTGATATTAGCATGTGCAGAAAACTAAACTCTATGTTGCTACTGGAGAAATATTTGATTAATTTTTGCCAACAAATTTATATTCTATAAATACTGAAAAATACTTGCACTCCCTTCTACCGCACCTTAAGAAGAACACCATTGTGGTGAACAAGTCTGAAACGGGTTATTCCCTTTAAGTTGAAAAAAAAATCCACGCCCTTTCCTTACCCCCACTCCCCGTTTTCTCTTCCACGACCAAATATCCACCCCTACAAGCTTCCATTCCATCTTCAAATTCCCATCATCCCCTTGTTGTTTTCCTACTCACGACTATATTTCTAACACACCCTATCTTCTACTCTCCCCCTTCCCCCTCCATATTCTACTTCCTGACTCACCCCTTATATAGTGTGCTGTGCTGACATTAAGGGGGTGGAAACTGCTCAGACATTCTCACCCTCACACCATTTCCAGGGGTAAAAAAAACTATGGGGTAATTATGGGATACGCTGGACAGGGTACAAATTATTTAGTCTCGCATTGAATTTATATATAGCAAACCCCCTTGTGCGCTCTTGGACATACAACAAGATACTATTTTTATAATATAGATTTCAAAACCAAGAGTTCCCATCATGGTGAGAGGGGGTCCGAGGGGAGGGAAGTGTAAGTGCGGGGGGGCAACAAAATGTAAAGATAAAATCTGGTCTAAAATCAGGATATTAAATTTTAATCTTTTTCACCACACCTTGACCGCCGCTGTGTTCTAATGGTCTGAGTTCCTGACAGCTACAGATCCAGAGGTCCCGGGTTCGATTCCCGGCGCTTCCAGATCCTCTATGAAACATTGGGTCTGGATCGGAGTCAAACTAGGCCTCATGATAACAAATGGAGAGCCACTTTAAGGAAAAAGTAACGGCTTCGGTCTAGAAAAGAGAGATTAACGGCCGGAGGGTTCATTGTGCTGACCACATGACACCATCTAACCGCAAATGTTAGCACCATCATCGCTTGCAGTGGCGGCAACTATATTGCGGGCTGACACCACGGAGGTTATTTTTTAACCGTGACTTCGTACCAGTTTGGGTTATACGTACACATTACTCTAACGGAGTAGGGATAAGAAAGTAGTATATTTAGAGTAAGACGTATCCGCATTTGCGTGGAGAATGGAAAATCATCGAGGTAAAGAAAAAAACTCAGTAGAAACCATTCGGGATTCGAACCCTGATCGCCAAGTCACCGGAAATCAGGCCAACACTATAGTGAAGCGTTAGACCATCGACACCGATGCGGGATTTTGTGGAGGTTTTATCAACTAATAAATAAATACCAAGAGTAATCTTGAGATTTCAAAAAGTCTATCAACATTGTTTTAAAATATGAAATAAGTAATTTGAAAGTAGTTTAAATTATGGAAGCTAATCTGATGTACTCCAAAGTAAAAAAGTATTAAACATAATATAATATTTTTTAAAAATATTAATTTTTGCTGCGTCTTACCACTTTTCAGGTTCGAGGTAGGGATGAGAAAGAAAATATTTTAGAGGTAAACTACCCGCATTTGCGTGGAAGAAGAGTAAGAAACAATTTAGGGAAAACCACCCTCAATAGATCGGACCAGGATTCGAGACCCGAAATTACCATCATCATCAAGCCAGTCTAACGCGATTTCATGTGTGTTTTACATAGTTTATTTACATGCCACAATTATTATTAATATTATTTTCTTAACTTTAAAAAAAACATTTTTTTATCTTTTTAATTTAGTTCATTGCAAATGTCTTAACCTACATTTCATTCCCAATAATATCCTGACTAAACCAACTTCCTAGTTTTTTAAGCCCGTGAGTGTACATGTCTTCGTAGGACAGTCTTCTATTTGTAGCCCAACAAAACCAGATTTGAATTTCAAATTACATGAAGACAATAGGAGAGATTCTGTCAAGTGGAGAGTATTACTATAGCTCAAAATCGTATATAATAATAATAATAATAAGATAACTTATGAATAATAAGAGTAATCACGTATTACTGATTCAGTTGGATAAAGGACATTGATCTAAAGTAAAGATAAACTTTAAACCCATTGATACAAGTCATATTGTCTAGATACAAGTAATGAGACTTAAACTTCCTCTCCAAAATATTAATTTCATTTAAAAATTTAAACTTGTATAAACGCGAGAGAAATTTGTGTATAAACATAAAATATTGTTACACAACAGACATTATTTTACGGTATTTGATAACTATATATATATACATATATGTGTGTTTGTTTGTGTGTGTGTGTGTGTGTGTGTGCGTGTGTATGTGTGCGTGTGTGTGTGCGTGTGTGTGTGCGTGTGTGTGCGCGCGCGCATGTGTGTGAGAGAGAATAAAAACACCATTTAGGTGCGTTTAGCTTTGAATTCGATAATATTTGTCACTCAACTACTGGAAAACACTAAAAGTGCCAACTAAGAGTATCTTTCGAATTGGGTAAAATTTGGCCAAAGGTCGTTCAAAACAGCTTAGAACGCTAGTAAATAAATAAATATATACGTATTCCAATAAAAATACTTCTATACGGTAGATTATGGTACGAAACAAAACCTTCCATTAAAATTATTTCTATAATTTTTTCTTTGGTAACGCATCTTAATACCAGTCCAGACTAAACATATTTTAATCGCCCATGTGGGTAGAGGATTAGAAAGGTGTAATTTAGATTAAGAGAATATGAGAAGCCATCTAGGAAAAAACATCCCTTGTACAGCAGGCTGGAATTAGAACCCTGACCTCCCCAACACCGGAAAACGGGACCAGAAAAGTCTGACGTCCAATCCACATGTCCACCATTAGACGTATATACTAGCTATCTGATACTAAGTATTTAAAATCATTAATGAGTATATTTAAAATATTTATGTATATATTCCTAGATGTGGGTTAGTGAAATACTCAAAACAGTATTTATTAAATTAGGTAAATAAAAACTCCCACAATCAAGTATGCTAAGTGTTAAATAAAACACACAACAGTTTATATATAATAGTTATGTAAGTGGTTTTTTTCCCCCGTGTACGTATGACTATGTTAGCACACGAGAATTTTTATGAACGAGAGTGAGAGGGCTTACTAATTTTTTCCGGGAAAAGTATTTTCACATAACGTACCTTCCAGGGTTCTTTTACATGTCTCAATAGACATGGGACCAACGGCTATGCTTCCCCTCCTAAGGGAGTTGTGTTACGGATATTTATCGCTCAAGAAGAATCCGACGACGCCAGCTGGGTTTGAACCCACGAACATCGTGTCCTGAGGCGACAACCGAGGTAGACGATGATAAATTAAAGTGTTGCAGACAAGCAGGCCGGTCAGATACGTCTCGCGGGCCGCAAGTTTGCGAACCCTACTTTTAGAAATTATTTAAATAATCCGTGGAGGTTCTTAGATCCTTCTAACATTCAGACACGCAAGTTGATTACCCAGTAAATTGTTTTATTGACGCAGTGTGTCGGTGTTGTGTGAGAGCAAGGCGGTAATGACTGTGGATAGCCCCTACCAGATGGAGAACACAATGCACATTGTCTGAGGAATGTGAGAAATGACAAGGATACAAAGCTAACAACTACTAGCACACTGTTGTTACAAGTTGTTGTTTAAGTGATCGGCATCGGCGTCTCACTCACTACACTTCCAAGGCTATACAAACAATTTATTTATTCTAATAGGGTATGAAACTATTAAGTTATAATCCAGAAGAAATGAACCCGCAATTTCGTAGAGAATAGAATGGGGAACAGTTGGGGGGGGGGGGGGGGCGGTCCCCCCCCCGGCACCCCGGAAACAAAAGGAGCCCCCGACTTTTTGTTTCCCCCAAAACCCCGCAAAAAAACAGAAGAAAGGCCCAAT
>CABEEJ010000257.1:255734-283690 GCA_901482245.1 Timema douglasi
GGGGGGGGGGGGGGGGGGGAGTGCTAGAGAAAAGCGCACAAAATCATGCCTCGAAATTTGTTAGGAAAACGCGCATTTGGAGAAAAATAAAAATTACTATACGTGAGTATTGTAAGGTTATATATAGTATTGATATTTAAGGTCTAAGTAAAGTAACTTAATAAAGCTAAATGGTGTTGATACAAAGTTTTTTATGTTGCATGGATAAAAAGGTTTAAGTTAAGTTTGTATGTATTAGAGTCACTATATATAAAAATAATCCTATACCCACCATGTTAATGGACTTAGCTCTACTACAGTAGCCCCATGGCTTCTTTGGTGCTGACTGACAGCTCACAGCTTACTTCCGACAGTCAACATTTAGGTATATACCTATATTTTGACTGTCAAAAGTGACAGCTGCTAAACACATGTTTTTGCAGATCATTTGGTTCGGCGTAAGGATACATAGTTTCGTCTGGTAGCTTTTCAAAACTGTCAGTCAGCACCAAAGAAGCCATGGGGCTACTGTAGTACAGCCAAACCCCTAAAATGAAAAACCACCGGCGTGTGCATTAAAATGTAATTTGATTATGCTATCCTCCTAAATCGAGTTAAAACTGGTTTCGTCCATACACCCAGGAACACGGCATGCATAACGCTTTAAGCCCGCCGCACATTGGACGCAGGGCAGGCGCAGCACAGGCAGAGGGCAGGCAGAGGGCAGGCATAGCACAGTAAGAGGTTTCTGCAAGGCACCGCACATTGAACACAGTCCTGGCAGAGGGCAGGCGCAGCACAGGAATAGGTTTTTGCAGGTTACCGCAGATTTTTAACGAGTCAGGGAGCTTTCACCCAGTAGTACAAGAAGACGTGATATGGCGTGTGAATTAGAGGAACTTCTGATAGATTTGGATTCCGAGTCAGACTCTGAATTAAATAATTTAAATTGTAATTTAGTTTATGCGCAGTGTCTAGTAACATTTAATTTTTCTAATGGGTTATACAAACTACTGTAGGTTTATTTCCCTGACTACAAAAATCTAGAATATTAAACTTACCGTTCGAGTAGTTCAATTCAATAGCAATCTTTTCCCATATCTCATCTTTCAGCTTCGTCCTCATGTAGTCTGGATTGCTTGTTTCATATAATACTGGATGGTCTTGAACTAATTGAATAAGATGTTCCATCACAATACACAAAAACTACGTGACAGAGGCGCAGAGGACACAGGAAAACTGTGCGTCTACTACAACCAGAGAGAGGCGGGAAAGAGGTGTGAAAGAGTTATCCCTACACTGCACCTGCACTCTGTCCAATGTGCGGTAACCCATAAGAACACGTGTATTAGAGATTTTCCTCTTCCTCGCCTGCCCCTCTGCTGCGCCTGCCCTGCGTTCAATGTGCGGCGGGCCTTAAGGGGGAGTATTATTATCACAGAGATTTATCCTACCTAGATCACACCTGTGTTTTCAAACAACGCCACACGCACCGGCGACCACGACTTCTCAGGCGTTTTAGAGTCACGTTGTACAAGGTCAACATCGACTGTGATGGTCTACATTCAAATACCAGGCAGGTGTACTTAGGAGTTGGGGGTGATTTTGTACTTATACCCATCTAGTAAATGAAGTTGCGTTGGATCTGAAGTCACCCTCTTCTCATTAACGTTGGAGTGCAGGGGTATGTGAGCTGAGGGCGGTATTTTTGCAATTTTAATAGCAAACTTTTTTTGAGCAAAAAATAAATAAATATATATCTATATATATATATTGCTCCAATAGAAACACGGAGTTTAATTTTCTTCACATGGTGATATCAACAGTTGTTTAATATCTGTCACGAGCATAGCGGCATTAGAGATGGTAAACTTTTTAAATGAAGAGAAAAGGTTGTCATTAAATTCCAGGATACCCTTGACAGATATTCAACAACTGTTGATGTCACCATGGGGAGAAAATTAAACTCCATGTTTTTAATGGAGATTTATTGAATTTATTTTGACAAAAAAAATCATTAGTATAAAAACAGTAAAAACCTGGCCCTTTTTCGTGTTCTCTACACTCCCACCATAAATCGTTAATACACCTTCGTGATGAACATACTAAAATAAGAAGGTCGGGAAAAAAATGTTGGAGCTAAAAAAACTACGAATTTTTTTAAATCAAACGTTTACAAGTAAATATATAGGCTGTATTATTTTTTTTAATTTAAGAGATATTTCTATTTTGTGTAAGAAAATTGTTTTCTTCGACAACATGTCAGAACATGATTTTCGTCCAAATTTAATTATATGTGGGTCCTATCCTCCTGCCACTTTACACTCTAAATATTCCATCCAATCTGATTATGCATACTTGGGAGTCAACTAACCATTTGCATGGGGGAGATATTCCCAAACTCTACTAACCCCCACCTCCCCCCAGCGATTCACCCAACCCATCATCCTCGGAACCAAATCTGCAATTAAAATTAGGGTCCACAAGGCAGTCTAGCTGGTCAGTATTGCCACAAATTGACAGATTTATTTTCAGAACAAACTCGTTAATTTAGAGAACATATACCTGCATCTTTGACGATACACCGTGGTGCTGGCTTGAGTGCTATGCGCAAACCTTAATTAAGCTAATGGGCTAGGGTTGAGGAGAGTTGAATTTAGAGGAAGTGTGCCCGAATTTGTGTAGAGGGGATGTGGAAAACATTGTTTTAAATTATTTATTTGAGGTATTTAACGTTCACTTTCTGAACCAACTGACTATATCAACACAGGAGAATTTCTATGAGCGAGAGCTAAAAGGTCCACCAATATTTATGGAAAAGTTATTTTCACATACCTTTTACATACCACAATGAACCAACGGCTTTACTTCCACCCAGAAGGAAGTTGTGATAAAGCTTTGTATCGCTCTAGGAAAGCCCGTCGGCCCCGGCTGGGTTTGAACCCACGATCATCGAGTCCCGATACTTTACCCCAAGATCACCAGGGTAGACGAAAAAAGATCAGTTGACGGGGGGAGGGAGAAAAACTTCAGTACACCCGGTCGGTATTCGAACCCTGATCTCCCTGTTACCAGCAGTCTAGTCCAACAGACGCATTAGACCATACCGCCACCGGTGGGGGACATAGTTTAAGTTACTATGCAGTGGTGGATCCAAAATACGGGGCGGCGATGGGGAGATTTTTTATTCCCGAGGAGGGGGATAACCAAAAATATTGAAACCAATACCTTAATGTAGTAAAGAATGACTAGACATCTCTCTCACCCTATATCTTATCTGACCCAATCAATAATTATTTCAACTTATTGATATCTCTAATGTGAAGAAAACCAAGTGCCTTAAAACTAAAACGTTCCAGTAATTTTAATAAGAGGCAATTATTTTTATTAAAATAAATCATTTTCTATCAATACTACTAAAACATTTTAGGCCAATCTACATATTTATTACGTTTGAAATTACAAATTTGTTAATCAAAACAATGGTGTTTTAACTTGTCCTTTTTATATTAGTATAATTTGTATTATTATTAGCACATCGTCTTACTACCCGTTCGGGTTATACGCACTTACACTAATGTGTAATGTTAGGGTGATGTGAGATGAAATGGAGGACCTACAGTTTAACGTGGAATCCGAACCACGGTGGAGGCCTGGCATTACACACATTCAAAAGTTGTGATTAATACCCGTCTCTTCAGAGGTGAAGGAAAGGTTTGGTAATCAGATAAATCTGTGCCGGGACCGAGGATTGAACCCCGGACCCCCAGCACATAAGTCCGACACCTTACCACTAGACCACCAGGTCACTTTTAAGGATTAGGAAGGTTATATTTAGAGGAAGTGTACCTGTATTTGTGTGGAGGAAGATTCAAAGACCATTTTGGAAAAAAACCTCAGCACACCCGACCGAGATTCGAGCCTCGATCTTCCCGTCATCAGCGGTCTAGTCTATTAAGACACTAGCAGCTTAGACCACGCGATCACCACGGGTTGCAATATCATTATTATTCATATTACTACAAATAACAATATTGATTAATCAAAATGATTAAATTATAACTTGAAATAGTCTTATGAAAACCAATCCCCTCCCCAATCAACAGCTCCTGGATCCGTCCTTCTTATTATGTCGCTTAATTAATTGTCGTCGAAAGAAATAAAAGTGAGATGCAGAGTAAAATCGAACACACATATGTACAATCGTTTTGAATGTCGTCCAAATTTAGCATGTTGGAAGTTATATTTTTATCAAGAGTAATTAACGCGTATTTTCTTAATACGGCCGCCAAACTAATGTCACTCTAGAAAAAACACAAAATCGTGCCCTCCCGTCATCACTTAGTCACTGTCAAAGAGGGAAACCCTAATTTCACCAATGATAACAGTGTTATAAATTGTGCCAAAGAGAGTGAATTGGTAGTTAATATTTTTATATCACCAGCGTCAGTGTCTAAATGGTCTATTCTCTAAGGACTTTCTCGCAATAGACTGGACTGCCGGGTAGATCTGGGTTCGAATCTCAACCTGGTGTATTAAGGCTGTTATTTTACTAGAGGCTTTCCCAATCTTTCTCCACGCAAGTAGGGGTACAGTTAATATAAATTTTACCTTTTTCATCCCCACCTAATCAGTGTAGTTAAATGCGCAAAACCCGGCCAGATAGACGCATAGAAAGAAAATACATCAAATTTTGCATAGCGTGACGAACTTATATTAATAGTTAATAGTATATTATGTTAGGTCTTGTCTGAGAACGAAGCAGAGTCAGAACTAAAGTAGGTCGTTCTAACCACTCAGGCACTAGATAAGACAATAGAAATCTTGAACGCTTTGGTGGCCACATAGTCCAAGTGGTCACTCTAACAATAGATCATACTGCCGATGACAGGGAGATCGGGGTTCGATCACGGTCAGGTGTACTAAGGGTGATTTTCCTAAATTGTTTTCCACTCTCTCTCCACGCCAATGCGAGCACACCTCCTATAAATTTTATCTCCCTAATATTTAACATATTAGAGTAATTAATACGTAGTAATATAACCTGAACGGATAGTAAGACGAAGTGCTAGAATAAAAAATAAATAAAAAGTATTATTATTATTATTTAGCACCGCGACTTACTACCCGTTCGGGTAATACGATTTAATTACTAATTACACTAATGTATTAGGAATTGGGAAGGTTGGATTAGAGGAAGTGAACCCGCATTTGCGTGGAGGGAGATTGTAAAACCATTTAGGAAAAGCCACCCCCAGCTCACCCGACCTGGATTCGAACCTCGATCTCCCCGTCCTCGGCAGTCGAGCTCAACACGACTAGCGCGTTAGCCAACTACGCCACCGAGGTGGGTGAAAATAAAAAAGTAGAAACACATTATTTATGGCCTTGCTTTGGAACGAAGCAGAGTCTCTTAGAGCTGAAGTCTTTCGCCCTGGCTACTCAAGTCACGAAGCAAACCCAAGCGTCAACAAGCAGATTAGAGACCTACAAGTTACATAACACAACATTTCCCACGACCGAATGAACTAATGAGCGTTTTAAAACACACTCAATTAGGAGGCCGCCCAAGGGCATCTCGTTCTATGGCCCTATAATAGCGAAACACTAATTGGCGAACAGCTTCATGAAGAAAGGAAGCGGGGGAGAGAAAAAAATGTATGGCGGATCAAACAAAAGTTAATATTGGATGAAGAAGACCCTCGCAACTTTTTTTATTTTTACTTTCTCACGTAGAGAAAGAATTGTTGTAATCGTGAAAAACTTAGGTCTTAAGATTATGACGAATATAGAATTGTATGTACCAATGAACACCAAAAAAAGAGTGTATTTTACAATTATCATTTCTTTATCTGAGACTACAGCCGAAACTCTTCGATTAATTTTGTTCAAATTTGATATGTTTATGTTACATGGTCATTCATCGGGGCATTTTTAAAAATTTTGATTCCAGCCCTCAAATCTTTTTCTTACTGATGAGTGGCTGATTTAAGAATATCTGAAGAATGTTTCACAAGATTATTTATTTTTCTGAGTCAAACTTATTAAGGTGTATTAAGTATATTGTTATTAATAGGGTCTACGAGTACCTTGTAATGTATTGATTTGGACTAATCTAAATTATGTAAAAAGTCATGGATGAAGGTAATTTTTCTTTAAAGTAATATAGGTAGAGTATCCTTTTAAGATTCATCCATGAACAAACACGCGTTTCTCAGAATGAGGTGAAAGGGACTTCACCCTAAAATATATTTTTTTATACCTTCTTTCTTGTTAAAATATCTACTGCGTTGCTCCCTGTTAAAGGAAAAAGTTAATAGTATTTGGTGGTAGAAAACGCCATTTCTTTATACCAATAAGAAGCTAGCTCTCACAAAATGTGTCGCCAGGACTCTGTCTATTGGTTAGTTCTTACTTTGTTGACCAATGGAGAAAATGCAAGGTGTATGTCATATATAGACCATAGTGCGTATGTTTATTCACAGTACACACAGTAGCACAGTATACACAGTATCAGTATGCACAGTATCAGCAGTACAGTACGGTACAGAATAGCAATAGCAATTAACGACGACGATGGGGAGGACGATCTCCGGGACCTTGCTCACAGTCCAACACATTATAATATAAGTCACTTCAATATCACAAGTGTACAGTGATAACAAACATTTAACTGAAATATGTGCAAATAATTTACTGGTGTAATATAAATAAACCGTGTGTGAAATAACAGCCAACAACATTTCTCTTTCTTTAATAATATTAATACCGATTTAATTAGTGCTCGAACACGGGGCTATAGACAGCTGATTAGACGGTATATTTTCCGTACAGTGATGATAGGCGCTCGATCACGGAGCTTTATACAACCTATATAAAACATCACATCATCTTTTATCTGGGAATTAATCCGTTGTGTATCAATTCACACCCGAAGTAGGGTGATTGATCACGTATTATTACAATTGACGCCCAAAGCGCGGCGCATTTATTACGTATTGTTACAACCTAACAGTTTAAAATTTGCTGTCATAAACTTTATTTTTTTATAGTTATAATAAATGGAACACAATTTTTTCTTGGCTCAGCCTTACTACCCATCCAGGCAATACGCATTTTAATTGCATACTTGAATACTATAATTTAGAGGAGTATGCTCGCATTTTCACGGAGTGAGAGTTGTAAACCATTTAACATGACTCCTAGAATTCAGAAAAAAAGCAAGGTCACACAAAATTATTTGATTTACTTTTAGCCAATCAGGGAAAAACGCCCTCAGCAAAACTAACCGGGATTCGAGCCCCGAACCCTCCATCATAGGTAGTTTAGTGTCTAGTCTATTGCACCCTTTGACTCCTTCCCCCCACCCCTTTCCACAACGTAACAACCCGCGTCCGATAGTGACAGTGTAGAAAAGTAAACACAAATGTGAAAATAAATCTTTAAATGGAATGTAATAAAAATTGAAAGCAATCTTTTAAACCTTTTATTGTAAACATAGTTATAAATGACAGTTGATAAAATAATAATAAATAATAATGACTCAAATAATAATAAACTGCTGCTTTTACAAAGACATCGTATGCATTCGATTGAAACGTATGATGTAAAGAGCATTGTAAAACTAATGTTAATAGAGGGAGGGGTAGGGACATTGTTATGACATCCCGTAACATTTAGTATCAAATCGACCCGCGAGAGAGTGACTGACTACGACTTCTGACATCAAGCGAAGGAAGGTTAGTCCGTCTTTTAAAACAGTTTCTAACCAACAATCCTCCTTCATGTCTCGGACGGAGACGTGGTGTGTTTACAAAGAGGTTTATTTTTTTATTCTGGACGAGACGGGCAGCCCGATATTTCAAAACCTGTCTCTGGAGGTGGAAAATGTTTAGTCATCCCTTGACGCTAACGAACCTATTTCTTTCACTCTCACGATACTTTTCTCAATCTTTTTTTAATTTATTTTTTAAGCACCGCGTCTTACTACGTTCGGGTTACACGCTTAAGTAATAATTACACTCATGGATTAGAGATGATGAAGATTGCATTTATAGAAGTGGACTAACATTTGCATGGAGGAAGCGTGGAAAACAACCACCTTAGTACATCCAGCCCGGGATTCAAACCCCGACCTCCCTCGTAATCGGGAGTCTAGTCTAATGCGGGAGGTGACGCTTTTCAAGTGGTTTTTTTATATATAGAAATACGCTCGCTCTCACATATTATGAAGCTAGCCCACATTTAGTAAAATACGATTGATGTTTGTTGTGACAGCAAGTTAGACAGTACACACGAGCTTTGAAAAACGGCAATTTTTTTTATGAGCTCCGCGGTTTTTCAACCCCGGCCGGGATAGCCGTATATTTATTTACACTGATGTGGTTGGGATGAAGACTTGTAACCGAATTTGCGTGGAGAAAGAGTGGGAGAAAACTTTCCTCAGTACACTTGTCACAGTACACTAATCGGAATGTTTTTTTATGAAACATCTAAAATGGTGTCATTTGTTTCTAAGAAAAATAAAGCAGTTATACATTTCCAGGCTGATGTTGAAGAAGAAACAAGCAAACTGTAAAAATTGTTTTTATAACCGTACAAAGGGCGGAGTGGACAAACTCGATCAGCTCTGTCACTCAAAAACAGTTGCCAGAAAGAAGAGAAGATGCTCAGTGTATTTTATGGCATTATAGATGCATCTGGTGAAAACTCTTTGGTCTATGAACAATGTATCATCCTCAAAACCTGTTGGGAGAGAGTTCTTGATAGGAGACCGCATGAAGACGCCACGTACTAAAAATATTACAAAAGAGTTAAAAGACTCATCTTTGGTATTCTGGAGATAGATGATCCACAAACCATGAATCCATAAGCAAGTGGAAGACCTGGTCAATGTGTTTTATGTCCCCGGGACGTGCTTTATGTCCCCGGGACAAAGACAGAAAAGGACAAACAACATGTGTGGTTTGCTTACGCAGCCTTGGCGATGAACATCACTTGGAAATATGTAGTAATTGTAAAGATGATGTAAAATGACATCAATATTATATAATTGAAAATATATTTTAAAGATGTATATTGTTTGTGTTGTATAGTCATGACTAAGCTACTAATTTAAAGTATATAATACTTTTTTTAAATTTATAAACGTTATTTAATAATAGGTCGTATACGAACCCACGGTGTGGTTCATGCTACGATAATTACATGGTGTGATTCTAGGGTTAAGATAATAAGTCGTCGTTTCTTCAGAGTTCTACAATTGGTTACCCAACGGGTCTTTAGAATATTTATAATTGACGAGCCATCGTGGGGCTCTTTAGAGAGTTCTTCAAACGGTGCGGCTAATCATCTCGCCGATTATTAATTTCTCATTTCTTTCTTTCATGTAGCCATACCCTTTCCGTTGCTTAAACTTTCCTGTTTATTATTATTGGATAGAAATTTGTCCAATTTTAATAGGAAGAGCCTTATATGACAGCTATAAATGTTACTGGGTATACTTTCGCGTATTCATCCATAAGATTACGCTCAGTCATGTGGTCTGCATTTATCACTTTTGACAGATATTATCGATACCTATGAAATAACACTAATAAAATAGTGCAAATTAATATTAATCAATATTGGTCGCAAAAATCTATGTTTGTATTTTCTTAAAGGCCCATCCTATGATAATTAAATTAAATTAGCTTCTTACCGGTGTGCGTTCCTACTTAACAAGAAATATATATTTTATCAAAACACTACGTATCCTTCGTTTACCCCGTAAGATAGAAAACATTCCCCCCATCTACGGCAGGAGTGTAGTTAAATTGACTAGTAATTGAATAGTTACCGTATCAACTCTCAATAAATCCATCCGCCAAACCATATGATCTTCAAGACCATGAGTCGAGTTGTTTGTCACTTTTGCCAAGTTTTTCTTTTACCCATTTTAATATTCTGGTAGCGGTCAATTACCACCATGCCTCTGGCGAATGGAATCTACCTTGAATTATCCCACTATGGTAAAGGTGGGTAAAATGTTTCAATGTAGCCACAGGTGTGGCGAATGAGAAGGGTTAAATTCGCCACACCATGTAGAAAGTGAGAAATTAGATTGCTCAAACAAACATTTAAAACAACATAAACTGTTTGCCCAAGTTTGTTCAAAACATGTACACGGTCAGGCAGGTCACGCACTGGATCCGACATTTTTACCTTACAGTGTCAGAAGGTGTGTGATGTGCTCTGTTCAACATAGGGTTAAACGAAGGCCCGTACACTGGCTTCGACACTATCTTTAGACGCTTTTCGACGTCGTTAGACTTTCCCCCTTGTCCCTCAAGTTTTGTATTTCGACAATACACCTTCCGGCGCATGCGCCAGCAGCAGAGATCAGTCAAGTGACTACTGCATGGCCCGTAAATGGCGGAAACTCTGCTTTCATTTGGAAACGGGAATAAGACAAGATATGAAGGCGTCTAAGGACAGAAAAACAGACCCACACACAGAGTGCAACCGACGCGATTCGACGTTTTGTCTTTAATCAAATGTCGGACCCAGTGTGCGGCTAGCCTTACAACTGTCTCGGGCACAAATTATGACAATTGTTCAGGTTGAAACTGTTAGGCAATTTAATGCGAAATTTGACAACCCTTTTGTCTCAAGGAAGATATGAAAGAGAGTATTATTGGAAGGTAGTATCGCTTCAAATGACTCATTCAGAAAGCGGAATGTCGGAAATATCAAGTTACAATCAGCATACGCTACGCCGTCACGAACAAGTTTATTTTACTGTGAGAGCTGGAAAATTAACATTCACCACACAGTGATCACCCCGGCACTATTGTGTAGCTCATAATATAGGTATATAGTGTAATACGTCAAGGTAATAATACTTACATTTCAGCGTAAACTTATGGTACAAAATAAATTACCTTGTTCATAAATTTATGCTAGTTCTCTCTTTTTTTTTTAACCTTACTAATGTTTCCTTTTCTACCTTTTCCACTTTATGTTGTTGAATCTCCTTAAAAAGACTTAATGAACTCTCTCATCAGCCGATCACCAATCTCCCACAACTCAAGTCGAATGATCTCATCAGCCTGAAATCCAACCTTCACAATAGGAACGTCTATATTCTCTTCTACGCCCCCCTCCCCCTCCGGCCCCATCATGAACTTAGCACCGGCCCAGAACCTCAAGAGTTTCCGGCCGTTGCGTCTTTGGTGAAGTGTACCGCCGCCTATCAGCGCCTCCACGAGACGGACGGAATTAAGTTATCGGGGGGTGTAGAGAGAAGGGGAACGTCTTAGGTGTCAATTATTCTATTCCGCCTCGCTGAAGCAGTGGATCATTTCGAGAACAGACCCCCTTCCCTTTAGTAAAAAATAAAAAAAAGTTTTTTTATAGCTAAACCAGCATATGTTCGAGATGAGTAGCAGATGTTTAAAAAAATATATAGTTAAGTATCAGCGATTTAAAAAAATAGCTTTTTTTATTTATTTCCTTATTCAATGCCGCGCTTCAGCAGAAAAGCCTTATTTGGTTTGAGTAAAAAATACCTTTAAACAGATTTTAGAACCGGAATCACGTGATTTCAATATTATAAGGTTTATAAATTTAAGTTTAGATGTTTGATCCCACTCTTTTAAGTAATAATATATTGAGATTGAGCAGTTTCCTAAGAAAACACTATGCTCTATGTTTTATTTAAAGTGAAACCCGTTTTTATTTTATAATTTTTTACAATCTATAGGTAGCACTATCCCAAACTATTATGCTTAATATTTCCTTAATTTATTATAAATAACCAACAATGTAAATTTAGTTATTTTTTTAAATGGCCCGTTAGCAAAAAGTTAAATTTGATTAGAAAATATGATAAATTATCTGATATTACGATCTATACCCCAATTTTATTAAGAATGGACACATTTGACACCTAGGAAAAGTTACTAGCTTTACTGTCATGTATTCACACGTCAGGTAATGTGATCTGCAAACGTTACTTTTGAAAGATGCGATTAAAACTTAACACTCATAATAGTAAAATGTTATCAATGTTGACCGTTAAAAATATGTTTGTACTTTTTAAAATAGTGTTTCTAATGTGCCATTCGTAAAAAATAATCAAGGTGTATATAGGGCGTATTACAGTCCCCGGCTGTTGTGGTGCTCCATTTAGGATGGTTGTAAATGTTTTCTAGAGATGAGCGAAAAACAGCACTTGATGGATAAAAAAGACAATAAAATACTAAGCTAATATAACCTATTCTGAAGAATGACCCTGGGGACGGGACGATTCTTGGATACCTCATTGTTTAGAGCATTGACGTACTAAGTCAGAGGTTCGGGGTTCAATTCCCATGTCTAGATTTTTTTCTCCTCAGAATATGACATCTAGATTCGAGTAAATCCTCACTGAAACAAATATAATAGCTTTGGCTATATAATTCTTAATCTAACCTAGCCTAACCTAATATAATGCAAAAAGATTGGTGGGGCCGAATTCATATTTACCCTCAGTTTTATTATCTGTTATAATTCTCGTGGCCAGTGAACGTGGTCCAACTAAGCTATGACAATAATTCTCGTGGCCAGTGAACGTGGTCCAACTAAGCTATGAACGATAATT
This sequence comes from Timema douglasi, assembly GCA_901482245.1. Lineage (NCBI taxonomy): Eukaryota > Metazoa > Arthropoda > Insecta > Phasmatodea > Timematidae > Timema > Timema douglasi. The sequence continues at coordinate 268,336 of CABEEJ010000257.1, forward strand.
CTCGTGGCCAGTGAACGTGGTCCAACTAAGCTACGACAATAATCCTCCTGTAGGCCAACTGCTGTGCGCCGAACCAACAGACGGTGTGTCAAGTGTTGTTTCTTTATTTTGTGAATCCGATAGGATCAAATGTTCGCAAATTTTAGCAATAATTACTTTTATATGTAGTATTTTAGAATGACTCGAATCTGGAATCTTCTCAACAACTAAGTGATCCGAGTCAAGTCCGGGGCCTGGAGAAAGTAAACAGAACTACTACTGCCCGTTCTCGGAGACGACCCTAGTATAAGTGGCTAGACCAAAAAAAACGGAGCGAGCTTATGAAGAGAACAGGGTTAGCACCCATAAGATAAAAAGTGAGTGATATAACCCAAAATAGCGGAAGTAAATGGCAGGCATGAGGGCAGTCTCTTGGGTACAAATTTCTAGGGTGAAAACTACCCCTTTTACTTACTTCTGCCGCTGCTCTTTGTGACGCAGCTGCAAGCTCTTGGCCAACTTGTCCAGGTTCTTGCTGTAGTCCAGCTCCACCTCCGCCCTCCGTCGGAAGTAATCTTGCAGTTCCGCCACCAGTGCCACCTGAGACTCCATGCGCACGTCCAGGCATCTTAGCTGCTCTGTCAGCTGGACGCGGATATCTGGGGAGAAGAAGAGGACAACGATAATAGAATGGAAGCTGGGAAGGCCTTCAACTCGGGCAACCAAAGGGGCAAAGGTGACGACAAACTTGCTTTAGATATTCCAAATGCACTGTTAATGTGTGTACTTTTTCCTCCCTTGGTACACGTATTACTAGTCGTATGGGCTATCAACAGTGGATACACTCGGTCTACCCCAAATTGTAGTAATCCTACCTACCCTATCTTGTAAGCTATACCATGGTGGAACAATGTAAAATAAGATTGCTAAATTTAAAGGTAAATGAAGTGTACATACTCCACATCTATGGTAGGAGTGTAGGTAAGGGACAGTTAGCAACATTTACCAGATCTACTCTTATGTATTCATTCACCAAACTATATGATATGCAATACCATGTGTTGAGCTGGTGTCAATTTTGGCAGTAAAAATTTCACAACAAACAGTTTAGGTTTAATTATATTTTTCCTTTTAAGTGCACCGTTTTGACATAGTCTGCTAGCTCTCAGCTTCCAACACTCCTGTGACGATTGGACTCTGGCAACACTCCACGCCATACCACTGCTACAGTAAGCAGATGTGTGTAACTGTTATAGTGCTTTTAATTCGATTTTGATATAATTGCCCCGCGATTTGGCGTCAATTATAGTGATTCGGGAATTTATTGAGATATTTTCCCCGCGAGTGAACACCGATTAAAGATATACGGGATTATATTGTGATATTTGATGCGGGTGTGGACGATGTGATATTACACGTTCCACGTTCTGAGTACTATGTGCTGTGTAGATTTGTGTTACTACCTATCAATATATTACTGGCACTGTTTTTCTGTATACTGTCACACTGTGTATTAATATATTACAGTCTACTCTCTGGATTAATACGCACAAGCGGCTTATATATGACCTACCCCTTGATTCTTGGACCCCTTGTCACCAGTGTCAAAACGACAGTAGCCCCATGGCTTCTTTGGTGCTGACTGACAGCCCACAGCAGACTTCTGGCAGTCAACATTTAGGTATACACCTAAATTTTGACTGTCAGAAGTGACAGCTGTTAAACATATGTTTTTTGCAGATCATATTGTTCGGCGTAGGGATCTAAAATTTGGTCTAGTGACTTTTCATAGCCGTCGGCTGTCAGTCAGCACCAAAGAAGACATGGGGCTACTGTAACTATGAGAAAAACTCCTGGCAACCTGATGTTGTGAAGGCTGGCTTCCTATTGGGTCGAGGGAGCCAGCATGTCACATGGTTTTTCTAATACAAAGGAGGTGATCTTTTAAAGAAAAAAAAGTGTAGAGCGCAATATATTACAATTATTTCTGAAAACACGTGATTCTCCATAGATGAAGTATTAAAAGGATATTTTACATACTGTTCTTTAAAGAAAAATACACTTCATCCATGACCTTTTGAATATATGAGAGGGATCCAAAACATTATCATTACACTCTACCTATGGATAAGTGTTCTCAGTTCTTTAGTAGAGCATTCATTGATCAGGTGTCAACTAAAATACATTCCCCTTGCAGGGTATGTAGAGCAGAGCCTATACTTGGCCAAATGTGGAGTGAGTGGGTGAGAACATGTTACAGTTACAGTTTTAACTAACTCTTACTACCCTGCTAACACTTCATGACACGCATGTATTTTTATCAACCCATTATTTTTTTAGATAGAATTACTACTTGAATATGGAGTATTTTATATAAATGTTGTGTGGAAGGTTTGTGAACTGTATACAAACCTTATTTAAACTTAAGAGAAAAAAGGCCTATAATTACCATAAAAACATACCCTAAATAGCTTCTAGGGACATCTAGTGTCCAAAAATACACCCCCTTCTTTTCCCCCTAAGCTCTACCAAACAACCATATCATTTCAGCAACAATAAAACTCTTATATCCTCCTTTCTCCCTAAAATCAGAAAAGTGCTGGCGTCTCTGACTATCCACATAATTTACACTCAATAGGTAAGAGTTGAGGAAAGTATAATTTAGAGAAAATGTGCATGAATTTGCATGGCAAGAGTGGGGAACTATAAAAAACAAACCACCCTCAGAAAACATGACCAGGATTCTAACCCCCACCCCACCAAGTCCACGTGCCCACCGACGCACCATTGCTTATCGTATCGACTCGGAAAATATTACTGATGTTAGTATGTCCTTATTTTAATACAAAATAATGAAGAACTGAGCCAATACGATGCGGACGAGTGTGCACCAACCTTTTCATCATTGTTAGCCTTCGTATGTATTAAAATAGAAGAATACATTTCTATAATTATGTCCAACAATATTTCTCAATGTCAGTAGCAACTCGTCTGAGAACAGTCAGAGACCAATGACATTTGTAAAGCAATGTAGGTCAAAGGGGATTTATTTTATTATTTTATTGGCCTAGTTGTCTGAAACACGATCGAAACAGTGCGGGCGTAGTCTCAAATAACTGTGCCTACGGTAACAGAGATTGTCGTGGGTTTGGAGTCCCGGTGCGCTTGCGTCTCATTGGTTCACGATGTACGGGTGGGGGGTAGAGGGCGCTCTCCCTCATACCTAATCACGTGCAACTGTCACGGTGTAAAGGGCACAGCTGTGCCACTTTGTTGTGAAGTTGTTCAAAAACACCGGGCATAGTTTTTGGCGACAAGTCCACTCTCGGGCAAAAGTTGGGACTTCGTGCATTTTCAAATTTAGTTCACACACAACTGTATTATTTTAAAAACAATTGAGCACATTATAACCCGTACGGGTAGGCAAGCGGACAGAAACGTCAGTCTCGTCCTATCTGGTTTACCGGTAGTGGGGCGTTAGAGGCTCGAATTCCAGCCGAGTGCACTGAGGGTGGTTTGCCTTTATAGTTTCCCACTCTCTTTCCAGGCAAACACCTGTACATTTTACTCTAAAGTTCTATCTTCCCAATCCTTATACCACTATTGTAATTAAGTATGACTAGCCAGAACGAGTCCTCGCACACCGGTATAGTATCGTATACTACGGTGCCAGGACAGTAGCGGTATGGTATCAGTATAGTATCGTATTGCCGAGACGATCCCGCACATCGAGATCGTAGATACGACGTATGCCCCAAGAGCTTGTTTCCTCCACCACACCCTACAATTCTCCTGAGAGCAGCGCAGTTAAATAAGCGAATGTATTTTTGTTGTTCTGTTAATTACAATAAGTGATACCTTGTCTTCTTCCTTTGATGAGGACATTGTGGTAGCGGATATGTTACTGGAGTCAGAGAAAAAGAAGTGGATACGTGAAATCAATAATGAAAGTGGAGATATTTTACACTTTTTGAGGATTAGATCCACGACGACAAAAAGTGTTTCGTATACGCTAGTTAGAGGTTGGCGCATTTGCTGTTGAGGAACATCATGAGGAGGAAGCATAGAAGGTTGAAGGTTGAATGCAGTGGGAGGCGGTGGCTGTTGAATATCAAGAGCTGGAAGCATAGGGGACCGAATGAGGATACAGTGATTGCTGAGGAAAGTTTTGATGAGTTAGAGGTATCATGGGATCATTGGCTGTATGGGGTTGCAATGCTTGTTGAGGGTAAAAGTGAAAATGTCCAAGGTAGTAGCTGTATTCTCATTCTAATACTTTTCTCTCATACTGAGAGATCAATATAGATATTTCAGCCTTAACAGATACTTTAAATTATTTGGGCAACTGACAAAATTATTCCACAATGGCTGGAAAAAACTTACTGATGTGCGAGAGGAGTGTTTGAAAGGGTTTAGTTGGGGGTAGAAAACGACCGCCATGACAGCATCGCACGTGTATTTCCGCTTTCAAAGCGGATTGGAAAACCACGCACCGTACGTATACGATACTATGCTGCTACCAGGGTGCTACGACGACGGTTGTTGGTGTAAGCAGCTCCATAGCAAAGCATGGCAAGAGAAAAACATACGATACTTGTACGTATACGATATATGTCGGTATGCAAGGACCTTAAGATAACGCTTAAGACTTTTTTTTAATATGAAGTTATATGGTGTAAGAGTTCAAGCGTGTAATTTAGTGTATCACTGGTGACGGTTAAGGACGAGGTTCAAATCTAGGACAGGTATGCTGGGAAGATAGTGGAAGGAGGAGGTGGGTGCGCATGTTATACAGGGTGGGACTGAAACAATTAGACTATGTATGCTGAGGAAAGAGATGGATAAAGTCCGGTGGAGCTCACCTGAGTAACATCTTCATAAAATGTTGTAGTATACAATTTGCTTTTATTTAGCTGGTGAATATTTACTTATCAATTAAAGTGTTGATTTTCAAATTACTAATCGTTTAATTGCCCCCGCCACCCGTATATAACTGCTTTTCCAACCCCTAAACGACGCTAATGCGGGTTAACTTGTTTTAGTAGACCAATCTACTCATCCTCAACTAATGGCTTACTTAATAGCTTACTCGTTTAAGTTACCGAAGTATTTAAGCCCTAAGCCGTCATTCTCACAAGAGACAGGATTGCCGATGACGGGGTGATTAGGGTTCTAATTCCAGTCGGATGTAATGAGGGCGGTTTTTTATTCCATAATTCGTTTGAACCCCTTCCTCCACGTAAAGGCGGGTATATTTCCTATAACACATTGTAACTAGTAGATCTACACGTGCGAAAACCCAGAACGGGTAGTAAGACACGGTGACAAAAATAAATCAAATATACTAGCTTAGGTGGTAAACCTTAATAATAAAACATTACTAAAAACCAATGAATGAACTCCCGAGATCCTCTTACTCGCCAGGGTAAGAGCGTGTTAAAAGGAACCGCCTCGTTCTTGCTCAGCGCGACTCGTGACAGTAAATATGAGGATGTCCCTAATAGGCTGCAATTTGCCAAGCAAAACCATCGAGATGATTCAGCTGCGTGCACAGACAAATTGGAGAATGTTGAGAGAAGGGGGGGAGAGGAATCAAATAATCGAGCTCAATAAAAGAAGTATAGGGAGAACCTTGAGTGAGTCAGGCAAACCAATATCGTGAACCCTATTTAACATTCCACCCTCCTTAACTTGTATGAAATATGTCTAGTTGGCAAGAGCAGTTTTGTAGTTTTCAACAAGGCATGAACCCTCCCCCAATTTAAGCTACAACCCCCTGACCCATTTTACTACCCTCTATTGCTAACGATAAAATCTCCCCCATCCCCATTATCAATTAATAACAGACTTAATAAATCGTCATTCAAAAACAGTGAAGTGAATACAACTAAACTATAATCCAATTTTCATAGGAAGAGTCTTTTAGAAAATAAAAACTTATAATCTTATCAGATTTGTTATATAGGTTTTGATACATAGGGCCAGTTTCATAGTCAAATTTAGTACGCCTCAAGTGCGGCGCTACACTAAATACATGACGACACCTACCTAAACCAGAATGGAATGGGCCAGTTTCCAATGAGAGAACGGCCCATTTCATTCGAGTTTAGGTAGGTGTCGTCATGTAGGCCCACTTAGTGTAGCGCCGCACTTGAGGCGTACTAAATTTACTATAAAACTGGCCCTAACTCCCAAAAGTGACAGTTGTAGCCCATGTGTATTTACCTATGAATACATTAAAGAAATGTAACTTTTCTGTCAGATAAGAGACTTCTTAAGAAAATTTACTGTAGGCCTACAGTGAGATGTAGGCCTATTGAGGTATTTCAAAATATAAACTTTTTTACCTAAACTTCCACACTAAAAATTGTGCTTTGCAGTCAAAACAGATGTTGTCACCCAGAACTGTAATAGTAATGGTGAGAGGGTACTTCCCTGCTTTATTCCATTAAAAAAAAATTGAAACCCCTCCGTCCACCCCCTCTCAGTCTTTAAGCAACTCACATTATTATCACACATATTCCTCACTCTCTTAGCCATTTCCTTGTCGGTGTTGTTAAATTAGAGTAGCCGGTGCAAAAATAAATGTGTTATATGAAAGCATTTTACGATTTAGTTTAAATCTGAGAAGTTGGAAAAACTATGGTGATGAATCACGTGGAGAGGGGGGAGCCTGGCCCCGTTAAACCCAGCCAGAATTCGAGCCCTAGCCTCCTCAACGTTTATAACCATATGCCCCAGCCCCCTTTCACCCCTCTCATTTTCCGCGAGGTGATACAGGAGAAGAGGGGATATTGGTCTGACCTAGGTGTACAAACAACGACTTTTACTCTCGTAGTCTTATGACAAAACTCTCTTACCTCGATAACAAATGAAGAGATATGGTTTCCCCCCTCTTTCCCGTGTTGGACTACACCCTTCTTCCAGTCACACGAGACTTATTTCAAGAGGTCTTTGATGAGGTAAGACACGGGAGGAAATAATACGTCTTGACATGCGAAGGGCACGGGAATGAGGAATATGATCGGAGGAAAGGGAGCAGAGAGGAAAATACTGTTACATAATTGATATAAATCAAGAAAAATTCTCCAACACACAAACGCCACCTTACCTAGGCTGAAAATAGCCCAAGTTAACTTTATTGCTACCCGCTTCGGTGTCGTATGAATACGTGAAAGTAGATCTAGTAGCTTTTCTAGCTTTCAAATAAGATTATTCCTATGAAAATTGGAATGTAGTTTTAAAATAAAATAAAAATTATTTGTCAAGATAATACAACAAAATCCTTTGTTTAACACCTTTTAGCGCTTTTGTTAGCTAAGCTATGAGTTCCAGGTTCGATTCCAGGCATGCATCATTTATCATTTGTGAAATCAATGATGAGTTGACGACTGGTGGATTGCTTGCTGTGTCGGTCCTAGAATTAAATTAGTTTTTACCGATATAAAAAGTTAGTTCGGAAAGTGAACACTAAATACCCTCACTTGATATGTAAAAATAAATAGCTTCGGTGGCCGCATGGTTTAAAAGGCGCTATTCTTGCAGTAGACTAGACGGGTTTTCCTTGAATGGTTTACCAATCTCTCTACACGTAAATGCGGGTGCATTTTATCTAAATTTAGTCCTTCTTACTTCTAACCCATTTTAGTGTAAATAGTACATAGGCGTATAATCCAAACAGGTAGTAAGATGCGGTGTTAAAAAAATCTTAAAATAGTGACAGTTACTAAAAACACGTAAAATTTGTGAAACGAGATAATATACATTGTTACAGAAATATTAAAAAAAGATACCTTTATACCCACCGAAGAGCATAGCAATCAAATTAATTTTCAAAGAGCTTCATAAAAATATATTTGATTATATATCAAACTATTGAGCTTATAAAAATATATTCCAAGGAAAAGATTTATTTTTAATAATAGCCTATTACAACTTTACAATAAGTTATTTCTTATCTCAAATAGTTGTGGAGATATGATCAAAATTGGAAATTTATGCCAATGTACAGAACCCCCAAAGTAGTTTTCATGGGAAAATGAGAATCACCAATTTTTTTATTGCTAAAAAATGCCTGGATATAAAATTTAGATTTATAAAAATTGTTAGAGCCAAATTGGAGGATATTGATTAAATCTATTTTGGCCCTTTTGTAAACTACCCTTAATTTTAGGGTTAAATATCTAATAACAAAAACTCCACGGGGGACTCAGTAAAAAATCCTAGATATCAAGTTTCATCCCAGACGGTAAAATCTTTTCGGCTCTAGGTCAAAATACAAACACACAGACGTATTAACGAAAGCAACTTTTTCTGTTTCAGAGGTTCATAAAACGTCGATGTTTTATCAAAATCGCAATATAATTTTTTTTTATATACTATCACAATACTTGCTCTCTCAGAGGGGTCGAGATACAGTCAAAATGGCACTTAAATATTCCATCAATTCATCAATAAACATTATTAAAGAGCCAGTGTTCGACATAAATCAACGAGGTTGGTGGAAGAGTTAAGTCCCAACAATAAAAACCTCTGTAACGCACTCCTACACCCTCACTAGCCGAATACAAGCAATCTGAGAGCATCCCCTAATTTCAGGCGGATGAGTCAACCACCTCTGTTAACCAACCCTTTACCCGAGATGGCTTGATTAGGCCCCTTACAGAAGGGTCCCTCCCCTTCCGCCTTCACCAACCCAGAGGAGTAAAAAGGGCTGCTGCCTAGCCCACACCAGCAAAGAAGATTACAAGTCCCTTTAGGGCCTGTAAATCAAGGCAGTAGAAAAACTATTTAGAGAAAAGGGTTTGAAAGTTGAACGCTTTATTTAATATGTAAACGCGTCCAATTGCATGCAGTCTTTACTTCACACATGTTTGTATTTTAAAGTTGTAATTAATTTCGTAGAAAAAAGAGTGGGGGGAATTGTTCCACACAGCCTGTCAAGGAATTGATTTCCCTTGACGTTGACGGGAAAATTCACAGCGGTAAGTAGTTTTACGTTATTCAATTTACTGTGACCGGGAGGGATGGCGAAGTATAGTAGGATTCTTGTGAGAAGAAACTTCCAGAAAATACAAACTTTGCTTAAGATCAACATTGATAGCATTTCATTAACTAAACAAAAACGTATTTTTATACGACTTTCTGACAGAGTATTTGTGTAAATATAGAAAAAAATGACACCCTTACGTGGATTTGAACCACGGCCATCCAGTTTTACGTGCCAACCGCTCTAATGACCGAGTTATTCGGGATCATTGACACGGGGAAGATCCCAGATAGCACAATAGGCACATAAAGCCGGGGGGCCGGGGTTATAATCACTGTCCGCGTATCATTTTTATGTATTCACATAAACATTTTACTAATTCAATATATATTTATGTTTTTTTTTTAAATTAACTGAAGCAATATAATGTTTAACAAAATATTGCCATTATCTGTCGGGAGATACACCACGAGCCACCCACCAAAAGCAGGCGGAACCCGCTCCAAAAAATAAGCAGATTCTGCACTCGATTTTAGGCGAACGTGTGTATCAAGCTCTAAGCCCTAATATATTATTGTAGGCACCATCTAGAATCAAACCAAGGTCCTCTTTATGCCATACGATTGGCATCACAAACGCCTCAACCCTGGATAAGGGCTATTCAACTCATTTAATTAAATTCAGGGAAGGAAAAATTGTATCGGAATTTACTTTCCCTCATAAATCTATTTCTGCCTCACGATCTTCGAGTTTCCCCCCCATCCATTCCTTATAGCACCAGAGATCTGTCCATAACAGGCCGCTACGTAACATAAAACCAGGGCTTAAGATAAAGTGGAGAACCCTTAATCCATCCCTAAGAGTTATTCTATCGTCGAGAAAAGTTGATGGCTTTCCCTAAAGATACACAAGAACTGTTCTTTGTCCGTCCCCCATACCCGGCTGTTGACGATAAAAAATATATATATGAAAGTCGATCTAAGGGCGTGTCACCCTTTAAGAAGGATTTTTTACCCCTCATCACGGCAGGGGTTTGTGTTTTTTAATGGATTCATGACACCATTACTTAGAAAAGAGTTTTAAGGGTTGGAAAGGGGAACCATGAGCTTATAAAAACTTTTTGTATTAGATATAAAAGAGACTAGTGTAGTGTGTGTCATATATCCATTTGTATTTTTCTTTTTAATTTATTGTCTGTGTACCTATGTGTTTAGGAGCGAAAAACAATCTGTAGTCTAGCCCCCAGGTAAAGAGTTTTGTTTTTTTTCTCCAGAGGAGTGTGGGTGTGGCAGCTTTAAGGTCATTGGGTGGCCAAATAAATTTTGAGTTGCCATTAATCGTCGTAAGCACATCCCTGGGTAGCCCTTCAAATCAAATTGGATCTAAATATGTCAAGATAATTTGAACACACCCTTCCCAAACAATTAAACGGAGTTTTAATTTACTGGAGCAAGAGTGAATTGTTTTATGTGTAATATGCTATTAATGTATTATTCCATTTCAAATTAACATTTAATAGCCAAACAGAAGCGAGTGTGTTGCGGAGAAAAGTCTTAAAAGATTTTAAATAGTTACTATTCCGAAAAATTGAATAGGTGTGTTGATTTCCTTTGGACACGAAGATTTCTTAACACGCACACACTATATGAGTAGTGTTAAATGATTAAATATGCTAAATATTTATTGATTTTAATATGTAACGTTAAACATTAAAAAGTGATCATTTTAAAGAATAATGTTAGTTTATTTTACAATATTCTGTATTTAATATATTATTGTTAATGGAGATAAGCTAGAAGAAATTTAGAGTTATAGTAAATGTATTGAGTGAAAAAAAAATTAGTAATGTAATTTATATAGTGGGAGCGGTTTGTGAAATAGAGATACTAGAGAAATTACGAAGAACCTTGTTTAGGGTATTGACTGGCAAACCCAATGGGAAGATACCATTGGGAAGACCTAGACGGAATTGTGAGGGTAACATTATAATTGACCTGAAAGAGAAAGTGTGTAATGAGGTGGATTGGATAGAACTAAATCAATATAGGGATAGGGTTTAATGGGGTGGACTGGATAGAACTAGCTCAAGATTGGGATAGGGTGTAATGAGGTGGACTGGATATAACTAGCTGAAGATAGGGATAAATTGTAATTAGGTGGACTGGATAGAATTAGCTCAAGATAGGAATAGGGTGTAATGAAGTGGACTGGATAGAACTAGCTCAAGACAGGAATAGGGTGTAATGAAGTGGACTGGATAGAACTAGTTCAAGATTTTTAGTCCGTGTGCCCACCTATGTGGGTCTCTTTCGAGTTATAGCAGAAAATATATGTCAGTACGTTCCAGAATTGAACAGTCCCCTAGACATTTCCCAACGTGACCTTATATTGTATAGTCCAATTTTAATATAGAGGGCCATACATATATATACTCTTAATTATTTTTTTTAGCATCGCATCTTAATACCCGTCCGGGTTACATGCCTTTGTACTAATTACACTGGTGAGTTGGAGATAAGGGAGGTTTAATTGAGAGGAAGTGAATCCGAATTTGCGTGGAAGGAGAGTGTAAAACTATTTATGAAAAAAACTCCATCAGTGCACCCGATCTCCCCGTCTTCGGCAGACGAGCTTCCTATGAAAATTGGACTGTATCCTGTCAGTGATAGCTAGTAAAGGTTCTGGAACGTCCCTTACATCAAGGACATTTCACCAAAGAGTATTTGATCAAAAGAAAAACATCGACATCTGTCCAAATAAGTTGTCACGTTGATAAAAAAGAATATAGTAACTCTCGACGACGAAATAATGATAAATATTATAAACTAAAGAGTTGTGTTTGGAACCTTAGAGGGTGGGTAGGTGGGGTTTGTTACCAACTTTAACACCAGTCCACACAAAACACTTTTAACGATCGTCATATTCCGAGGTATTAACGTTGTGAAAGAAAAGTTGGTAAGAAACACACGCGAGGGTTTTCAAATAAACCAACACGTCTAGCGTTAGATGGGGGGATGAGGGGGTGCCTGCGACTCTAGATATAGCCCGCCTGCACATGTGCCTTGAATTTTTATAAATATATATTCACACACGTACGCGTGCACCTATAACCTGATTTTGGTAGGATGCCCGTTCTGGAACACCTTATTTCGTACCAGATTCTTACTGTTTAGTAATATTCTGATAATATAAAAGGCCTAGTATGGCAGCTGGAAGTAAATTCTAAAATAACTTTTATCCTACCAAAATTACCTGCTTCGGTGGCCGCATGGTCTAAGGCATAATTCTCGTGTTGGACTAGACAGGGAGATAGGGGTTTGAATCCCGGTCAGACGTACCGAGTTTAAAAAAAAATTGTTTTCAACATTTCCTCCATGCAAATACGGGTACACTTCCTCTAAATACAACCGTCCTCATCCTTGGTTAGTTAACGTAATTAGTACAATTCCGTATAGCCTGAAAAGGTAGTAAGAAGCGGTGCTAAAAAAAAGTACCTGTATTTATTAGATTTGAATAATACTTGGTAAAAAATAGGGCATCCCAGAACAGACTTCCTCTCAAGATCATAGTATACCTCTATGCACCTCCCGTGTTGATGTTGGCTTACACCGCTAACCCCCACCCAACCTATCGACTTCCTAGCTCCCTGGAGAGTGGAAAATGTTCAAAGTTGACTGAATTTTACAACTTTAAATCCTGACTTAACACTTAATGGGTTTACGTGTTAGCTAGTCTACATTAAGACACAGCGGGCGTTTAGTTACGACCCTAATGTTTGCCAACTTTTTCTACGATTAATAACCCAAGACTAGGTTAACCCGCCTGCACCAATGGGCAAGGCAGACAAGGGCGTAAGTCTCGTTTAGTCTGGTATTTCGGTGACGGGGTGATCAGGGTTCCAATACCGACAGGCTCTACCGAGATTATTTTTTCTTTAATGGTAAGAGTCTCTCTTTCCACGCCTTTGCGGGTACAATTTATATAAATTCTACCTTCTTCATCCTTAACCCATTAACGTAGGTATTCGGATAGCCCACAGAATAAAAAAATACTGTATAAAATAAGATTAATCTATAATTTGTCAATAAAATAAAGCACGAGATGTTTTCAAGATTGTAATGAAATTATGAATACTTAAACATTCATCGATTATTAACAATGAGTTTTAATAAATTTTATTCTTTATTATTATTTTCTTAATCAAGTGTTTACTAATGAAACCAACTTTGGTTAACTTGCGTCGAATATATTGCTATTTTACGAAGTGTATATTAAAACTAATCGTAAACAAAGCGTGTTTTAAGACATTCGTATGCGATGTTTGACTTTACGACAGGAAGCAAGATTTTATTACTTCGTTATTAATACAATTTTAGAATTCATTTTTCAGTGTCAGAAAAATATGAATAAGATATTAAGTGGGATAGCTTATTCATAAAAGAGATTGTTTTAACAAAATGGTGGGTTAAGAGGGGAACAACATTTTAACGAGCGTTACATTAAGACTGGTGAATCTTTTTGGGAATTCCTACGTTATATTGTAATGATACCGATTTGGACCACTCTCATATTAAAAAAAAGTCATGGATGAAAGTATTTTTCTTTATAGTATTGTATGTAAAATATTCTTTCAATACTTCATCCATGGAGAATCACGCGCTTTTCAGAAATAATGTCAAAGGATTGCGCCATTAAAACTTATTTTTTCTTTAAAAAATCAACTACGTAGTATTTACCAAAAAAAGCAAGTGACGCTAGCTCTCTCTACCCAATAGGAAGCTAGACTTCACAACACCTGTCGCCAGGACACTTTCGATTAGTTAGTTTTGACACGTCGCTAAGAGATCCTAGGGGCAAGGGGTAGGTCATATATAAGCTGCTTGTTCGTAGAAATACACACAGTGACGGTGACATAAATCTAACAAAACTATTTATTAACAGTGCCGGTAGCATAAATATATTAGTAACACAAAATATTAAGAATGCCACTAAATGAAATCCATTGAGTACACAGAAAATGTTACAGAGAAATAATGTGTAGTTCAACGAAAGTTGTATAATTTTACATAATATCTTCATACCGAAGATAAAATCAATTCAATAAATAGTTTGCAACATTAAAAGTCTTATTTATTCAATTAAAATATCAGATTGTAAAACCATATAATAATTGGCGCTCGATCACGGGGCTATAAATGCCAATTATCTCACAATACAATTCCAGTACGCAATTATATAACCGAAATACCGTACCGCTTTAATTAGTTCTCGATCACGGGGCAATTATCAGCTAATTAAATTATATCACATCAATCGGAAACATCGCCGACGAGTATCTTTATAATTTGTAGATCATTTTTGAAGAAATCTATCAGCGCCTATTGGAATTATGAGAACTCTTAATATTTAAATATGTCATTAACATGATTAATTATTATAAACTATAAATTTATTGGAACTATCAAATGATATTCAAGGATAAAACATATACTTGTACATTATTAAATTGTAAGTGATTAGCAAAGCTTGGAAGATCATCTTTAATAAGGATGCAGCCGCATGTGATTATATATTTGAAATTTTTTTATTTTCTCTCGACCCCTTGAGGATAGAAGTATTCTGATCGTAAAAACAAATCTAAATAGAGATTTTGATAAATCTCGACGTTTCATGATCCCCTGGAACCAAAAAAGTGCTCTTTGTGATGCCATCTGTCTGTATCTCATGCTAGAGCCGAAACCATTTTACCAATCGGGCCAAACTTGCTTTTAAGGCTTTCCTTAGGCTCCTCCAAGGAATTTTTAAAATTAGATATCCCACCTTAAAATTAACGGTAGTTTTATTAAAGGGCAAAAGGAAAAAAAAAATCTATTCTCTCATAAAATCCTCTTTTACGATTTTGATTACATTTTGTATCTAGACGCTGTTTAACACTACACACAAAATGGCACTTTTAATTCGTCCATGAAAACCACTTTAAGGGTACTACACATAAGCAGAAATTACCAATTTTTATCATATCTCCGCAACTAATTGAGATACGTCAAATAACTTATCATCGCAAAGTTGTAGTACTATTAGAAAATTAAATCTATTTTAATTTGGAATGTATTTTTATAAACCCAATAGTTTCTAAGCCATATATTCTTTTATGGAATACTTTGAAATATAAAATTTATTACTATGCTCTTTAGTGGCCAGAGATGCTCCTCTTTTCTTATTGTTCCTGTAACATCGTATATTATTTCATTAAAACTCTTTGATGGAGTGTTCCTGCAACAATGTATATTATTTCGTTTCACTAATCTTACGCGTTTTTAGTAAATGTTTCTAAGTTAAGATTAAAGATAGAGAAAGTCTGTCCAGTGCACCGTACCATTTTTTTTT
>CABEEJ010000257.1:297418-311515 GCA_901482245.1 Timema douglasi
GGGGGGGGGGGGGGGGGGGTTGTTAAACACAGGATCGGGGATACATGTTGCCCCCTCTGAGACTTCTATCATATTTTTTAAAGGACAAGGGAGGTTTTCCGCCACCAGATTGCTTACGTCGATCCATCCCTTTTGTATCCCCTACTACCTTTATAATTTTCGAACATCAACTATGAAACACGGTTTTCACTAATCAATGCCTAAACTAGTAATGTATTGGTATCTTATACAAGTTTAATTAAACCTACAATAATGTATTTTATTTTACCTTAAATTACTTCAAGAGGGTTTAAACCCTAATTTTTCGGAGTTCACTTTACTATAGTCAAATTCTCACTCAGGAAGTACTAATCTGGCAGTTAGAAAAATTACCAGATATACTTTCACGTATTCATACGTCAAGACATGCGATATGAAGCTGTGTCATTTTTAACATATTATATAATAACATACGTGGTAAAATATTATCAATGTTGGCCGCAAAAAAAAATTGTGTAACCAACATTGCCAGGGCATGCGATTCTTCAGATAATGGAAATGCCAGTTCTGTCGACGAACACACGATCTTGTCTCGAGCTACTCTACTATATCTAGAACGCGTCGTGTTACACGTACACAACAGGTAATTCCCTGCTTCACGACAACATTCGGTATTGTGAAGAAACAACAGTGGCCTGGTTTTACTACTACAACTCAATGTGAACATACATTCAAGTTCCTCTGGTAGCTCAGTTGGTAGAGCGGTGGACTGTAGTAGGAAGAAAGTTTCAGACATCCATAGGTCGCTGGTTCAAATCCGGCCCGGAGGAAATTTTTATTTTTGTTTTTGTTTCTCAACTTTGTAAGAATGTATCAAACAGTATTTACATTTTAGAGTTGCTTTAAAAAACACTAAAGATTGATACACTATTGAATTAATAAATTGCATGCCAGACTACTTGGCTCTCAATCAAAGTTTGTAGAATCAAAAAGCGGAACTACTTAACAATCTTACAGTAGCCCCATGGCTTCTTTGGTGCTGACTGACAGTTAACAGCTGACGGCTTTGAAAAGTTATCAGACCAAATTATGTATCCCTACGCCGAACCATATCATCAGCAAAAACATGTGTTTAGCAGCTGTCAATTCCGGCAGTCAAAATGTAGGTATATACCTAAATGTTGATTGTCAGAAGTCAGCTGTCAGTCAGCACCAAAGAAGCCATGGAGCTACTATAGTTTTACCAAGCGCCTTTGTTGACAGCTAATACACACTGCAATCATCTTAATACATTTCAAAGATAGCCGAATAGCAATTTTCGTTGTTGCTGTAATTAGAAATACCCCAAAGTGTGTTGGGTCGTGGTGGAGGGGGGCTATGAGCAGCTGATACCACACTTGTAGTGAGCTCTGGATAGCTCGAATCCCATTTAGGGCCAGTTTCATAGTCAAATTTAGTACGCTTCAAGTGCGGCGCTACACTAAGTACATGACGACACCTACCTAAACTAGAATGGAATGGGCTGTTCTCGCATAGGAAACTGGCCCATTCCATTCTGGTTTAGGTAGGTGTCGTCATGTACTTAGTGTAGCGCCGCACTTGAGGCGTACTAAATTTGACTATGAAACTGGCCCTTAGTCTACGCTAGATTTATATATCCACTGATAGTCAAAATACTTGTACAACTTAAAATAATACAAATAAATTAAATGATTTATTACATATATATAGAAAATTAGCTTATTATTAAGCACCGCGTCGAGCTATCTGTATTTAATTACAGTGTTAGACGCGGTGCTAATATTATAAATATTATAATTACAGTGATGGTAAGAGAAATAGGAAGTTTTAATTTAGAGGACGTGTACCCGAATCAGCGTGAAGTGAGAAGCCCTTTAATAATAAACACTAGTCACTTTTAAATAGTGAGATTAATTATTAAGGTGGTAAAAATTATTCAGATGAATACAACAAAAACTACAGAAGTTCAATTTTAGTAAGAATGTTGACATAGTATGATTTGGTAAGAAGAAGCATTTAGAAAATATTCAGTCTACTATGATAGCATTTAACAAAACTGTAATGTGTTTGCTATAGTTTTTATATATATATATATATATATATATATATAAACTATAGACTTGACGTATGAATACGTGAAAGTAGATCTAGTAGTTTTCCTAAAGTCAGATTTACAATCCAATTTTCATAGTATGAACCTTATCTAACAGCTGGGAAAAGTTACTAAATCTACTTTCACGAGTTTATACGTCAGGTCATGAGTCATATGAGGTGCAAATGTATATATATATATTATTAATAGCAATAAAATAACTCTTAACACTTATAGTGAAATATTATCAATGTTGGCCACAGCAAATATTTTAGTATTTTCTAAAAGGCTATTTCTGCGAAAATTTGACTGTAGTTTACTGACCCAACTTAAGGTTTGGTGGTGATGAGTGGCCGGCCAGCTGACATGGCCCAGCCCATTTAAAAGATTTTACCGTTACAAAGATCATCTCTGGTGTCAAATCCCATTATATAAATGGGGATTAAAAAAAGTTACATCGATTTAAAAACTGTCCCATACTATGTATACATTATCTCGTACAGTTACAGCCATATATGTACATTCCCTCTCTAAAATAGAGTTGATTTTTAGACACTTTAATGAAATGGAATGCACTTTTAAATGCAGGGACAAAATTTGTATTCAAAGTGAGGTGTAAGGAAACGCGAGCTTAGGTCAGTATCTTTATAGCAACAAAACCTTTATTAACAACTAAACATTTTAAAAATTTAATTTTACAAAAACAATAATTTTATTTGATATTTATTGATCGCATCCATGTTCGAATATTGGTCAGGTGCGTTATGGGTAGGGGAGAGGGTGGAGAGTCCCACCATCTTTCCACGTTAACGCAAGTACCGTTTTTTATGAAAACCCCTCATTTTTACAAATTAGATTTACACGTTAATAGACCTTGTGTTGAACGTGATAATTTTTAATAAATGAAATTTAAAAAAAGGCAAAAATCACTGTCAAAATATTAATTATTTACTATACCAAGCTCTTGCTCGGAAGGCAAGTGTTCCTTACCCGATTGACTACAGATACATTAATTTTTTCACCCTCCCTTTAAAATAAAAATGATGTAGTAATTTCCCTAAACTCACTTATTTTACCCAAATTGTTTATATACAGTCCAGTCATAAGAAGAACGTTTAAGTATATATATATATATATATTAAATTGCTATGATAACATTTTACTATATTTATAGTATTATTTTATATGGATTGATAGGCTAATATCTATCATAAATGACAGCTGAAGATCACATGACTTGAGGTATGAATATGAGAAAGTAGATATAGTCATTTTTCTAGCTGTTTGCCTATGAAAATATGACTGAATATTTCGATATCGTTAAGAAGACCGTATTTCATATACTTTATAATAGTATTTCGGTAGTAAAAAAAACCTTCCAGACTTCCTAACAAAATCTGGGCATGGTTTTAATTGGCCACAGACAGTGTTTACGTTAGAGCATTTCAATGGCAAAAAAATAAAAAATTAGAGATTGAGTTTTCTAGAAACGGAACGTTCTCATTTGACCTGGACGGGGCTCGAACTACCTTGTCATTGGAAAACTAAAGAGCATGGCCTTTAGTCCGCGTGTCCACCGATGCGGTAAACGCATTCGTCACATCACCAGTAAGGGAGCGGGGGGAAAGAATACGCACATAACTTTGTAAAGGACATAAAATATATTATTTTATAATTATAATTCACATGTGTGTTATCAATACAATCTATAGATTGAAATATATATATTTTGCTCGTTTATTATTCATCTCAATATGAGATATGACTGTAAAAACAAAAAAGTGCAAATGCGTACTCTTATCCGCAGTCGTCCAAGAGAAAGCACTACGTCGTTCAAGAGTAAGCACTAACAATAATCGCACGTGAATGAGCCTTGACCCTTAAAATCAGAACCAGGGTCCACACACTCCACATTGTACCCAATCCTCCCAATCCACCTCATATGACTCTCCACAACCTGCACAAAAGCTTTCTTCCTGAGATTCGTCAATAACATGTGTCCTTAAGAGGCAGTGGTTCCTGATCCTTGGACGTTGATGGTCTCGATAAGTCAAGTAGTTTATTTTCGACTTGACTATTTTATTCCTGCAAGTTTTCTATTTTCTTCTCTTTCCAGTCTTTTCTTTTTTTCCTGCAACGTGTTTTTGTGTGGAGATGATGACAAACTATTGGATTTTTGTGCTGGTCAGAGTCCTTTTTTTTCATGTTGAGTGTTTGGTAGTGGATGACTCGTCATTATACTGATCTTTGGATTTGTATTAGTTGAGCCAGGTGATACAGGGCTAGCATTTGATGACATAGTGTTTTTGGTTGCGATTGTTGATTGGATTATTAGTGATGCAGGCTGGAAATCAGAAAGTCCTATCACTTCTTTTTAAGGCCGTCCAGTTTAGTTGGCTGCTTTCTCAACGTTTTTGAAAGTCACTTTTGATGGGGCATAATCTTTTGCTGAATAAATACCCGGATTATAGGGGTAGATCTCTGTTGATGAAAAAGCACGTTTGGCTTTTTGAATACTGGCCACTCTAATGTATGCTGCTTGGAATAGTCCAGCGACTTTCATCTGAGTGACCACTTGTCCTGGATTAGTAACCATCCATTTGTCTACTCCAGTTGCATAAGCAGATGTTAAAGGATCAAAGAAACCCATGTCAAGGGGCTGTAACATGTTTCTGTCATGAGGTGGCAATGAGAGAAGGGTAGTGAAATTATTTCTACAGAAGAGCACGTACACTTGACCCTCTACTCTCTTAGTTTACGTGATCAACGTTATTTAGTAGCACATTACGGACCAAGTCTGTGTTGCCACACTGTGTTCTACGTTGTAACTATATAATTGTTTTCATACAAAAATGTATCCGATAAATGTTATTATTTCTATTGTATTTCTTAAGTTTATAGCTTGAAAAATTACATTCTAACGTAAGAAAAGAGTTTCTTACCTGTCAATTAAACAGGAATTTTGTTAAACAAAATACATTAGGTTAGCGTTGGTGTTTGCTCCACTAGTAATGACGACACACTAATCTTTTCTCTCGCAGAGCAGCCAACTGCTGAAATTTGACATGCGTACTCTAATACGTAGAGAGGGGGGTGATAAAAGATGGCCTGCAACGTATTCATTATGTACACTCCTAGCAACCGTTCCTTCATGGATTTTACAATGATCTTATCTTATAGTCTGCGCTATAGTGGAACCATGCAAGGTAACCTTGATACCTTTCAGGGTAAACGAAGGGTAAGCCACGATTTAAGGTGGTAGTATGGGTAAAGCGAGGAAAAGGCAGTATTTTTTTCAGTTTTTATATTAAAAAATTGTTTGGGAAAAGAAAACAAGTTTTTTTCCAGTAGAAGAAACAGTTTAATTTTCTTCACATGGTGATCTCAACAGTTCTTGAATATCTTCCAAGGTTGTCCTGGAATTTAATGACAGCTTTTTCACTACATTAAAAAAAAATCATCTAATGCCGCTATGCTCATGACAATTTTTGTTGAAGAAAATTAAACTATATTTCTTCTGAGCAATATTGTATTAATTTTGCAAAAGAAATAGTGTTGCTTTAAAAATTACTCTTACCTCGAGTTCCCTACATATCCAGCGCTACGATGCATTTGCAGGGAAGGGACAGGGGTCTATGGTTAATCTTACACGAACGTACAGACTAGACTGTAAAATTTAATTTCCATGTAAATAGCAGGGGTATTGGTGACGGCGGGGGATGAGGGCTGCTCCTATTGTTCAGTGAAATGACTAGCCTCACGATCCTTAGAGCTTCGTCTTTATCCGCGAGTCCAGACACAGAAAAGGGCAGCCCGTTCTAATGCTGCCAACTTAAGATTTTTTCCTCCCCACTAGATCTAGCTAGTATTTTTTTTTTTTAAGATAGAGTCCTTTGGCTAAAATAATCTAATAGAGTAAAGGGGTTTTTCTAGCTGTTTTGAACCAAGCTCTAGCTTTTTTTTTCTAGCAGTTTTTTCTTTCTATTCTACGTATTTAACGTTCACTTTCTAAACCGATTGATTAAATCAGCACACACATTAAATCTAGAGCGACACTACATTCATCCCGGTTGCTAATTCACTGCGAAAGGGTAAAGTCCAAATTTAACAAATGATACTTTTTTTTCGGCCATGCTGGAAATCTAACGCTTACCTTAGAAGGCAAACACGCTACCGACTTAGCCAAAATTACAAACTTTTTATTGTATTATTTTCTTGATTTTAAAGAAAACAAGGGGTCAGTGAGGCGAATGAAAAGTTAGTTTCGTTAGTGTCTATACTTTCAATTGGGCTATTAAATTATTTCCTGAAATAATTAAAAAATTTAGAATACTAATTTCCAATAATATTTATTAAGAGTCAAGGATTTTGTCAGGTGAATCTATTTTGAGCATGCATTGGCTTCAATAATTTAAAGAAGACTAAAACTTTCATCTTCTTTACCGAGCGGAGATACAGGATTTTTTTAATATAAGTTGGCAACACCGAGTCCATCTGTAAGTGATGGGTAGTTTGGCTGGCTGGCTGGTTACAAGATCGTAGAGATGTATTGTAACTCTTTACACCGCACCCCTTTTTAATGTGAACACAAGAAAGGTCAACAGTATCAGCCCTAAAATGAATTTGATAGTTATTACATCCGATGGAAAAGAATATCCTCTACTGATATTGTGTTTTCTAAAAGGCATACATCACTACCGGGCCATTAACTCCTTGGATCTATCACCTGGTTCAAAGCACCTAGACGCTTTGTAGACGTACAAAATAAAAAATCAAGAAGTGGTTTGTTATTTTAAAATACAGTTTACGCTAAAATGGAGTCAAACATTTGTTTATTTTATACGACGTTTCACGAGAAAGATCGGCTTCCTCAAAAAAATTAAGTAATTTTTAACCAGGTCACAATATGAAATTCTAATGAGCGTGTGATTTCCTTTCAAGTGGAAGGCAACCTTATGGCGATTTCAAACCAATATATGTGCCAAAGGAAAGTTTTTCTCTAAATTTACAACTCTTCAATAAAATATCAATCCCTTGAATTTTATTTTAACTACTATTAGTTGAAGTACTCAGAGTTGCACGGGAGCAATGTTTTTAGTTTAATGATTATACGTAAAAAGCAGTTTTATATTTAAAAATTCCGGCTTACAGGTACACAGGCTCGTGAAAAGAGATTACTAATTTTTTTAAATGTTCAAACCTCGGCGTGCGGTAAATATCGCACAATGCTCGTCGAACTCTTCATTGTATTCATTTAATTTGTTTGTGGTATTTAACGCGCACTTTCTGAACCGACAGATTCTATCAGCACACGAGAATTTCTATGAGCGAGGGCGAAAGGGACTACCAATTTTGCCGGGAAAGTTATTTTCGCATCCCTTCCAGGGTTCTTTTACATGCCACAACCGACCTGGGACCAACGGCTTTACTTCCCCTCCGAAGGAAGTTGTGCTACGGAGTTTTATCGCTCAAGAAAGATCCGTCCACTAAGGCTGGGTTTGAACCCACGAGCATCGGATCCTTAAGCGAGCACTTTACGTCAAGACCATCGAGGTCGACTTTATTTTATTAATATAAGAATATTAGGAGTAGTACCTATGCTATTAACGACTTACTGGAATGAGGAAAGTAGTCTATAGGAGTTACACCTAAACTCGCTTAGAGAGAGGGTAAAGAAACCCACAATGAATAATTACACGTAGAATACCATCACTGGTGCACCCCGCCAAGATTAAAAGCTCATCCTCCCTGTCACGGCTAGTCCAGTCCATTGCGAGACTGAAACCTTTGACCATGTGAGCACCGATGCGAGTACTATTGTTGCGGTATCAACTGCTAATAACCTTTCTCGTATCAACCATTTATTACACATGTTATGCAGTCATCACTTTTGACATATTGTTTCAATTTTGAAAACTCAGAAATAAATATTGTAAGTTTTTACCAACGTTAGCTACCTTCTTCTAATTATTATTGGCATCATCCTCATCATTATTATTTAGCACCTCGTCTTATTACCCGTTCGGGTGGTACGGCTATATAATAATTACGCTAGTGAGTTTGGGATTAGTAAGGTTGAATTTAGAGAAAGTTTAATGCATTTACGCGGAGAGACGGTGGAAAACCATTTAGGAAAAAAACACCGTCAGTACACCCAACCGGGATCAAACCACTCACTATCTCTCCATCTTCAGCAGTCTAGTCTAAAGCTAGAGTAGGGTTAATATTATCTAATATCTCCTAAAAAAGTAATTTATAAGGCGACCCGACTATACGTAGACGCACACAACCCGAGAAGTTAAGGACTGAAGATTTTATCAACTCGGTGGATCTACGATACGAGGCAGATTTAATTTTTTTTTTATATTTTAATTTAAAGAATTGAAGGCTTACTGTATAGAGATCTTGATATTTAAAGTAGGGGTGAATATATTACTATGAAGTAGGGGGTAGTTTGCATAGTTAGTACGATGTGGCAGATGAAGGAGGATTACAAGGGTTTTCAAACTTTGTTTTAAATAGAACGAAGACTACTTTAATTTCGATTTGAGCCGCGGTAGATGCGCAGTTAAAATTTAACGAGTATATTTTTGCTTGCTTCTTGTTTTACTAGCCCTCTAGGCTATCTGCATATTAACACTATTGGGATAGGGTCCAGGGAAGTAGACTCGAGAGGAAACTTACTCGCATTCACATGTAGGGTGAGCGGTAAATAATTTAGGGAAGGTGTTGTGGAATCAGTATACCCAGCCGGGATTCGAACCCCATCGGCGAAAAAACAGACCAGAAAAAACTGACGCCTTTATCCGCGTGTCCACCGCTACGTGTTCACAATGCTGTTATAAAACAGTTTTATTTTTTTAGAAATCAAAAAATATACTGGATTTCCGGTGGACAGGGAGACAAGGAGGTTCGAATGTCAACCATGTGTACCGAGTTATTTTTTTAAATAAATGTTTCCCGATTCTTTTTTTACATAAATGTGGGTACATTTTCTCCCAATGTTTGCTGTCACATATCTAAATTATTTTTGTAGGTATGTGAACAGCTCGAACGGGTATTAATTATTAAGACCCAGAAATAGAGAGGGGTTAAAAAAACTAGCAGGGCTGCTAGGATGTTTATATTAAATTTGAGAATATTTACATTCTCCACTAAGCGCTGGAATAAGTGCACCTATTATAAATGTAATTTTGCTGCACATTGTAAAAAAAAGCCGATTCAAGTAGCGCTCTCTCGCTCTCTCTCTCAGGGCCAACGGATGTCCTGTTGCAAAGTACTTGGGAGTTGAGTGACCAATAGAAGCGCAAATGTGTTTGGGGTGGGGGTGGGGGAGGGAGGGAGTTACTCTCTTGCCCTAGACTTGTCCATTATATCCGGGACAGGTGGCCAAAATAAGGTCAAACATCAAACACGGAAGGGTCATTTATTCGCACCTGGATTATAGAGAATCCAAGACATTATATTTATCATGTCAAACCTATACTATTTTTGAAATTTAAATCATAATTAAATTAAGTTGGAGAAGAAGTGAGGGAAGAGTTACCATATTTTTATGGTTCTTATACAAATAAAAAACCTTTTTGGACAAAACAATTAAATATTGCTTTGGTAGGTACATTAACCAGCCCCGTGGTATAGTGTGGTCAGTGAACCTAGTTACGAGCTTTGGTGTCCCGGGTTCGATTTCCGGCTGGTACCATGGGTATTTTTCTCGAAAGGGGAACTACCTCAAAGGTCACCAGGGTTTGGTTAGTAAGGTTTCTACTGGTTCCATACCCTCACATTTACTATCACTATCACCTCATCCCATCAGGACATGGAAAGAGCCTCTACGGAAAGAATGCATAATTAGTACATTCGGGCGTCTCCTGGGCAACGGTACATAAATCGTAGCTAATCTTTCCACAAACTGGGCTACGAGTAATGTAGCCCAGACGCGCAATATTATTATTACTAGTAGTAGATACGGTTAAGTTTTATTTTCTACACATAATCTCAAAAGTTCTTGAATATTTGTCATCGAAATTTTATCAGGACTTTTTTTACTCATTTAAAAAAATTCTGTTTAAATGTCGCAATGCCCATGACACGTGTTGCAAGGACTGTTTGGACGACTCGAGAAAATTTGGCTAAATACATCCGTTGGAACCATATTTATCTTATTTTAGCCGCTCCAACCATTTATAAATATTTAAAAACCCGCAAGAATACTGGACTAAATTCGCGTTCACTTTTCACCTCAAGCCATTCGGTTTATACGCTCAGGTAGTAATTACACTAAAGTGTAAGGTATAAACATGGCTGAACTTAGAGGACGTGTACTAGCGTTTGTGGGGAGGGAGATCGGAAAACCATTCAGGAAAAACTCACCCCCAATATGCTCAACCAAGACTCGAACCCCAATCTTCCCATCGTCTATTGCGACAGTGACGCCTTAGACCATGCGGACACCGAAGCGATGATAATCATGTTAAAACACTGTAATAAAACTGTTTTGGGCCCGTCTCATTTATTTGAAAAGTCATGGATGAAGTATATTTTTCTTTAAAGAACTATGTAAATTTTCCTTTTAATACTTCATCCATGGATGACCAGGCGAAATATAACGATTTAATTTCAGTACAAGATTTTAAATTCAAGATCTTTATTATTAATACTACTTTCATTAATTACTATTTATTTTACTGAGTTTCAAGCCCATAAGCATTTTCAGAAGTAGATTGAAATATATTACGTATTAAACTTTTCTTTGTTTAAAAGTGTGGTGATAAGTTGGCCACTTTTTACCCAATAGGAAGCTAGCCTTCACAACATCAGACTGCCAAGAACTTTCCTATTGGTTGGTTTTAACACTAGTGACAAGGGGTCCAAGAAGCAAGGGGTAGGTCATATATAAAAGGGGCTGGACCAGCTTCTGCGCAGCTCGAATGCGTCACTCTGGCTCTCCACCACACCCAGCCATTTGAAACACTTCTCTTCACATACTTACCACTTTTACTTTTACAGTCTAGTGTTTATATGAAGGACCTTTTATCAAATATATACACAATTTTCTTTATAATTAACATTGATGTTATTCCACTATATTACTAGTGTTATTTTAACAGTATTCATATGCGTGAACGTATATTTGGTAACTTTTGCTAGCCAACAGATTATGTCCATTCATAAGAAAACAAGGGTATAGTTTGTTGTTTTCCACAGTCGAGACTATCCAAAGAGAGAAAGGTTAGAGCGTTTGGTGCATGTTTTCCTCGTGACCTTGACCGTGGCCCGGGTTGTGCCCGCAGGTGAGTCGAGCCGATGATAACCACGCACTGGGTGTCAGTGTGGTGAAGGTCAGGTAGGCCTTTCTTCGGTCCCGAGCGTTTTCTCCACTTCACTTTCTCTCCCGTCGGATCACCAGAGAGGTAGCTTCACATATGGGACCGAGTTCGACTCCTCTTCATCAGTAAATTTCTCGTTTGACATCTAGCACGACTTTATAGTGTTCGAGTTTATGCGTTTTTTCATCAAATATGCTAAATGCATTTAGCGCTCATTATTACACATGGCTGTTTTTAAATAAAGATAATTAATTCGTTAACTTAAATGTGTCCGAGGATGTCGAACATTATTAATGTTTTTATGGTATATCACCTTAGCTCAGTCGATAGCATGTCTGTCTAAGGAACTACGGAACCCGTAATTAATCTCTGGCATGGCCGAAAAATGTATAATTGATTAAATGTGGGGTTTCCCTTCAACTTTGATGAATTAATGGGCGGGGGCTGGATATTTTGTCTGAGCTTCAAGTTGGATTATAAGTCGTGTGTTGATATAATCATTCTATTTAAAAAGTACAAGATAAATACCTAAAAAAAAAGTGTGCTCCGTGTTTTATTACCCTTCCGGGCCAGACACAGGACTAGGGATGATAGAACAAACAATTGCGTGGAAGAAGAGTGGAAACCGTTTAGGAAAAACCACCCTCAGTACACCCAACCGGGATCCCTGTATTCGGTAGTCTAGTCTTCTGCAAGAGTAGCGCATTAGACCACGCGGTCCCCGAAGACGGTGTCTTGTTTATTGAGTACCTGAAAGATGACTATCATCAAAGAGGAAAACCAAAATGCCCTAGCACCAAGTTACGCTATAGTACAGTGATTTCAAAACTGGGCTGCGGGGGAAAAAGGGGGCGGGCGGGGGGAAGGATGGTTCTAAAATTAGTCCTTACTTGGTTTTAGAACGAGAACTGATTCTCGAACAATTATTAGTTCAAAACTATTTTTTCCCGGCTGAATTTATAGTTCCAGAAATATTCGTTCGTTGTGGCACCGAGGAAAGAAAACAGAGAGTGAGTCAACCTCTGTGGTCGAGTGGTTAGCGTGCCGGCCTCCAATATAATTTTTTTGCAAATAAACCGATCAGGTTATACGCATACATACTAATTACGAAAGTGTGTTAAAGATGATCGAAACTAGGAGGAATTGTACCCGCGTTTGCGTGAAGAGGGAGAGTGGAAAATCCTTTTAACATTTAGGGTGGTATGAAGAACGCATAGTGAATGCTTAGTGAACCTATAATGTAGTTCCGAGCACACTATCGCTCCACCTTTTAACCTATGATGACGCATGCAAACACACGCTAGTGTCAACGAAGCATCCATTTAATTAAGTTATTGCATGCGGGTCTCAGTATACTTCACTGAGATTTGAACCCAAATCTCCGTCATCGACTGTCTAGTCTATTGCGAGAGTGACACATTAGTCCATAAAGTACATTAATGGCGGGTAGTTTTAGAGGTTCATCTGTGTTGAACGCGGAGAGATGATGAGAAATACACGACTGGTATTCTAACCCTGACATTTCCGTCAATGCTGTTCTCTTTTCGATGGTAGACTAGACTGCGAGGCGAGTCGGCAAATGCTTGTTTCTCTTGGCATTGCAGGATGTTATGTAAGCTGCCGAGATATTGGAGCGGTCGTAAAACGAACTGCTACAATGTCTTCGTCGTGTTTTTGTTGTTGTTGTTGATATGACCGGTTAGTCGTTCGACCATTGATCCTCGGCGGGTGGTGAGTGCTATATTATGTCTCAAGAGAAGAGGTTTTTACAAGCTTGTGTACCCACTGTTGATGGTTGCCGAGAGAGGTCGGGTGTTGAGAAAAAAATCGCGCCCGAAAACTGTTTCCAGAGAGGAGGGTGAAGTGGAACGGAACCGGTTTCGACGTCAAATATTGTGAAAGATTATTGTATCTTGTTAGCGATGCGCTTATCTATCCATAAAGTTTGCAGCGTTACTCACACCATAACAAGAGGTTTAAAACCTATTTTTCTTAAAAAATTTAAAATGTTATAAATCAGTAATATATGATTAGGCTAGACCTACAACTAAAGTTGATTTATTCAAAACCGCTTCGGTAGCCGGATGGTCACTTCTGGCATCACTTGGCAATAGAGTTCCAATGACAGACCAGGGTTTGAATCTCGGTCGGGTGTAGTGAGGATTTTATCCTAAATGATTTTCTACAGTCTCTCCGTGCAAATTCGGGTATACTTCCTCTTAACGCAATCTTCACCATTCATTAAGTTACACACTAGAAAAATTAGTACACATGCGAATAGTCTGAAAGGGTAGTAAGACGCAGTGCTTTTTTAGCCACCAAAACTAAATTAAGGTTATGTAGGTAAAAAGAGTTAGTCAGTGTTTTTTCAGTTTCCATAGCAAAACTTTTATTGTTCCGAATAAATAAAATAATTCTCCAGTAGAAACATGAGTTTAATTTTCTAAACATGGTAATATCAACAGTCTAATATCTTTCAACGCTGTCTTCGAATTTAATAACAAACTTTTCTCTTAATTTAAAAAGCTTGTCATCTAATGCCGCTATGCTCATGACATATTCAACAACTGTTAAAATTTAATTTTCTTCACATTTTGATATTATGTTTCTACTGAAGCATTATTAAAATTTTGGCTAAAAAAAGTTTTGCTAAAAAATACTTCCCTTACCCCCCCC
>CABEEJ010000257.1:319633-342607 GCA_901482245.1 Timema douglasi
GT
Organism: Timema douglasi; assembly: GCA_901482245.1. Lineage (NCBI taxonomy): Eukaryota > Metazoa > Arthropoda > Insecta > Phasmatodea > Timematidae > Timema > Timema douglasi. The sequence continues at coordinate 319,636 of CABEEJ010000257.1, forward strand.
GGAGGGGTCGAGGGGGGGGGGGTTTATATAATTCTCATACAGCAGTGGGCAACGCCGTACGGGATTACTAGTATGAAATAAATACCAATTCAAATATAATTTACATTAAAGGATTAATTTTTTTATAAAGGGGGTATAAAAACTAAATAATTTCGTAAGGTCAAATGTAGGTATTCAAGTAAGCGTTAAAATCTTTTTATCTTTTTAGCCAGAATACCTTCTCTTGTTCAATAACCATTTGAATTAAGTATACTATAGAGGTCCATACCAAGATGGAAAAAGGGATGGTTGGAGGGGAGGGGGGAATCACACATGTTAGAGGAAGGAGCCTCCTAAGAGAAGACAAAATAATCAGAGAAACAAAAAACGAGAAATATTTATTAACTATTAAACCAACGATTCTCAACTTTTTCAAATTCACAGCATATTGAGCAAGGTACTAAAATTGTTGAGGCACACTTTCAATCTTTTAAGGAGAGATTTTTATCCTTAAAAAAACTAATATTAAGACTGTGTTTAAAATTTCAATAGATGAAATTCTAACAATTGTACTATATTTAAAAAATTATAATGTTGACTATGGATTTTAAAATATATTTTTATTTCTCAATTTTTTATTTTTTTTCGCTTATTTTTTGTCTTCCTACAAATTATCCGCGGCACACCAGTTGAAAAACATTGTTTGACCCTAGAAAATACCTATTATATAAAGAAAAACCCCAAACAAGTGAGGACCCATTGCTTCTAAATTCCTTTAAACGGCCCGGATATTAGAGTATTTAAATCCACTTTTTTTTAGCAATGCGTATTAATAACCGTTCAGGTTATACGCTTCTGTACCAATTACTCTAATCTCTAATGGTTTTAGGGAGGTTATATTTATAGGAAGTGTACCCGTATTCGCGCGGAGGAAGAGTGGAAAGCCATTTTGGGGGGAAAAAACTGTACACCCGAACGAGGTTCTAACCTCAACCTCCCCTTAATCGTCAGTCTAGTCTACTGCGAGAGTAGCGCGTTAGAACATGCGGCCACCTAAGCGGATATCCGCTCAATTAAATGAAGCATCGTGAAAAAAACACAGGACAGTACCCAGTATGTCCTGTTACCAATTCATCCAAACAGGCGAAACTTGTATTTTTCAACTCACTAATATTTCACCCCTATTTTACGGACAGGCTTTTCCCCCAATTAGTCCCTTAAATCGAGGGTTTACCGTTTCTTTTTGTGTGGACAACAAAGATAACGTCCAACACCCTAGCTCACTCGGTAGCGTGTCTTCCTACTGATTTAAGTGTCTTCGATTAAATTCCCGACATAGGCTGAACAATGATAGTGAAATGTAAGTTTCCCCTTTCTCAGTGTTGAATTAACAGCCGGGGTCCGATATTTTATGTTCTGGAATTTTTTTTTTAAGCGCCGCGTTTTAATACCCGTTCGGTGTATAGGCAGGCCTATATACTAATTACACTACTGTATTAGGGATTGGGAAGGTTTAATTTAGAGAAGTGCACCAGCATTTGTGTAGATGGATAGTGAAGAGCCATTTAGGAAAAAAACTACGTACAATCGAACGGGATCGAACCCTAATCTCCCCGTCTTCGACTGTCTAGTCTATTTCTACGGTAGCGCCTTCTTAGACCATGCGGCCACCGAAGCAGGTAATTGAGTTAGTGCTGCCACGTGTTAGAAACTAAAGTGAAGTTTCTGATAACTGTAGATTATGATTAAAAGACGTATCTTGTCGTATTTAAATTAAATTTAAAAAAATACTTCGGTAAGTTTTGTTTACAGTATTAAATGATTTAGGTATTATTCGTGAAATCGAGTAAAGGCGGTATAAAAACCAACACTTTGTTACAATTTCATATTTTTAGAACGCCGTAGGTAAGGTAAGCATTGCATTTTGTTAACATTCGAGAACAAAATACCTCACTTTGGTTTTGGTGTCTAGTTGAGAAATTAGTATGTTTATCAGCAAAGTATTCAAATTTCCTGATTTTTTCTTTATTTTTAATTATATTCCCCAACATTTCCTTATTTTTCCCGACATCAAAAAATTCCTCGACTTTTCCAGGTTCACCTTGTTATTTCTGCCTGTAGCCAACATGTTCCTAGCACTCAAGTTGAGGCCATACCTGTAAAGTTAGCTTGTCTCGCGACCCCACGTGTTTGTTATGACGTCATTGTGGACATGATAATTCGAATCTCCGGTGTAGCAGAACCACCTAACAAGTTTGGTACTGCGTGGGTGTGGACAAAACATAGGAGAATACGAATGCGGTGCCATCTTCTGAAAAATACTGTAGGTATATACTGTGCAGAAAGTCAACCACGAGGAACCTCAAGGCTGGGCCATCTTCTGAATAATACTGTAGGTATATACTGTGCAGCAAGTCAACCACGAGGAACCTCAAGGCTGGGCCATCTTCTGAACAATACTGTAGATATATACTGTGCAGCAAGTCAACCACGAGGAACCTCATGGCTGGGCCATCTTCTGAACAATACTGTAGATATATACTGTGCAGCAAGTCAACCACGAGGAACCTCATGGCTGGGCCATCTTCTGAACAATACTGTAGCTATATACTGTGCAGCAAGTCAACCACGAGGAACCTCAAGGCTGGGCCATCTTCTGAACAATACTGTAGATATATACTGTGCAGCAAGTCAACCACGAGGAACCTCATGGCTGGGCCATCTTCTGAACAATACTGTAGCTATATACTGTGCAGCAAGTCAACCACGAGGAACCTCAAGGCTGGGCCATCTTCTGAACAATACTGTAGATATATACTGTGCAGCAAGTCAACCACGAGGAACCTCATGGCTGGGCCATCTTCTGAACAATACTGTAGCTATATACTGTGCAGCAAGTCAACCACGAGGAACCTCAAGGCTGGGCCATCTTCTGAACAATACTGTAGATATATACTGTGCAGCAAGTCAACCACGAGGAACCTCATGGCTGGGCCATCTTCTGAACAATACTGTAGCTATATACTGTGCAGCAAGTCAACCACGAGGAACCTCAAGGCTGGGCCATCTTCTGAACAATACTGTAGATATATACTGTGCAGCAAGTCAACCACGAGGAACCTCATGGCTGGGCCATCTTCTGAACAATACTGTAGCTATATACTGTGCAGCAAGTCAACCACGAGGAACCTCAAGGCTGGGCCATCTTCTGAACAATACTGTAGATATATACTGTGCAGCAAGTCAACCACGAGGAACCTCATGGCTGGGCCATCTTCTGAACAATACTGTAGCTATATACTGTGCAGCAAGTCAACCACGAGGAACCTCAAGGCTGGGCCATCTTCTGAACAATACTGTAGATATATACTGTGCAGCAAGTCAACCACGAGGAACCTCATGGCTGGGCCATCTTCTGAACAATACTGTAGATATATACTGTGCAGCAAGTCAACCACGAGGAACCTCAAGGCTGGGCCATCTTCTGAACAATACTATAAGTATATACTGTGCAGCAAGTCAACTATGAGGAAGCTTAATACTTATACAAGGTTGTGCCATCTTTTGAACAATATTGCATGTGTATTATTTCACCTTTCTCGTACTGATCCTGCACTAGTACCGACATCTTAACCTAATTAAAACGAGTGAAAGATTTTCTGCCCCAATCGACAGACGGTCACAACTCCCATTGTCCACCCCTAGCTGTGTGGTGTGGGTGCGCCCCATCATGTTAATGATCCCAACAGAGGCAGCTGAATTAACAAGAACCCCCGTAGAGATACAACTAACCAACATCAGCTGCAACCGCCAGACGCATATCACGTCGTATTAACCCAGTCCAGGTAACGCACACATTCCCGACTAAAGCTTACAGTAGTATGATTCTGGTAATAAATACAGTAGCCGACAGTCTAAACAAATTACTTAGACTACTTACATATACAGTTGGGACAGAAAGTGTTGACATATTTAATAACATTATATATTTACTATTTCAACCACTAAATTCTTCGAATTACTCTTAAAATAACAAAAGATTGACAATTTTCTACATAGTACATAGCCCCGAGTCATTTGTATGCGACTCATCCAAGAACAATTCAGGAACATAAGAATTGTGGTGGAAGTGGAAGTAATTCAACAAGAAACCTTGGGCAAAGCCAAATCAAGTTTCGAAGAGCGCATACTACAGTGTATGGCACATAATGATGGCCATCTTAAGGACATTGTTGATTTTTTATTAATAATTCAAGCATGTATAGAAAATTACCATTAAAAAAAATTAAGTTTAATTTGAAGCATTTAGTGATAGTAAAGATATGGTGTTATTAAATGTGTCAACATTTTCTGCCCCACTCCGTATATACGTCAAATCATGGAATATTCGACTGTCATTCTTTAATGATAGATAATAGATAATATATAATAATAATAATAATAATAATAAGATAGTGAAATGTTATCAATGTTGATCGCAAAAAAAATCATCTGAATTTTCTTAAATTTTCTTCTGACCAAAATCCTGCTAAACTATCTTTTTCAGATCATAACTTTTTTTTTTAAAAGCATGAATCTAATTTAAAAAATCATGAAAATAGCCACATATTACACACCTGATCAAGGAATACATTTGTTCTTGGATGGGTCAATATCATCTACATAATAATGTTATAGGAAGAGGAAAAATATTATCCAAACAAAATGAAAACATGTTTGAAATTGCACTGAACTTTATCATTATAACACAAACTGTGGATTCCTTTACCGACATATTCTATGAATCATAGGGCCGCAACAAAGCTTCACTATTCCAGTATATTCTGTCACACTTTTTGATTCCTTAGGGACAGAGTCTGTACAATCCAGAAACCAATTCATGTCTTCTTTTTCATAGCAAAAGTAGTGTCCGTTGAATTTGTCCGGTTATTCCTTGCCGTAACTTTTGTGAAATGTAAACATAATTGATCTTATAAAGGTGGTGAAAGTTCTATAACGAGAGAGCTTTAAATAAAAATAAAACAAGTGAATCAAAGTTCCTCCGGCCTCCAGTAGAGTAAAAGGGTCGAGTAAACACCCGCCAATCCCCGCATATCCGCCAAGCCTATATGTAAATCCACACATGCGAACCAATTTATCTCGTCCGAAGTGGCTCTGCATCATATTGGCCGTTATTAATAATTTATCAAGTGGAATACAGTGTCTATGCGACGTTATCCTCAAGGTCACCTCTTCTAAGTGGAGAGAACGTGAGTATATTCGACGGCATGCAAAGTCGGGAAACTTTTTTTCGCCGAAAGTATTTTTTTTAAATAAACACGTTGGGACGTTGAAAATATCCCGTGGATTTTGAAACGACCCTTTGAAAAAAATAATCCGTATAACACAATCATACATACATTTTAAATTTCCTTAGGTTGGTTATCAGTAAATTGAAGAATATTTACAATGTTAATTTAGTATACTTGTAAAGATGAATCAAACTTATCCTGGAGAATTATTTTTCTTGGTTTGTTTAGAGAACTTAGCTAATAAAGATTTTACTCGCTTGATATAAAAAGTAGGGGTAGAAAAACAAGACTTTACAGTCACAACAATTCAGTCTATCACCCCCTGACATCTCAAACTGCGTAGCCAACGATCTGATGAGGGTGGGAAACCACACAGTTAAGGCTGGGATAACCCACGGACCGAACCAGAATCCAAACACCGGACCCTCAGATCTGAGTCGAGCACTCTAGCGTTGAGCCCCAACAATTTAGCGGTTGGCATGAATTCAATTAAGTTATAGTTACCGACCGTGAACCGTACCTTAGCCGCTACTTTATCATCATCGCTCTCCAGAGTTGCGTGGTTTTGAAATACAACCCTCACTCCCGTACGGCTGGAATTAGTTACCACAAAACTTCGCCGACAGTTCTGAAGAGATAATCTCCATAACAAATGAAGGAACGAGGTCTAAAAGGGGACGAAGGGAGAGCGAACTGTGTGGGTTTTTAGAAGGTGTGGCTGGGGAAATAATATAGAGCATTCGCGGTGGATTTTTATTTTATTTTACCCCATGGGAGGGAAAGGGTCGACTCCTAGTCTAAAAGTGAGCCAAGTTTGATTCCAGTTGGAGACTAAAGTAATATAGTATGTGTGCGTGTGTGGGTTCATCCAATCAAGCCCTGCCCAAATGTATTTAACATTTCCGGCGCTAGAGTTGAGAGATTAACACTCCTCTGCCCCCTGCCCTCCCTGACAATGGTTTTTTAAAGTCATTTTTAAAGCAGTTTATTTCTAGCACCTCATCTTACGTTCAGACTATACGTATATAATATGTTGCAATTACGCTAATGGTTAGGGATGAGAAAAGTTGAGTTTAGAAGAAGTGAACCTGTATTTGCGTGGAAGAAGAGTGAAAGACCATTTAGTAAAATACCACTCTCAGTACACCCGTTTGGGATTCGCATCCCAATCTCCCGTCATCAGCTGCCTAGTTTATTGGAAGAGTGACGCCTTAAGAGTTATACCATTGGACCACCGAGGCGGGTTCCAGTGTAGTAGAATTGTTTAAAGCGTATTTTAGGGTAGTGAGAAAAAGAGGAGAATAATCTTAGATAAAATATAATATATTCATGAGATTACAAATATTTCCGAAAACTTGCCGATCTCTCCCTAATTTTTACTTTATCCATTTGATTTTTATTTGTGGAAATTTTCTACCTCAAGAATAAAAGGAATCTTGACGTTTTATACAACCCCCTCCCCTCCAAAATAAGAATCCAACTATTATTATGTTTGTCTCCGTGTTTGTCTGGCCTATATGCTATATAGTCATACCTCAGTGAGAAAATGAGGAGGAGGGAGTGTTTTTATTCTAGCCCTAAAATAAAGGGTAGTTTACAGATACAAAAAATGTATTTTTTTAAATGTCTTTAGCAATTTTATTAAAAATTTATTTCTGAAGGGAGTGTTTCATATTATTATCAAAATAATGTTCGCTTGACTGAAGAAAATTAAAAAGGGGTAGTTTACTAATTCTTTTTTTAAATGTTGTCACAGTATATGTAATAGACTGTGAGACAAAGTATGTAAGCTTAAGTCGAACTATTTATTGTATTGGCTTTCACTTGTTTTCTAGGCCCTTCTAAATTCCCGACAAGCTGGAAATTGTTTACTTTTAATATTCTTATCTTACTATAGGGATATATGTGCAATAACCATAGAATTAACAGCAATAGCAGTAGAAATGTTAGAATGATCAACAAAATAATGGGTTTGATCTTATTCGTCGAGATCTGAAGAGTACACCTGGAAGGACCAGTTTCATAATCAGATTGAGTACGCCTCAATTATGGCGATACACTAAATACATGACGGAACCTACTTATAGCCCATTCCATTCCGATATAGGTATGTGTCGCCATGTATTTAGTGTGGTGCCACATTTGAAGCGTACTCAATCTGGCTATGAAATTGTCCCAAAGACTCGAGACGTGGGTAAGGCCCTGTCCTAGCTCGTAGTCTATGAAGGCGGTCTCATGTATTATTCAGGTAGAGAGAGTCCTCATCACTGCTACAACAGAATCCACCCTCACTACAGGGTCTAGCTCCCCTTTAATCTGCGGTGATGCTAGGCTATGCGAGGACCTAGGTATAGACCCACTACACCCCTTTCTCATTCACACTCACGAAAACGTGGCCAGGAGGAGTTTGGATAATTAACCAAATCCCTCGACAAGGAAAAGGTTTTACGGCATCTTGTCACATTTAGAGAACATCAACTTCTTTTAGTTACATTTTTGACAAGGACTTACTTTTTGTTTTGCTTCCCGAAAAATCGAATGTGGATTTGATTCTTATTAAAAAAACGTCTCACCCCACGAATAACACCTTTAGGCAATATAGTTCGAATCAAACGTCACACGTCGTGGTACGCTTTTCTGTATTCAACTTCAGAAAACAGTGGATTTGAAACCAGTGAAATAGTTTAACCATTTGTTTTAAAAATACAACAAAATCGAATCATTATTTTAAAACAAGAATACTTTTAAAATTGACTCAATTTCACGAGCGTTAAAGTTTACTCGATTTTCCGATTAATCAGCCGTAATTTGGCTTCATAAAATCTACCGCTAACGATTGAATATAACTCCACTTTAGTCAATCCACAGGGTAAGAACTTTTAATTATTATTATTACCACCGCCGCGTCTTACTACCCGTTCGTTTATACTCACTTACGCTAATGTGTTATGGTAGGGTGATTGTGAGATGAAGAGGAGGACCTACAGTTTAAAGTGGAATCCGCACCACGAGATGAAGGCCTGGTATTCCACACATTCACAAGTTGTGATTAATATACGTATTCTCAGAGGTGAAGGAAGGGTTTGGCAATCAAATAAATCTGTGCTGGGACCGAGGATTCAACCCCAGACCTCCAGGTCACCAACTTTAATTGATTAAAAAAAAGCACAGGACAGTAAGTTTTGAACTAAGCCATGTGATGTGTTCAGCAGGTCTCACTTTTGGCAAAGGGTGTTGATTTTGACAGCTAGAAATAAGTATAGTGAATTCCACCAATGATAGTTGCTCTACAATAGTGTACGCATTCCTTATAAATTTCTTGAGATGCTTTATAAAAGGCAATAAGAAACTACAGAAAACCCAGCTTTAAAAAAAATCTATGTTAGTATTTTGGTAGAAACTGGGTTTTGGAAGGTCTTTTCACCCTCTCGCGACCTCTGGGATAGAGAAAATATCGTGATTGTAAAAAAAAATGAATTCGAGATTTTGAGGGATCTGAACGTTTCATGACGCCTTGAACCCCAAAAAGTGTGTTGTGCAATCCCGTTTGTTACTGAGATTAGAGCCAAAACCCCTCTACCGGTCAGGGTAAAACTTAGTTTCTAGGGTTTTCATGAGCTTCCCTATATATTTTTTTAGTTAACATAACACTAAAATTAGGGGTAGTTTACTTAGGAGCCAACATACATATTTTTAAAAAGTTTTTTTTCTTCAAAAAATCTGCTTTAACGATTTTGATTAAAACTCGTATCTGGGCACTGTTTAACATTACAAAAAATTGGCAAATTTCATTTACTAAATGAAAATTACCAAGAGTAGATTTCCAGTTTTGATAATATTTCCGCAACTATTTCAGATGCGAAATAATTTGTCACTGTAAAGCTGTAATTCTATTAAAAATAAGAAACTTTTATTTTAAAAGGATAGTTTATAAAACTGATTATTTTCCTCGCTATAAATAAACATAGTTTTAAAAATGGAGTTTAAAATGCACAGAAGAAATAAAGTGTTTTTGTAACATTGTCATTAATTTAATGTGTGTTCTTTGGTGAAATGAGAAGTTATTTTTCCCCGTGTGTTTCTATAACGATGTATATGATTTTGTTTCACATATCTTACCAGTAATAAGTATAATTTAAATCAAAGAGTGATAAAGTTTTGCGGTACAACGTATACTCCATTCACGGTAGGAATTACTCTCTGAAAGGTCCTTTTTCCTACCAATATCCTACTATATAATAGATTTCTGGTAGGGAAAAGGCCTTTCAGAAAACAATTCCTACCGTGAACAGACTTTACCATTCATTTCCTATTAGAATATTCAATAGGATTCAGATAGGAAAAACTGTCTTCCGAAACGTCCTAGCACACTTATAGCTTAGTTAAAAAATAATAGTAATACTTGGGAGGACACGGTTGGTGTGCAAATTGACAATGTGAATAAAGAGTGCCACTATATGTAGATGGTGCCATATTATTGACGGCAAATGATAGTAGCTTGCAGAATGCATTAATTCGATTGAATGTCGCAATAGGCAGAATGGATCTTCGAATTAAATGTCTCCAAAACTAAGGAAGTTTTTTTAGAAGGACGAATCAGGAAATGAGTGTCAGCTTGGTTTATAATTGTAAAACTGTTAGAACAAGTGAACGATTGTGTATCTGGGTAGAGTGTTCTGTAAAAATGGAAGGAGAGATGGTGAAATCGACAAGAGGATGAATACATTTCTGAGATTAGTTGGATGGATGGAGGTATGTGAACTATTTCAAAGAATGGAATAGTATCGAAAGAGGCAAAGATGGCAGTATATAAAAGTGTGTTAACGCCAACATCGTTATATGGACAGATTAGTGTGGATCGAGTGACGAAGTGTGAAGGAAGAGTGGGTGGATCAAAAGGAAAGGGTAGGTCATGTAAGACGTGGCTAAGTGTTGTAAATAAATGTGTGGAAAAGAGAAATACTAAGAGTTTTAAGAATAAAAGAGCATGTAAAACTTGGTGATGTTGAAGCTAAGGGAGTGTGCAAGGATAGGGAAGTTTGGAGAAAGTTAGTGAGGATGGATTAAGTAAAGGTTTGTTTAGCTATATGCACTATTTCTTGCTTACTCCGTAAGAGGAAGGCGTGATTGTGTATTTTTAGTTGTTTTTTTAACCAATTTTTACGGTCAACGATTTCAAAACTATTACTGAGTGCAATGAGACATTTACAGGGTTTACATTGTTCCCTTACTACAAAATTCCCTGTTTTCCAAGTGCTTGACAACACTGAAGACAAGAAATCCTTTACAAAAAAGAAAACAAAGAGCCTCTCAAACAAAGTCACTGCTAATCTTTGATAGCTTCAACTTTCGGATGCAACGCTATCAACCCCCACCTCATCCGATTTCACTCCAATCAGCACAAATGGCCCTCACTTGACGGCGACCATTACCAGCAGAGATGTTAAGGTAATCTACTTAACCCGTGGGAGGGGACGAGTGACATATTGGATGGACACCCTCTGGTATCCAAGAATCCCTTTTCACAAGGGAGACGGGGATCAACTTAGCATAACAGAGGACCCTTAAGAGCTTAATGCTCCGGCATGCCCCGCCAGACTGATTCAAGGCCACATAGGAGAGGGGAGGAGACTGGGTCGAACTGGAGGGATTTAGATCTCTGTGGTTTGATACCGACCAAAAGGGGAGGGTTGGTTGGCCGAGGATTTATTGTTTGTTCAGTCGCAGAGCAACAAGGGGAGGAATGTTGAGCAATGATCACGGTCAGTCTACTTGGTTACAGGCCTAGGATATGAGTCGGGTTTTAATATGCCCTTTAATGCTGCTAATAATTATCTTATTGATACAACTCTGTAGGAAAACGCAAGGATTTAGAAAGGAGGGGGGTCGGGAGGTCCAAAGCCCTCTGGAATTTGAGCAGCCCATATATATACGTAAACTAATGGCTAAAGATATAGTAAAATGTTCTAGTGAGCCCCCAACTACCCTAGAAAATTGAGCTTTCCACACCCTTTGAGAAAATAATATCTGAAAGCTACAAGTTAGTAACTCTATTTTTATTTTTTATTCGTACGTCAAAAGTCATGTGATCCACAGCTGTCACAAATCACCCTCACCATAGACGCGTTTGATACAGCTAGAAATTTATACTCACTTTTGAAAGATATAATCAATGCTATAAAACGACCATAAAATAAAATGTTATCACTTTGACTGCAAAATAATATTTGTAAGTGCCATAATATGGTTTAAACCAAAAGTTAGCCTTCCTCAAACAAATATTCAAGTTTTAAGACGGGGATATATGGGACGCAGTGTTTTTGGGGTTTTCAGGGAACATTTTTTTTTTTACCAAAATATTTCAAATACTGCTTCACTACAAACAATATTTAATTTTCTTCACATGGTGACACCAACAGTGTTGTTGAATATCTATCAAGGATGCCCTGGAATTTAATTACAACTTTTTCTCTTCATTTAAAAAGTTTCTCATCTAATGCCGCTATGCTCCTTAGAGATATATTTTAAAATATTGTTATCACCATGTGAAGAAAATTAAACTAGTAATATTTCATTTATTTTAGCCATAAACTGTGTTGATATAAAAATAGTAAAAACAATAGCCTTTTTTCAAGCGTCCCCTGCCACCCTACCTTAATAAGGCTACAACAAAACATTCTAAGATGATTGAGAAGAGTTTTAGTGGTTTTGAGCTTTAGGACTTTCATTCCTATAATACCACAGTGTAAGGATATTTCCGTTAAAGTAGACGACGGCCTTAATTGCTATTGGACAAAGAAAGAATTGTTTTAAAACTACCCTCTATCTTGTACATAAAGTGAGATGCAACAGTGAGTTGAATGACTGCTCAGTGACTCAATCACACCTGTACCTTCACATGTAACCCACACATCATAGTAGTCGCAGGTTGCATTGTTCTCGCGTGTCTCTCAATGGGCTAGGCAAAGTTGACACGAATGCGCAAGACAGAGTTTTCAAAACGGGGTTTGTATCCAGTCTCGTTTGTGGAAACGCATTCCATTATGAGTGTTAACAGTGAGTCCAGAGTATATCCTCATGGTAGGTATTGCCTGTATACTGTTCTGAAATATTTATTCCCTCTTATTTTAAACCGTTACCAGTTGTAGCATTAGATACTTGAACACCTTGTCGCTAAATCCCGATCGAATGTTCTTAGCATAGTTTTTAATCCTTAATTATTTGACACACTTCCTTAATGCAAATTAGAGTACATTGTCTCTAAATTCGACCTCATGTGTAAATATACAGATGGCGCTAACAGGTAGTAAAATGTGGTGCAGAAAAATAAAATTATCAACCAAATCTACTTTCTTGTATAGTGCTCATTCATACACCAAGAAATATGTTTTGACAACTCTTTAAGATATATTAAACCCATACCGGGTGAAGGCATCAATCTTGTTTTGTCTGGTTTGCCGGTTACATGAAGGCGGAGGTTTGCAATCCCAGCTGGGTATAAAAATGTGTTTTACCAAATAGTTTATTACTCTCCTTTAATGTCAATGAGGGTACATTTTCTATATATTCTACCTTACTCACACTCAATACTTTAATATAAATATGTAGATATCCCGGACGGGTAGTTAGCCGCAGTGTACAAAAAAAATAATCTTGTGGAGCGTGGTATGCGTGTGCACAGCGAGTACATCAAGATGATTACTTCCCCAGCTCGTGTTTAGAAATGTGGCGTGCGACTTGTTAAGAGTTTTACTACGCGTGCGCGTAATATCTTGATTTGAATAGCACGCATAGAGAGCCTCGTTTGTTGAATTAATAATGTAGTTTATCATTTGTAGACTACATAATCAAGGGGGGTATTAATTTATGAAAACATAACTGTAAACAGTAGAACTCACTTCCTCCATGTTCTTATCGTTACTACAGTCTTCCTAGTAGTTCTGTCAACAGTAGACCTCGCTCCCTCCATGTTATTATCATTACTACAGTCTTACTAATAGTTCTGTGAACAGTAGACCTAGCTCCCTCCATGTTATTATCGTTACTACAGTCTTACTAATAGTTCTGTGAACAGTAGACGTCGCTCCCTCCATGTTATTATCATTACTACAGTCTTACTAATAGTTCTGTGAACAGTAGACCTAGCTCCCTCCATGTTCTTATCGTTACTACAGTCTTACTAGTAGTTCTGTGAACAGTAGACCTCGCTCCCTCCATGTTCTTATCGTTACTACAGTCTTACTAGTAGTTCTGTCAACAGTAGACCTAGCTCCCTCCATGTTATTATCGTTACTACAGTCTTACTAGTAGTTATGTGAACAGTAGACGTCGCTCCCTCCATGTTATTATCGTTACTACAGTCTTACTAATAGTTCTGTGAACAGTAGACCTCGCTCCCTCCATGTTAGTATCGTTACTACAGTCTTACTAGTAGTTCTGTGAACAGTAAACCTCGCGCTCTCCATGTTATTATTGTTACTACAGTCTTACTAGTAGTTCTGTTTTAAGAGCGAACTTAGCTCCCTCCATGTTATTATTATTGCTATTGCAATCTTAATATTTCACTTTGGATTTGAAATTTTAATATTTCCTTGCTGATGAAAATAAACAAAGAACAAATTAATAATATAATCAATAGTACGTTATATTCAGAGTGAATAACAGTTGTTCGTGTAGTTTAAGACAGCAGTCTTGAGGTGTCCTGATTCCGAACAGTTCTGATTGCGAAAATGAGATTGTTAGGTATATGGGGAGGAGTCCAGATTGCGGACACGTCATGTTGCTATGCCATCCCACCACTAATTTGATAATAGGCGCGGCCCACGGGGGACCTAGCTGTCATGCGTTACTTCAGTCTCGTGTCTTAAGTTAACTAAATTACAGACACGAATATTTTTAGGTTAGGTTAGGCTAAGGTAAGCTTGATCAGTAGAAGAGCCTCGGTGGCCGGTGGGTGCTGCCAGTAACCCCTTCCACTCGTGTCGCCAGACTCACGTAGGAATTCCCGCGAGTTGCTCTTTTACTTGTGTGTAATTTGGACATTGAATATTTAGGTGGCTATAACATTTTTGGGTGTGTTTGCAATCTGGACTGTTTGCAATCAGGATACAACCCAGTCTTGAAATGTATTTTTTAACACCTTAGTTAATCAATTGCTTATAATCTTAAATTAAAATCACTTGAAATGAAGTATACATCGAAAAACCTTTTGAGCAGCCACCATCTTAAAACGGAAGACCAGATTTTAAAACCATGTAGCCCTTCATAGATCGTTAGGCCTAAGTTCAAAGAATATCCCACTCAAGTTTTATTAAAATTGATCCAAAAATTCAATAGTATCGCGAAACAAACATACGGACGGGCGGGCAGACAGACGAAATTCTAAATGGTCAAGTTGAAACGGGACCTCGCTACACTCGGTCAAATATATTAAAATTTTTAACTTTTATTTTTTGCAGAGCGTCTTAATGCCCATTTAGGCTCTAGGCATTTAATTAATTTAATGGGATTAGATGAAGACGGTAGAATCTAGAAGAAATGTACCACCATTTTCGTAGAGGGTGAGTGGGAAACCATTTATAAAAAGACACCCTTAATACACCCAGGCGGGACCCGAGACCCTGCCTCTTTGTTATCGACTAAACCAGGCTGGGTAAGCTTTACATGAGACACTCACCTAAGTGGTTGTTATTGTTGTGGTATTGGTGCTGTGATGCAACTGGCGTTATTAGGCCATGTACATGTATGATGAGTGTAACATGTAATGTAAGCAACACTATATTGTCGTTCGTTTGGACAGACAGCGAAGCGAGCGTGTAGTGTGATGCTCGCAAGACGGCTCGTTCTGATCTGTCGGTTTTCAGACCAAACACTATAGAGTGCTCGCAGTGTGTCTGGGCGTGATTCACGGCGGCTGTCGGTTTTCAGACCAAACACTATAGAGTGCTCGCAGTGTGTATCTGGGCGTGATTCACGGCTGATGTGCGAATGGTGGTCTGATTACTTTACTCTACTTACTATTTTAATTTACTTACTTTCTTACTTCGATTGACTTTGATAAAATGACAAATATGTGGAGTGGGGATAAATCGCTTGAATTTATCGAGATTTACAAAAGTAAAGAGATTGTATGGAACCCGAAACACCCAAATTACTACCCAAAATTATTTTTTGAATAATAACACCTGGTTAGAAATTGATACTTCTATAGAAATTGATGCAGCGGAATGTAAAATTAAAGATTTAAGGTTGCTAGCGTCGTATCAAAGAGAAAAGGGCACAAAAAAAAAGGTTTATTTTCACTTTTTCATTAAATACATAGCACTAAACCAAGCCACAGCAACTAGTAGCCGGCTGTTCCGGCATATTCACGGCGCGTTCATGTGACGCCCACACGTTACACCCGTCTGTACGTGGCTTTGGAGTATGACTGTTCCACAAGAAACTAATTCTATGCCCCGATTTCCTTGTGAATAGATATAAACCCTGATTAGATAGGGATGTTATCTGAAGAAAGGCCTCCTTCCCCCTCTAACTGAATTCTACAATTTAGCAGGAATTTGGTGGGAAAAAAAGACCTATCAGGCAATCATTCCTACATAAGCAGCTAGAAAACGTCACTAAAACTATTTTAGCGTATTCATGCGTCAGGTCATATGATCTACATCCTGTAAATTTTGATATATATTATCAATAACTATAAAATAACTCGAAACACATAGGCAAAAGCCCAAAAAAGCACACCAAACAAATCTGGACAACAATAAATGACAGCAAACCGCCTAGGTGGCGTAGTTAGCTAACGTGCTAGTTTCGTGTTGAACTTGACTGCCGAGAACGGGGAAATCGAAGTTCGAATCTCACTCAAGTGAATTGGAGGTAGTTTTTCCTAAATGGTTTTCCACTTTCCCTCCACATAACACGGGTTCACTTCCTCTATATGCAACCTTCCCAATTCCCAACCCATTAGCGTAATTAGTACTTAAGCGTATAGCCCGAACGGGTAGTAAGACGCGGTGTTAGATCTTAAATAATGACAGCAAGCGTAGAAGTTTCATATTAAAGATGTCGCTGAAAACGGATTAACGTGTGGACTTATTGAGTGGCCGTGATAATTAGGGACAACACATTGGACATGTAATGTAATTTAATTAAATGTTTTAACATTTTATTGCGTATAGCCCGAACGGGTAGTAAGACGCGGTGCTAATAATAATAATAATTTAACATTTTATATTTTTATGCATTAAAAATACGTATATTTACATTTATTTGTGTATCTGTGTATTTGCCTCTGGGTTCAGACTTTATGGTATTAAAATGTTATCAATGTCGACCACAAACAATTAAGTATGTATTTTCTAAAAGGTGCTCCAAATGTCCATTGCTAAGAAAATAAAGTTATAGTTACACTCCTGAATTGTTTGATAAGAAAGTTTTTACGACGATCAGAGACGTGCAATATCCGTCCTTCCTTTATCCACGGGAGCGAGTCCCTTCGCAGAGGGCTGTCAGTTGTCACAGATTTATAGTTCTTTTAGGAGGTGGTGGTGTGCATGTGTGTGTGACGTCACAATCTTCATGGTCGAAAGAACCCGAGACGTACCTCCCCCACCCCTTTCACCTCGCCAACCCCCAAAATGTCTCCCTCTTCCTATTGAAATGATTGCGAGGCGACTGTGATGGCGGTGTTGAATAGTTGTGTGTTCCTATGGGGGCGTATTTATCAAGTGGGATCCCCTTGGGCTGTGATGTCGTCGGTTGACGGAGGGGGGGGATAGTATTCAGAAGTGGAGGGGAGGGAGGACCTTTTTGGTGGTCTCAAAGGAAGATATGAATTGCTGGGGGAGTCTGGTATAGAAAACGCTGATGAAATTCACAGTTATGTTTTACAATGCTGTAATCTTGTTTGGAAGGTCAACCTTATAGTTCTCTATGAAGCAATGGCATTCAACTTTTTTAGTTCGTATTCCCCCAAATATAAATCCCCTTCTGCTTTTTACCCCTACGCCTCCCCATAATGCAAGTTATACATTTTCTAAATGTCTACAAATAAAATAAATTGAATAAATTTTATCAAAACTAATGAGAAATATGTAATATATTTCAAGTTGTAGGGACCCCTAGGATGTATTTACGTACCTCAGGTTGAATACCACTTCTCAAAAGCTATGTGAAGGACCCGCTTCGGTGGCCGTATGGTCGGTCTCTCTCTAGGGCGTCACACTTTCATTAGACTCGACTGCCGATTACGGGGAGATCAGAGATCGAATCACGGTCGGGTGTACAGTTTTTTTCCTAAATTGTTTTTCGCTTCCCCTCCACACAAATGCGGGTACACCTCCTCTAAATTCAACCTTCCTCGTTCCTAAAATATCAGTGTAATTAGTACGTATACGCATTACACAAGTGGATAGTAAAAGGCAGTGCTAAAAAAAAGAGAGCAAGAGCAATATGAATGTTATTTGAAAATTATCTGTTATTGCTACATAGATCGTGGTAAGTTGCGAAAATATGAACTTTTATTTCTAACGAATAAACCAAGTTTCTTAAAGATTTCTTTTAACCCGTGCTCTTGTTCCAATCTTTCCCAAATAATGTCCACCGAAGTAAGGACACCTAATAAAGCTTCTGATTCTACGAGTCAAAGTGAAATTAACATTTCAGTAGAGTTTTGGAGGGAACCAACTTATAGAAAACACTAACTTTATTTTAGGTCAATGATCACATTTTACTACTATTATTATTAGTGCTGTTTACTAAGTAATGATAATATCTATCAAAATTGACGTTTGTATTTCACATGACCTGATGTGTGAATACGTGGAAGTAACAATAATAATAATAATAATATTTAGCACCGCGTCTTACTACCCGTTCGGGTTATACGCTTTAAGTACTAATTACTCTAATGGATTAGGAATTGGGAAGGTTGAATTAGAGGAAGTGAACACGCATTTGCGTGGAGGGAGAGTGGAAAACCATTTAGGAAAAACCACCCCCAGTTCACCCGACCGAGATTCGAACCTCGATCTCCCCGTCCTCAGCAGCCGAGCTCAACACGACAAGCGCGTTAGCCAACTNCGAGATTCGAACCTCGATCTCCCCGTCCTCAGCAGCCGAGCTCAACACGACAAGCGCGTTAGCCAACTACGCCACAGAGGCGGGTGTGGAAGTAACAGTTTTGGTAGCTTGTATGGCTGTCAAACAGATCCATTCGTAGGAAAATAAATTGTATAATAATAGTATGATTTTGTAGGAAGAACAGTTTAAAAAATACAGACATTTTTGTGATCAAGATTGCTATATTTTTAGTATATTATTGATATTATGTTAATGATATGGATAGTATCTATCAAATTATTATTTTTATTATTAGCACCACGTCTTACTACCCGTTCGGGTTATACGCACTTACGCTAATGTGTAATGGTAGGGTGATTACTGAGATGAAATGGAGGACCTACAGTTTAACGTGGAATCCGAACCACGGTGGAAGCCTGGCATTCCCCACATCCACAAGATGTCTTGTCAGAGGTTAAGGAAGGGTTTGGCAATCAAATAAGTCTGTAACGGGACCGAGGATTTAACCCCGGGCCCCCAGCACAGAAATCAGACACCTTACCCCTAGACCACCAGGTCACCCAGTATCTATTAAAGGTGACGGTTGTCGATCATATTACTTGATGTATGAATACAGTGAATTGTTTTAGTAACTTTTGTAGCCGTCAGATAGTGCTCGTCCTACCAGCATTCTACTATAGCTCCTCTTGTAACCAGTATGCAAACATCTGCCTGACGGGCTAGTATTGCGTGTCAGTAAGAGTCGTGTTAGTAGAATAATGAGTAACAGACCACGCCACTACTAATAAATCAAACCATCCAGGGGCAAAGGTAGACTACGGTATTATTTTTGCTCCCCCACCTGCCGCTAAAAATATGTCCAGATAACACGGGCCTAAAACTTTTCAAGGGTAAACTTCCGAGAACTCCTTTAGTTCGCGCTTGACCGAAGGACTTGGTCAGATCTTAGAGATTATTTATATTTACGGTGAAAGTGAAGAGAGCACAAGTTATGTAAAGTATTTTTACAGTTTTTTTTATATCAAAACAATTTTTTCGTCAAAATAAATCAACTATCACTCCAGTAAAAACATAATTTAATTTTCTTCACATGACATCAACCGTTCCTAAATATCTATCAAGGGTGTTTTGGAATTTAACGGCTTTCTCTTCATTAAAAAAGTTTGTCATCTAATGCCGCTATGCTCATGATAGATATTCAACAATTACTGTTGATATCAACATGTGAAAGTTTTTTTAATGTGTTTCTAATGAAGCAAAATTTTATTTATTTTGGCCAAAATAAGTTTTTATACAAAAACTGCAAAACCACTGTGTCTCGCGTACCCAACACTCCCCACCTCAAGATTGTGTGAGTGAGTTTCGGAACTTTATCACAGTTGTGTTTTATTTATTTAGCACCGCGTCTTACTACCCGTTCAGGTTATACTCACACGTACTAATTTCGCTAATGCATTAGGGATGAGTAAGGTTGAATGTTTGAGAAAGTGTACCCTAATGCGCGGAGGGAGAGTGGCAAACCACCATCACTACACCCAACCGGAATACGAACCCCAATCTCCCCATTACCAGCAGTCCAGCCTATTGAGAGAGTCACTCAGTGACGCCCTACTCAATTTGACCACCGAAGCGGGTTAACGTTTTATTTCTCGTTCATTTATAGTAACCTAGTTTAACCTGGAAATTAAAAAAGCTTTCCTTGCATTGCTCTATTATGGCGCAGCTTATTGGTTAGGCCAGTGTGGTCCAACTGGCGGCCCGCATTCACTGAAAATATGACCCTCACCGTATGTGTTCTGGAGGACAATTAAAAGGAGCCCCTTGATGGCAAATCTGAAATAGCTAATCATTTTAATGTAAATATATATTTTAAAAAAAAGGTCATAATTGCATTTTATTGTGAATTTATTGGATTAAAAATTATATGTAATCAATATATTATTTTATATTTATAATACTAGGTTAGTTTGTGAAAGTGTGTACGTATATATGCCAGTATTTGTGAGAAGGTAATCAACTTTTTCTGGCAATAAAATTGGAAAGATTCTACCAACCAAAAATAATATATATAAAAAAAATATTGAAAGTAAAATGGTTAATTAAGTATTGTTTATAAACCTATATTAGGTTAGCGGGATTACCAAATATATCTTCGGCCCGCGGTGCAAACTGATAATGAAATTTGGCCCTTGGGATGGAAAACGTTGGACCACCCCTGTGTTCCCTCAAAGAAGACTGCTACATTCTGATTTTAATAGGAAACCAATTATTCTAAAACTGTAAACTCGTGTTGCCACATAGGCGGGAAAAATATATTACACTTGTATTTACACTATTAAAGTTTATGCGTATAAACCGAACAGGTAGTAAAACGTGGTGATCAAAATAAAATGAAAAATTAATAGCTTGATAATAAATTATTCAGAGATCCATAAGGAAGTATTAAGATTTTGTTAACTTTTTAGATTAACTTTAATAAATCAATACCTATTTCCAGAATGCCAAATTCTAGTATTTTTTATTGATTTTATTTATTTATTGGAAGTATTTCACGTGCACTTTATGAACATACTGATTATATCACAACACGACTTATAAACAAATTTAAATCTAGAACAGACAACATCCAGCCCCCAGCCATTAATTCATCACTGTGAAAGGGTAAACCAACATTTCCCCAATGGTACATTTTTAGCCCATGCCAGGAATCGAACCCAAGATATTAGACACACATGTTACCAACCGGGCCAACTTGACAAATTTTAGTGAATTTAAATCAGTGTTGGTGGTCGAAAGTGGGCTTCCTATAAATCTAATCAGAGGTTTACCATTCAGGGTAAACGAATTTTATAGCCTTGATGTATTCCTGCACAAAATGTAAACATGATTTTTGGTCCAGTGATGGAGCCAAAGGACAGTTCACGGAATCACCAGTGGATAGTTTGTTGATGCTACATAAATACTTAATACCCAGAGTGGTGAGCACATGCCTGATTTGCCAGTGACCGGTACTTCGGGGTTCAAATCCCGGCTGGCTAAAATGGAGAGGATTCTTTTTGAATGGGTTTAGATTCTCCCTCCACGTAAATGTGGGGTACATTTTCTCTTAATCTTCCTTCCTACTCGTATATTCCGGTTTTCCCGATGACGAGGGAAGTCGTGGTTTGAATCCTGATCAGGCGCTCAAAGTATGATTAGTTTTTTCTAGAATGGTTTCCTGCCCTCCCTTCGCACAAATGTGGACACATTTACTCTCAGCCTTCCTTCCTACTCATCTAGTCCGGTTTTCCTTATGACGGGGAAAGTCGTGGCTAGAATCCTTGCTTGTCATTCCTTGCATATTCCGGTTTTCCCTATGGCGGTGGAGGCCGTGGTTCAAATTCTGACCTGACGTTCCAAGTTTGTTATTAAAATTATCTACCACTCCCCCTTTAAGCAAAGGTGGGTGAGTTTTCTCTCAAATTCTACCTTCCACATCCCTACCTCATTAGTGCCAGGATGGTTTGTAAAACGTGGTGCATAAAGATAGCTGTACATTTGAAACACGTTCATCAGAGATTTAAGTTTCACAAGAAAATGTTCAGTAAGACTCAAGCTCAGCGGTTCTCAAACTGGGGTACTTACAAGACTTTCAGGGGGTACACAAGCATCTCTCAAAGGAAAACTTGTCACAATGACAAGAGAACCACGTGTCGGGGAATTTTCAAGGCGTCTAAGGGAAATGTTCTCCTTTATTACCTGACATTTGCCATTTTAGTAAATTTCATCATGGAGGTACATTAGACTTTTGGTCATGACCAAGGAGTACAATCTAAAAGAAAAGTTTGAGAACTATCGCTTAACTTAAAAACGATTAGGAAGTGTGATTAAAATTTAAGTTTTATATAACTAAGATCTTCGGACAGAGGAGAAAGGTATAGAAAAGCCGTATTCTCTAGAGACTTATTAACTTTTCAGGAGGTCAGAGGTTAACGAAATTTGAATTGAAAGACAAAATTAAAGCTTCTTTGAGAAACATTAATGTTTGAGGTCTTTAGGAAGATCATCTAAGTGAGCAGCTAGTTTGGGGCAAATTTAGGAAAAGTGTGAAGACTAACTGAAGCTACATTGATGAAATTAAATTATAAAACCATTACGCTCAAACGATGGCTAGTAAATTAAATAGGTACCAAAAAAGAATGTTAGAATAACATATCATAAGAAACATGTTTATAGAGTTCTCAAATTAAGAAAAATGTTAGTCTACTTCTAAAAACAAGGCCTAAACATTATTTTTTTCCTCCCCATACTCCACGTCATATAAACCCATATATTTACACTCAATGGGTGGGGAATAGTTAAGATAGAATTATGAGGAAATAAAGCTGCATTTTCGTGGAGGGAGAGTGGGAAACATTTAGAAAATAATAGGTACCTTAATATACGCAGCCAGGATTCAAACCTTGACCTATAAGTTACCTACAAACCGGACAATACCAACGACTATGTCCGCGTGCACACCAGTGTTGTGAATCTATATCACCACGAGCGATTCCGTGAAATGTGTAAAGGCTCCATCAATATTTGTTTCGCCATCTAAATAAATGCAGTTAGTGGGCTATACAAGATAGAAGAGGGGA
>CABEEJ010000258.1:0-24308 GCA_901482245.1 Timema douglasi
AGGTCTCGGTCGGACTTGGCGAAACTTGGTGAGGGTTGGTGAGCCTTGGTGAGTGAGAAACCTCCATATTTCTAGGTTGTAGTGTTGTGGACATTCGTTGTTTGGAACATCGTTACAGGTGATAAAAGGGTAAAAATTTAGGGTTGTATCTATTTTTTAATTCGACATAATAAAAAAAATAACGATATTAAAAAAATGTCTAAAAATTATAGAAAAATGTTAAGGGTGGACAACCCTTATCACTAAGGGGTATGAAAAATAGATGTTGGCCGATTCTCAGACCTACTCAATATGCTCACAAAATTTCATGAGAATCGGTCAAGCCGTTTCGGAGGAGTACGGGAACGAACATTGTGACACGAGAATTTTATATATAAGATTATCACAAACATAACTTTTTTTTACAATATTTATTTACACACAGCGAAAAGTATACTGTGAATATTTACAATATGTATTTATTAACACAAATATAGCAGTTTTTTTAGAATATTTATTTACACACAGTGAAAAATATACTGTGAATATTTACAATATAGGGGGAATAGTGGCCTCGGTACTAAATATGATATATACATAAAGTGGATTTTAATTTAAACTAAAATAAATATATAAACAAACAGTTTATTATATATATATTTGAATAGATTTAAAATAAATATATATACAAGCAGTTTATTATATTTGTCTAGAGAGAAAATAAGTATATATAAAAAACAGTTTATTATATTTGACTAGAAATAAAATAAATATATAAACAAACAGTTTATTATAATTAAAATATATACAAACAACTAATTAAATATAAAAAATAAAGTAGACGGAGGATTGTACTGGCAAATAAAAAAATATAAAATTAACCCGGGTGCATAAAATAAATTTTTTAAAAATATGCTTGTTTTCATGCACAAAAAATTATGAAAAAAATTCTCAAATCTTTGAAAAATGGTATGTCAGTGGAACTGTCCAGAGTGAAAGAAAAAAAAAGGTGATTATTTAGCCCGTCTAAATGATCACCTTTTATTCGTGGCGAGTGCGTTTACAAGGGCTCTGATACCCAAACGGCAACGTATTAAAATCATCGGTTATCCGACGTTTGGTTTACACGGGCCAGTAGACATTAGTCTGTGAAACGGTACATACAGTCGTAAGACTTTTTATTACAATTTTGTGCGGTATCTGTATGTATCTTTCCGCAGCCTGTTCAGTGACCATCGCTTTCAAAACATCAACATTAACATCGTTCTGGTTGCCAAAGTTTATGGTGATCCCGCCAAATTTGCACACCGTTTTTGTTTTGGCAGGATTGCCACCAACACAAACTCGGTACGCGTAATTATTAGGAACGCCAGATACAAAGGAGCTAATGTAACTTCCCGGACAGTAATCCTGAAGTTCATCAGTGAGGTCACCTAAATGTCTCTTGTCGGTGGACTCCAATTGCTGGGGAGTTCAGTGAATAAAACGCTATCTGAATCATGATACAAAACGTGGTCCCCCAATTGTTCAAGGATGCTGTATAAGTGCAACATACCATAGGAGTCGTGTAGCATGCCCCCGCCACACACGTGTTAGGGTTAGGGCGCAACGTGTCACGCGCATCCTTGTAATTGAGGAACATAACCTCATCATTAACATCAATGACGCTGTCCACGGTGATGTACGGATCCGTCAAGTACTTGTGGATGCCCTGATAATCGTTAACAACGACTACATGTGGTAAATCGGTTCTTTGCCCAAACTTCCACCATAGTGATTTTAAAAAGAGATTAGCCAGAGTGCGGAGACTAGGGTTTTTACAAACAGATTCGAAATCGAGTTTTACCCCTTCTCTTTCCTCATAATTTTGAATATAAGCTAACTTTTCCTCTTGTGTAGTACACCACTCTGGCCATCCGGTGGCTTCTTGCTTAATTTTCAAAAAAGTATCAATGTACCCGTGAAACAATCCGCCAGAACGTGTCTGACGGTCGTAAACAGATACATTGTACTCCCACACTTCGTGTACTGCTTCAACGGTGTAGCCTTTCTCAACGGTTTTCCGGATCTCGTCAATCACCCAGACGCCTGTCAACAAGCGATATTTTTGTCGTTGTTCTGACACGCACCTTGGTTTTACTCCTCCCCGCATTTCCTGCACAAGATTAACATTAGTTTGTCGTGCATCCGTGTAGGTAATACGGGCATGAATAAATACCGCGGAGGTGTCACTGTAACTTTGGCTATGCCTTATACTTGATCTATAGACGTAAAATTTGGTTCCAAGTGAATTTTGGGATGTCCGACGGGGTATTTTTTGTACTTGCAAACGTATGGATACAATGAACACACATCAAAAACTTGATCTTATCTCTACAAGAAAGGCCTTCTTCGTGGAAGAGCTTGATACAATTTGTTGGCCCGCCAAAGAATGCATCCCTAGGGCTGAGAGGCTCCTTGGTATACACCGCGTGCTTGAGCACAAATTGCTGCAAGCCCTTGTCTGTGCGTTTCATCGCATTAAACATACACTCCCACATCTCTACGACCGTGCAGCCGGCATTCTTAAACTTTTCAACACAAGCCATGGTCGCTTCATAACGCGTCTCCATGGTCTCGTGGGAAATACTTTTGATAGGGGAGGTCCTGTCAGGGTAACAGAGAGAGCACCCGTGCCAATAACATCCCCAGAACTGGAAGACGGTGGTGGTATATCCAGCTTTAACAACGCCATCTACACGTCGCCCTAGCACATAATCCTCACGGCCGTTACCCGCATGAAGAATAGAGACACCGCGTTGATGGGCATCCCAGCAAAGCCATTGTACAGCGACGTGCGACTGTTGGTCTGCGCACCGATAGCCACCGTTAGGGATAATACCGATAGTATTCTACTTAAGATGACTATCGTGGTAAACCAACATGACCACTCCAGCTATCGTACACGCCTCTCTGAAAGGATCTACCTTTGCTTTCTCCATGAGCATCTCTCTAAACTTCAGGCAGGCCTTCGGTAGGATCTCTACATCTTTCACACAATACAGTTCCAACTAGCATTTAAAATCAAAGACATAATTTTCTTTGACCAACTCGTCATACCACTTCTCAAAGTGCTCCTTTCCCTCAGCTGACATCTCGCCGATGCCGTAGTCCTACTTTCGCGGCAAGGGATCCCTATACCCCGCGTTTTCTTTTTTGTTGAAGAAATGGGGTAAGTGTCCCTTGGCCAAAGACTCGTCCAAGCCAAACGTTTTGGGCAATTTGGACAACGACATCGGGAGAAAGTTCAGCGAGTCAATATAGTGGAACGGGCCGTAACGCATGGACATGATTTTTCCACCGTTCATTATAAGTTCTGGAGTCCATTTTTTTACCCCCATCATATATTTTAAAATAAAATTTCCATTATAGGATTTTGCGTTATGGCCGAGGAGGGTAATATCCTTAAATTTTGAAGCTTTAATTTGTTCTATAAATTCAAAAAATTGGGACATTGTGGTATCACCATTGAATATGCGAGTCCTGTCGCCCCCACATTATGTGCAATGCTAGTCATTTGAATCTATATGAACACAGACCTTGCAACACGTATTCATGACACATAGGTTAAGTTCGTGCAAGTACGTGTCAGCCGAACCTTGAAGAAAGGTTTTTTGTCTACATTAAAAATCATAGAATAAAAACATGAAATTGTTCTTTTCCAGTGACGGCTTGGATGGGGCCTGCTTCATATAACAGAATTGACCAAAAGGACGATAGGTCTTTCATACTCTTCAAAAAGTCTCATAACACCTATGTGAATATTCTGTTCTTTCCAAACTTAAAAATTGGCCGCATGCCTGGCAAACCTTTTTGACATCACAGACCGACATGAGTCCTCTGCAAAAACCGGGACGTTTATGGTTATCAAAACATGTCTGGTTTGTGAACCAACGCCCACAGTCTTTACAGACCAAATATCGCCCTCCGCTACAAACCGTTTTAGCGTAGCACTTTTGCACGCAGATTCACATTTGTTCACGTTCTTTGTGTTGAAAGGTACACGACACTCACGACAAAAGTACCCACACTTAAATGCTGCTGTCAAGGATGCTATGACATCAACATGATTTTGCTTTTCGTCGTGAAAATACAATTCAAGTTAACCCTTAAAGGAATATTTGGAGGAATAAGGCCCCTCTTATATGACCTGTCTCCCCCTACGTTCCCTGAATCCCGTGATTTTGTATTCGGAGAGGTATGCTTGAAACTATTTCAGTTCAGGTAGCCCACTAACTTTCAATAGATTCACACGGGCATCACGGCATAGTTCCTATGCTTTGAGTTTTTGAATAAGATGACCCCATTTAATTTGTCTATAGGTGTTCACATCCATGCATCCTGGTTGTCTTTGACTATCACATATAGCTTAGGCAACAACCAATGTACGGGCAAGGCAAATTTTGTCGCCATTTTGAATCGTAATGATCCCTCTCTTATTACGGCTATATGTGCTAGCGGGAGCGATTTTATCACATTTATGACTACCCCTCCCACGAGGCTCCTTAAAATGGCAGAGTTTAACGTACAGTGGTGCCGTAATCAAAAACAAACTATTACTCTGCAACACACGACTTACATTATCAAGCACTGCTCTAGCGTCTAACTGATCTGCTCGCCTAAATGACACGTACACAGGGCTCAAAGTAGAGTCAGTGCTACTCAAAAGTAAGCCGATGTGGTCATTGGTGCTAGCGCCATGGTCCTGCAGCCGATGGAGCAAATTAGTAATTTGTTCTTCAAGCCAGCTTAATGCGTCACGTTCGCTTGCTGGAGCACCAAGATGTACGGTAATTTCTCTATTAGTTTAAAAGAAACGCCTCAATTGTTTTATGCTCTCTTCTACAATACGAAGAGGGACGCTATTTGACAATGCCCCACCTACCTGATTTACCGGGCCACTAATTCCCGGTTGAGTGGCCGAAGACGGTCCCACTGTTGCCGGCTCCACAGGTTGCGGGACAACCACGATGCCTGTCTCTCTCACCAACACCGGGGCTCGAGGACCATCTCCCAGGCTCGGTGGCGGTGCTTCTGCACTGTGGTGAGGGGGACCAATAGCCAGCGGCTGTGGGAGGACCGTCCCTCCATTTCCGGTCTCCAATTCAACTATAACACATGTCAAAGTAAAGCACTGTTACAAACATGCACGAATTTTTTTCTCTCTCTTTAATATAATATGTTACATTTTTTCCCTAGATATAGTTGCTTTAGCTTAAGCCAGCATTCACAGAAGTGATCCAACATTTGCATGGAGGGAGAGTGAAAAAACGCCCCTATTTTACCCTGGTAAGATTTGATACTCAATCTCATCTCTTTAAAATGTATAATACTTTCGGTATTAATATAATATTTTAATTTTTTTCATAAATATAATTTATTTTGCTGAAACCAAAATTCACAGAAGTTAGAAAGCATTTGCATGGAGGGAGAGTGAAAAAAGTGCCCTAGTTTACCCTGGTAAGATTTGAACCTCAAACTCTTCCGTCTGCGACCGTCTGGCTCTACACGAAACAACCGCTATAGCCAACCACACCGCGGGGAAAATTATTTTAGAAACAACTGTTTTATTAAATAAAATTTTAGTGCGAGAAACTATATTTTGTCTGCATAATAAATAACATTTACACAAAGAAAATTAGCACCTGAACTGTAAGCCAGAGTTAGAGGAAGTGCACCATCATTTGGCAAAGAGGGAGAATGGAAAATCTAATAGAAAAACCTCCTCCTTAAATTCCTAAGTAATATTAAATCCAAATTTAAATATCGTTTAATGTTAGAGACGATATTTTGTTGACATAATAAATACTGTACCCCTAAATCATAGGAAGTACACCAGCATTTTGCAAGGAAAGAGAATGGAAAATCTAATAGAAAAAACCTCCTCCATAAATTACTTAGTAATATTAAATACAACTTTAAATATCGTTTAATGTTGGAGACTATATTTTGTTGACATAATAAATACTGTAACCCTGAATTAGAGGAAGTGCACCTGCATTTTGTAAGGAGGGAGAAAGGAAAATCTAATCGAAAAAACCACCCCCACACATTCCTAAGTAATATTAAATACATCTTTAAATATCGTTTAATGTTAGAGACTATATTTTGTTTACATAATAAATACTGTAACCCTAAATTAGAGGAATAGCACCAGCATTTTGCAAGGAGGGAGAATGTAAAACCTAAATACACTCGAGGCTGATGAAGGAATCTATAATATTTATTTTTGAGTTGGGTACTATTCCAATGAATTTGTTTACAATACACACAAATCATAAATGAAAGTGTACAGGCTTTTGTTTACTCTTGGTTAAACGTGAATTTAATAAACGTCTAAAGTGGCGATTATAATTGTCGGCCTTTGTACAGGAAATGAACCCTGGACCAATAGTTTACTATACAGACACTAAAGTTCTGCTTGAATAGTTGATCGAGCACGTTGTAAAACAACAATTATAATTTTCTGTCTTTGAACCTGGAACCCTTTAAATCCTTTATTGGAACATGAACAAAATAGCTGACAGGGCAATTATTTTAAAGTCTAAACCAGAATTTTCGCTTATGCCATGGAATTGAACCAGGGACTCCCCCATTGGCTCAGTATGGTATATTAATCGTATAAATCGTACAGGTACTAAGATATGTGGGGTTTAAATTATGCAGGAATTTTTTAAATTACAGCTTTAAGCATCAATATGTTTTTCCCGGCTACAAACTCCAAACAAACGCCTTCTCTTATATACTAAATGAACTAGTACAAGCTCCTTTAAATGCGCAGCTGCCAAGAGTTTTCGAGCTAGTGACGATATAACGGTTGTTTGCGAGAGAGAGAGCTACACATGTAGGCTATTTTCAAACTAGTGGCTATAGTATGGTTACTTGTAGACGGTACTTATACATCAGACTGTCGATGGCGTCCAAATCAGCGCAAAAATCGGGGGGCCAATTTCCACTACCTTAGAGGGACTCAAGCGAGAGGGGTGCCATCGAGGGGTTGCCAAGGGGTGTTGTGAGGGTAGCCGTGACCGGCAGGGGGCCTGCGATGACGCGTGCTGAGCACCGACCACAGGGTATTGCCTCAGACATGGCCGTCGCGACGTTGCCTGGCAGTCCCTCATCCAGTCCATGTGGATCCCAGTAGTCTGAAATTAAAATAAATACATATTAATTAGCATTTAGGGAGAAAAAAAGCACCGACAAGTCTCTAAAATATATATATTGTAGACTGTTTAATTACCCATAGACCAATCGCCATCCGCAACGCAAATCCCGTATTCGGTAAAGTTCAGCAACTGGTCTATACTATTGGGACCCACAGGTTGTAGACCCCCGACAACCATTGGGGGCTCGTAAACTAGCAAAAAAAAAGAACATCATTGTTCGCCACAGATATATTGAGCCAAAAACCCATTAAAATAAACAAAACTATTTTAAAAACATACCTGAATTTAGCCAATTTTCTAGCGCGTCAAAACTCATCTTGATAATTACTGTTGTCAATTACAAATTGAAATGACCGATTGTGATGATTATTGCTCTATTTATAGCCATCTCAAAGGGTTTTCCGTCTGTAATGACCTAAATCCATAATGGTCTCTGCGCATGCGCAATCCGTATCAGGTCATTGTAGGTACCGTTATCTTTCAGACACCTTCTAGCTAGCGATGAGGATGGGCGTGTCTGCTCGATGCTCTGTTCATGCAACTGTGGGGTACACTTTGGCATTGAATGAATAGAAAATGATGGTGCACAAGTGGTCACGCACAGAATGAACAAGAATGGTTAAGTAAACGGTGGTGCAAAAAGGGGGCGCCCAAACCTACCCTCCTTCCACGCAGATGAAGGTTCATTTTTTCTATTCGTCAGTTTGAAATGAACACTATGGATGATTATCAAAATTTATATATTTTTAAGCGATGTTCTACTTTTAGCAGACGTCTTCGAATACTTCCGCTCTTTGTGTTTTGAGTATTATAAATTAGACTGTCAACATTTTTTGCAATAGCCCTGGACTAGCACGGGAGGCATTTTTAAAGATGACCAATGTTGAGTTGGAACTACTAACTAACATTGAAACGCATTTATTCAGGGGTCGGGACCGAGGATTGAATCACGTACCCATGGTACAAAATTCTGACACCTTACCCCCTAGACCACCAGGTCACCTTGCAGTCAAAAACTGTCCCCTAAGTCTGTTCATTCACTCAAGCTGCAGTACGACGACTATGAAGCCCTCCTTGTTGAACCAGTTGCAACGTATTTTAAAATCTAAGTCAAAGCACCCTTGTTTTTTCATATCATGCGAGGAAGATTAACGTTGTTGTATATTTCCGCATAAGGGATATCCTGGGTTTCTCACCCTCCATCCACGCAGATGAAGGTACATTCAACCTTCTTTGGTCCTATACAATTAGGGTAAATAAGCGAGGAGCCCCTTGCCGTTCTTTATCTACTAATATGATTTCTCACGCAAATCGTCACTTATTCCACTCTTGCATCAAACGATTGCCTGCTCCGGTGATAATATATTATTTTACTATGAGATCACGTGACATGCAAGGTCTCGACAATGGAATATTTATTTTTGCAGAGAGAGAGAGACATAACACTATATTATATTGTTTTTATGAATAAAACACTTATTAATTTGTCAGAAATATTGTTCTCTGTAAAAATAACATTCATTTAATATTTTTATTACAGGCGACCATCACCGGTAAAACGAACTATCCCCCGAGACCAATTTTAGCCCCTATGTCTTCGTTCTGTCTGTTTCAGGTTCCTTTCTAGGGTGGTGGAATATCTGATGTGTGTGACACAAGATAATTACGATTGAGTTTCCATTTTAGAAACAGGTTTTGATAATAGTTACGGGAAGGTCAGGGTTTGATTCAGCGAAAAGTTATTTTATTTAGTAGATTTTCATAGCTCGTTTTCCAATTACAACTTTGGAAAATTGAGATACATTCCCTTAGTAAATCTGGTGGTGACGAACAGGGTGTGTGGATTTGTGTATATGTGTGTGTGTAAATATTCCATGGTCTTTCGGTTTTTACATGCAGTTTATTATAAATATATATTAAAAACTCACTGTTCTTTTACATTATCAATAATGCATTTTATTTATTTATCTGAAATAAAATAAGCATTGTTTACTTGTTTACAGTATATATAAAGCTCGGATTTAACAGGAAAAATATAATATTTCGGGTAATTCACGTATAATTTATTTTTGGAAATTTCAATATTAGAACCGAACGGGTAGTAAGACGCGGTGCTAGATATTTGATTTTAAAAGGGCCAGTTGAGCGTTGCATCTTGAACATACATGTCTACTTTCAGCTAGTGTTCGAGCTTGAGTGACTGTCAACGGTACTTTCACAAGCAGGGCCTGGCGCGACTCTCTCTGTGTGTGTGTGTGTGTGTCACTATCTATTCCTGGCAATACCGATGTGTAAATGTTAATGCCTGGTTCATCAGCCACAGGATGAACAACCCCGGCTCTG
Organism: Timema douglasi; assembly: GCA_901482245.1. Lineage (NCBI taxonomy): Eukaryota > Metazoa > Arthropoda > Insecta > Phasmatodea > Timematidae > Timema > Timema douglasi. The sequence continues at coordinate 9,528 of CABEEJ010000258.1, forward strand.
GGGGAAGGGGTGGGTTGATGCCCGCTTCATCACACCCTAGATGAACAATTCTGGTTCTGGGGGAGGAGGGTGGGGGAGAATTCCAGTGTTCATGACCGGCAGTCAGAGGAGGGAAGTGAAAGGGATGGCTTGGCCGTCAGACGTCAGCGTGCCCTTGGTGGAGATGGAGCTCAACTAGCACCGCGTGTACCACAGATGCCCGCATGCTGCGAACCATTTCTCCCACGCTAGTCCCGACAGCCTTAGCGCAAGGTTCATGCTGCTTGTTGCGGGACAGAGCTCTGTGACAGAAGAGCCAATTTTCATTCTACCCCCGGCAGCCATAATAAGATACAACGCCCTAATCAATGAGTAAAAACTCCAACACCTCTATCCTACCAATTAATTAATTAACAATAATCAATTAACAAAAATTAATTAACAATCATTAATAATTAATCATCAAGAACCAACATGTCCTGGGTTGGTAGGACAGGGGATGGTAGGGTGAAGAGAGGAGGACATGGACAAGAGGAGGGGGCAGGAGGAGGGGGAAGGAGGAGTGGGAATAACGGTAAACATCACAATACTATCTCGCGGTGTGACGTAGTGATTCTAGTGGTCCACCGGGCTACTTCAATGTAACTACTTTGTAAATTCATTTGGTGTTTTACTTTTATAGATCAACTTTCAAATTCTGGTTAAAACACTTTGGCTTAAAGTATATCTTTATCACGCTTTAGTTTAGAGATTAGTAAATTTGGTAACGTCTAGCTTATTAATATATGTAGCGATATTTCTATTTATAATAATTGTTTCACTAAGAGTTAATTATCTTCATAATACTTGTATGTGCGTTACTTATTTGTCTATGTCAGACACTAGGACTTGCCCAACTAACGGGAATATCTTAAAGGTAAATGAGGTAACTCTTCATTATGGTGAAAGAGCGTACAGTTAGGCGCAGAGTTCTCCTATATTTGATGTAGAATAATTCAATTATTTCATTATTGTAAATATTGGCCTGTATGACACTTGGTAAAGATTTATTGATTTGAAGGCTAAGGCCTAATTATTTTGAACGTGTTTAACCTTTTTCTAACACTAATTGCATATTGTTTGCAATAATATTCATTTGAATTGTTTACATTTACATTATTGATTTAGTTTTGAAAATAAAAACAAGCCTTTTGGTCTTTATCAAACGTATGTATGTAATCATTTTAACCTATTAAACTACCTTTCTCCTGAAAACATAAAGGTTAAATTTTATAATAAATCGTATTTATTAGGTTTTGAGACCTGCAACATAGACCTTATATTATTGAGTTAGTATAAAGTAACTGCTTAGGTGATTTTTATTGATTTTTAAATTTAATTTATTTGTACATTAGCTCATTACTCGAGCTTACAAAGGCTATAGTTTCAAATAACTAAGGAGCATTTACAAATATACTTGCAACTCTGGTGACTAATAGATAAATAATCCATAAGTCTGATTACATATTTTAAAACAAAAATATGGCGGGAGGTGAAATAATATTTTATATGATTTTACTAGGAATCTTAAGTTGATGAATATTTCCGACAGAAACGCATAAAATAAATAATTTATCGTTTGGGACGAAAAAAACCTTTCTAAACTTTTAAGAATCTATTTAAATTATTTATGTATCTATAACTTGTAAATTATTCACTATATTTTAATAAGCAATAAGCTTACATTTATGGAAGGACCCTTAGTGTCTTAAAACCCTCAAATCTTAAAGTATTATCGATATTTGATGAGTCGAAAATAATTAATACTATAAATTAGAAAATAAACAACATATTCTTACATTTTAGTATACATTATTTTAAGAGCTATAATTACACTAACTAGTGGCTTAGGTAAATATAATTGCAGGGAAAACATAACATCCAAACCCCAGACTAGTAATCTTCCATTTAATGTGAGTGAACACAATCATATTTATTGAATATTTATGTTTTCTATGAGATTAGGAATTCAGGATTCTTTCATGAGATTAAGATTAGGATTTTATTCAAATTAGGTTCAATGCATCTTTACCCAAAATCTAGATCTGAGCCCTTCAAGATAGTAAAACAAGAAATAAAAATGACATCCAGAGTACCCTCAGAATTTTTTCAAAGTTTCAGGTCTTGTGGTCTTGGAGCCACGATGTTGACGCACAAAATACTTATTTCATTATTTATATAGTGCATGGTTTATCTTCAGAGGGGATTCACTGATAAAATATGATATAACATAGTAAAATATATTAGATGTATGGCCGATGCTATATACTTTTGATTGTAATGTTGATAGACTTTGACAAGTAAACGTTTAACAAGAAAAGTCGAGTGAGGGCTTATTATATTGATTGTTTCTCAATAAAAAGTTTAGAATGCATTTTAGTGCAATAATCTTCATACATCGCTGTAACGACCCACTAGTATAAATATAAATTTTGACCACAAGGATTCTTTGTTTAGTCTAAAGATGACGAGAAATGTACATTTCTCTCTTCTTGTAGAGGAAAGGGGAATTAAAGGGTTGCCACTCAAGAACTGCAACTTGATTGCGCGAGTACGTGGCGAGGACTTTTGTCTTCTGTCCTCGTATTTAAGGATGAGGTAGGGTGAACAGTAGTATCCTTGGTGAGAGTTTAGACTAATCTATAACTCTCACACGTCCTTGCCTATGAAACCATCAATGGTGTATATGTTGAGGTGACGACGCATAAGTCGAGAATCCAGATACAAACTTGATCTCTCCTCAGCTTACACCCCACGTTCTCTTGAAGGAGAAAAATACGTCGCAGATCTATGATGAATTTGTTGTTGTTATTAGTGCATTTATAACCAAGGTCATTAATTAACTAATATTAAGGGAGTTGGAGTGGAGAATAGATTATAGGAAGTTCGGCTGCATTAGCGTGAATAAAGATGGGCGAAAATCTATCCACCGAATCTGTCGTGAGCGATTCAGCCTATTGACATCCTGACGCCTCAAGCCACGGGACCATCAGTGCAGAAGGTGTATTTACAACATTTTTGATAATATTAAGGGTTTTTTTCAAGTCCCAATCTGAGTCAAACCTTTTACATTTTTTTTTAGATATTGAGAAAAATAACAATTGGAAAATTATTTATTTTTTTATTGACTGTGTGCAAAGTAAAGAAAAATACTATTGCTAAGCAATTGTTTCAACGCACTAGTGGGTGATTAGCGCCAGAAACCTACAAAATATAGAAAAATTAAACTTTTGGAATTCTGTCTTATAAATATGTATATCCTTATTGAGATTCAAACATAAACACCCTTAAAAGTTCCTGAGTTTGTAGGTAAACTCCCTAAAATATTTTACTTCTAGCCACAAAATAAAGGTACTGTATATTTGAATATTTCTAAATATATTGAGATTTTCTTAAAATTTGAAATAAATATTTATTGCTGTAGTTTTTGTTCTGAGTAAAAGTTTTACTTTTAATAAATATCAAGTTGTAACCAATCCAGTATTGGATATTCATCACTTATAGTATGTACCAAAAACGAAAGCTTGTTTCTTATAACTTGGTGGAAACATGCCTCCTCTTACTTCTTAAGTTCATGCACAGTTTATTTTTGTAGCACCCTATATTACTACGCCAGACATACATGTTTATTTTATAAGTGCGCAACCTCACATGCCTCTAAGGCTTTACAGGGCTTCTGGCTAGCGTGTTTACATTCCACTACGTTGGTAACACTGATGGGAATACCCTTCCTTTGTCAGTGTCAGCCGTGTCACAAACCGTCTTCCAGTGATTCGTGATTACTGATTAATTACACTTGGGGAGTGCTAATGCAATGGTATATTCCCTAATGTCATAAATGGTATGTTTTAGTTGGCTCAGGCACAAAGTTCAAGGCACGAGGTAAGCAGATGGTAATATCACACTAAGTGGGGCATTGGATCTTTATTCACAGGATTATTCCTAAAATACTGGATAGTTAGACCAGTAATTATATCCACCCGACCACCCAGTTGCGTGGAAGACGTCCCGGAACCACGTGTAATCAAAGAAAACTAGTTTGCTATTTCAAAATATAGCTCAAGATAAAATGAAGGTGAGAGGTATCAAAATGTCCCTTAAGGATTAAAAACCTTACATTGGCCTAATGAGATTTATAATTTAAGAACATAAAATACTGAAAAGGTTTAGTTAGCTGATTTTCAACTACAACTAATGGTCATCCATAAATCCTTTTTTGATTCCCCTCATATGCCTATGTAAAACCAAGTAGACATTTTGCCTGACACCTCCACCCCTTCAACCTGTGTTACGTAGCTTTTTACATCAAGAATCAACGTCATTATTTCATACGGAAGTTCTTGTGACACTAAAAGAGGTATTCGGACTTAATACTACTCAAAATAGGAAGTTATATATAAGTATATTTATTAATGATGACAATATGAGCAACGATATATTTTTTTCAACACTACAAATTAAGTATAAGATGTGTTACGTAACTCTGTGATGTACCCATCTTCCCCCCATGTAACATTATGTAGACATTATGTAGACATTACAGCTCTCTCCATCCCCCACCTAACAGAGTCACGTGGTGTATAGATGACCCCTGCGAAATGTTGCGTTTCTGAGATCAACTTAGATAGTTAGAAACATAGATTTGGCTTTCCTAAATTAAAGTGGTTTAACAATATGATCACAAAATAACATTCTATGATGATTGAGGGTCTTTATATGGTTTTGAATCTTCATAGCTGCCATTATAATAATAAATATGACAGTGCGAAGGTATTTCCCTTCAAGAGGTTGATTTAATTAATATAACTATTTAGGATGTATTTAACTCTAGACCTTCTAATATGGTAAATGTATCCATGGTGCTTTTAAAAAGCGTGTTTTATGAACACTTTCATTTGATTTGGTTCTTTTTGATACGCTATTACTCGAAACAATTTCGAGTTCATGTGACATTGATTTAATAAGTGAATAAATATATATTTTAGCTGATATGTGAACTCGTTTGATGGTTTTAAAATATCTCCAGAGCACAAATTTTTTAAACGTATATACCAAAATGAAATAAATTAACTAAGCTTATATATTTTATGAATTCGTATACCAAAAGTGAGCATTTTTCACCGCAACGTCCAGAATAGAACCAGGACCTCCTAGACTAATGGCAAAGTACTCTAAAGGACTTGGAGAGGTTTGAATTGATGCATCCATATTTCATAACTAATATCGAATAGTAGATAGCTCATAGATAATGCACATAAGGTTTAAAAAATGAATGTGTTTACAACCAAGACATAGTTAATATTCAAAACATTGATTTAAATTCACGACGTTGCATGCTTGGGGAATTTTAAGCTATTTTGAGAAGTGGGCTGCGTTGGAAGAAAGGAATAACATGAGCAGTTAATCCTGCAAGGCCTATAGTTTATCTGATGATATCAATTCCCTAATCCACTGACGAGTATATACACTCACTATACTATTTTCTACACCCGGACGGTATGTTGTGTTAATTAATCAGCCTTTCATCAACGTGGTCTCTAAGGGTTAGTGTATCCTCTCACTAAATAAACTGTTACAGGCCACGTTAGTTTATATCTACATATGGTAAGTGAAACATTAACTACAGCTACATGAGACGCTTACGCTATTTACCCCGAGTGATCAGAGAGAATGAATTTTAGGATAGTGTTGGTAACGAACGCCGGATTTGTGACGTATATGGGAAAGGGCGTAGTTGATGAAAATTTTCGAGGAGTCAATTTGCATTATTCCAAGCCTGGAAGGATATTCGTGAATCTTAGGAAGTGATTTTGTACATTGGTATATTCACGAGAACTGTGTGCTGAATTATATTGAAGGGGCCTTAGCGGTGGTTGGAGTTCTATCACCGATAAATTAATCAAGTATAGCTTGAACGATGTAAGTTATTTATTATACTGAACATTTATTAGACATGGACTGTATTATTTGTGAGACTGCATAGGGAACTCCTACCCAACAATCTCCGCCAGTTGGAGTGCTGACTATTTTGCCTGTCAGCTGAGATGGCGACAGAGGGTGGCCCATTTGTACCAGCATGCTCCAACCGACGATGGGGTCATGGGTTCGGGCGGAACTAATTTACTTTGTTCACGCAATTTTGAAAGTCAGGTATCTACCTTTTTTTTTAAAAAAAAGCTGGATACGACTAAATTCTAATTTTATTTTCATTAAGTTCGTGATAAATGTGAGGGCCAAGGTTTGGTACGTTTAAGGGGGATTCTCTCAGGCTGAGTTATAAATATATGTTCAGGTATGAATGTGAACAATGACCAAGAAGTGTTTCAGATGTGGTCCCGTAATTTCAGTTAGACTTTAATCCATCGTCCCTAATTTAATATTATCCTTCAATAGACATATACATATTTTTACTTTTGAAAGTAATGTGTTTGTCTTCGATACATGACACGTCCCTGTAATCCCATTGGTGAGCGTAATGTTTAGCTACTACTTGTCCAAAGATTCTTTTGGAAAGTAAATATTATTATCTCCATCTCATTCACTAGGAATATTATGACTTGTTATTAAATGTTAAGATTATATTCAGTTGATATTATTTCAGTTCAAATAGTGAACTTAGGGACTGGTGCTGTATCTACTGGGCTACCTTCAGTTGCAACCATTAATCATTTTAAGTTAACTATCTTAAATTAGGTGGTTCTTGGTTCCAGAAGTAATAAAACCAAGTGGCGTCCAATATGGTATGATGTTATTTGCCGCCCTACCTTGTATTTCCCTATTTTATTTCTACTTTTGTGAACAATTATAATTTAAATTTCCGTGAAATATTCGAAGTTCATCAGCTGATTCCCAGCCTGACTAATGACAATGTTTACATATATTAAATTATGTAAAAGGACGGAAGGAACAACGTAAAACATTGTTTTAAATAATTTAAATAAGGAATTTTGATTTAAGGAAGAACACTTACCTTTTATTAAGCATATTAATTATCCTTTTAAGAAGTGTAATTGACTAGTTATTTTGAAGGTCGGCCATCTTTGTTTTAACGCATGGGCAGCGCTATCAAACGAGTGAGGAGTGAACTTCGTGATTTGGAAGGAATAAAAACGAGCGCGATTTTTAATTTTGACAGAAGTAAATAGACATTTTATTCTTTATTAAAAACATTATTCTTATTCAATTGGCTATATTTAAATACTTATATTAAACCTACATTTCATTTTTATTTTATCACTAGTCTATAGCCAACAATTCATTTTCGTTTTTATTTATATATAGTTTGTTTTCTCTTTGGACTTGGAATAGAACATTTTTTAAATTTGAAAAAGGATTAGAAGGTTTTGAATAGTAGAGAGACTTCTTCCTGGTTTGGTGGTCCAAGATGGAGCCAAATGAATGTGGGCTCCCAATTTAAATTATTTTTATAGTGGTTAAAAGGTGAAAGATTAAAGTGAAATTAGTAAATAAAGGAAGCTAAGAGAGTGTGTAAGAGCTGCAATGTTTGTGTTTATTTAAATTGTGGAAGAATTTCAAATGAAACAAAATTTATGAAGATGGTGTTTTCAGTATGGGTGAGGTCAAACCAACTATTCAATTAATGATTATTGTAATCATTTCTTTTCTCTTTTCTTAATAAACCAGAACTCTTATTTCCAGAAGGACAGACTAATACAACAAAATAATTAACATTATATGTTATGTCTAATTATTGATTTATTTGATTGTATATATATTTTTTTTCTTCTTGGTCTCAACAATACTGTGCTATACTTTATTAAATTAGAATTATAATTAACCGGAATTCCATAGGTAGGATTTGGATGTGGACAAAAAGGAAACCACAATAAATTCATAAAGTGCCAACAATTGTTTTTTTTTATACATTTATTTTTATTTGTAGCCCTAATCACATTTTTTTTCAACAATCCATTTATTTTTTTAAAATCTAAATTGTTCATGTTCTTTTTTAGTTTTAAGTTCACCCAGTGGTCTCGAGGTTGAGAGTCGTTGTGCCACTGAGTTTATAGCCGAGGTAAATGTATTGTTCCTTTTGATTATTATTTTTCCCCTAGATATCAGGGGTGGCGCCCAACAAAAACTCGAATTATATAGATAAAGAAAACATATTTTTTCATTTAAATCTATTATTTTATTATTATATTATATTATTATATTATAATATATTTATTTTTATTATAATGGTTACGTTACCTCCTTGACGTTTTGAGATTAGAGTTATACTTTCACAACATGGTGTTATTTGCGAACAATCCTGACAACTCTTTCTCCCCCATTCCCAGTTGACGCTAGCTGGCCATGTTGTGGCAATGTCTTTGTGGGAAAAACAGTGTTACATGTGAAAATACTTTTAAGTCAAAACTTGTAGGGTCTTTCTCACTTGCTCGTATAAGTCTGTTGTGGAAAGTAACGGGAATCTAGCAGCACTTTGTAAACTTCTCTTAGACTTGTGTTTTCTCTCGGATGGTTCAGGCAGCACTAATCGGCTGAGGATCTGAGTGCATTACCAACTCTGGATGGATGGGAAGCACATCAGGACCAAAAATCGGACTGAAGACTTATTATTTAATCATTTAATTTTATTGTGAACGATTGAAATTTTATAATGCAGTGTGCACTTTACGCTGTGCCATGTTTCTATTTGTTATGCACTACGCATGAATGTAAACTGTGCCAAGCCCCAGGGATGAGAATTGTAATATAATTTAAATTTATCATGAAAAGGCTATATTAAATTTATAAATGTAGCTACACTCAGGACTGTTTGCCTTACGCATCTCTGCCGTGACCATTGTCTTTGATACACCGGGTGTCAGAAGATGCTCAACCAACATTGATATATGATAACTCAAATCCTGTTGAGGCCTGAATATTTAGTATTTTACCCTTTTATAAAACCAGTGGGATACGAGTATCTGTATTCACTAAAACTGCAGTAAAAAGAGTGCTAAGAGTATAATCCGAATGGGTAGTAAGATGCAGTAATAAAACAAACAAGAGCTGGTGATTTTCACTCGTGTGCTAGAGAGTAATTAAGATCGCGTCACATAACATGGATAGCATCTAAATATTAGGTAAATAATACAGTTCGAACAAAACGACGCACCATGGCATGGTTTTCTATATTTCACTTTAAAAATTCTGTGGAATTGAGACCAATGACGCTATTTTACCATATTTTAAAACAACACATCAGAAGTGAAAATTAACTATACATATTTTAAATTAAAGAATATACACCAATTTTGCTGTGGTTGAGTAGAGAATGTACACAATCGCACTTTGGTAAGTTTTCTGGCTCGAACGTAATCTTATGTATAATATCCCGATTAATCAGATCTGAGATGGGCTAATAAGACTCGTGTTCGACCAGGGTTTATCTCTTGGCCGGATCTACCGGGGATGGTTCTTTATAAATGGTCAACCACTATCCCTTTACGCAAATGCGGTACATTTTCTCTTATAGTATAACTTCCTCATCCTTACCTAATTAATTTTATTAGATACGTTCATCCCGATTGATTAGAAAGATGCAGTGTATCAAAAATGACTGCCGTTAATATCACACATATTGCGTATATTATTATCAGCACCACGTCTTACTACCCGTTCGGGTTATACGCACTTACGTTATTGTGTAATGGTAGGGTGATTGTGAGATGAAATGGTAGGGTGATTGTGAGATGAAATGGAGGACCTACAGTTTAACGGGGAATCCGAAACATGGTAGAGACCTGGAATTCATCACATTCACAAGCTGTGATTAGTACACGTCTTGTCAGAGGTGAAGGAAGGGTTTGGCAATCAGATAAATCTGTGGCAGGACCAAGGAGTGAACCCCGGGCCCTCAGAACAGAAGTCCGACACCTTGCCCCTGGACCACCAAGTCACCTATGTGTTGTATAGCCTGTACGGGTAGTAAGACGTGGTGCTAATATATATATATATATCCCATATACAGTATGTACCGTAATATGTGGGGCCCACTTTGGTGGTGAACATATTCTAAAACAATAGAAGACATTTAATATACACATGTGTTCCATTTGACCTTGTTTCCGAGCTATAGTCATGTTTGTACCAGTAATGTTGAGCTTATTAACACCATAGGAAGTGCTAAAAATGGCCTCCTTCGCCCTGAGTGCATCATTCCTGGAGTCATCGTGTCGTAGAATACAGCACGCTTTCCAAATTACATTAAATGGCTTTTACTTTAAAAAACTTAAAGCCACTTTTTTAAAACTGGCAATGTGATCTACAATAATATGTAATATAAAAATTAGGGAGCCTCATTAAAATAAAATAAAATTGACCTTCACGTCCCCTTAGCAAAGCCACCCAAGGTTATACCAGCCTTACCACTATAACCTCCCCCTCCCCCCTCAGAACCAAACAACATTTGTTAAAACATTTTTTTCTGCAATGCATTATTTTCGATACATTTTTGTGGAAAGTTATCAAATAATCAACCGTTATAAAATAAAACAATATAATCTAATGTTAACCATATTGACCGCAAAATATTATGTTTTTGGTATTTTGAAAATCTTTCTTCCTACCATAATCTACTATAATATATCCTAGACAAAACTATTAGTGTACCTTTTTTATTTACTCAGATACAATAAGAAGTATAAATAGCCACCATACAAGAACTCACACCAACATGAGAAAAACACACAAAGAGTATCGGCGTGCTAAATTATTATTTCATAGTTTTTTATCATCCTGTGCAAGAAGAAGGAATGAAGAAGCCAACGAAACAAGACAACCTATTTTCTTTTTCTCCAACGTAAGGGTTGGAGGATAATATGTAAGGACGTGGTGTGGTTCTATTAAATATCCCGGATCTCTTAGCCCCTCCCTCCCCACCATCCATGTTCCTCACATCCCTACACCTCTCTACATCCTACTCCAGAGCCAACTTTATCAAACCGTAACTCTGAATTGAGAGAGAAAAAAAAAGGGGGGGGGGTAGAGATTTCACCATGTTGTACCAAAGGAGGCTAAAGCATAAAAATTGCATGAGTTTAGGGATCAAGAGAAGAAGAAAAAGTTTATGAGTTGGTTTTTGTTGATGGCGTGAGGTGAAAGGAGAAACTGTAGGGCGAGGGGGTAAGGAAAGAGTTCGTCCTGGTTTCTTTTTAATCTCGAGGAAACAAATGGCGGGAAACTGATAATAGACAACCGTGGGTTTAGTATTACAAAATTTACACCGCAACTGAAGTTGTGTCTTGCTTTAAACCACATAAAATTATAAAGTAATAGACCCTGAATAATACAACTAATTATTTTCAAAGCTAAATTTAGATTTATTTTTTAATAGAAAGTGAATTTGAATTTATGAATACTCTTATGTTTTTCTACTAAATGGTAACCATATGATTCATTAATAGCCTTTATATAATGTATAAACTAATTATGAATTACAAAGGACCTTTAAGTATTACTAGTTTCAAAACCGGGCTTTGAGTGGCTGTCAATATTACCCCACATAAAAAACAAAACTTCAAGTTGTAAATGTATGAAAGATTAGGTTTTGTTAGGTTGTTACAAAAATATATTTCTTATAATCACAAACATTTTAAAACAGAAAATAATTCACAAATATTACTTTTAGTCAAACGTCAACAAATGAATTTGACAAAAAACACTTTTTACCACTTAATGTGAATACAAACTAATCAAATAAAGTCCAAAACTATGTAATCATGTATATTTAATAAAATATTAGTTTTTAATTCAATTTGAAATAAATCACTTCATTGGCATCATGGTCTAAGCTCTAAGGCGTGAGTCTCGCAATATATTTTACTGGTGCTGGTGGGGAGGGTGGTTTTCGAATCCAGATCGGGTGTACTGAAGGCTTTTTCCTTAAACGGTTCTCCACCCTACCTCCACGAAAAAGTGAATACACTCCTATAAAATTCAACCTTACTTATCCCTAAAACATTATCTTAATTAGTATATAGACGTATAGCACAAACGGGTAGTAGAAAATGGTGCTATAAGAAATCGCCTCTAATCTTTGCAGATCTAGCGCAGATAACATATTATCGATGAAATAAAATGATTAATACTATCACATTTTTGTTTTTCTAATCCGTTTTCAATTTTGAAATATTTGCATACTTCTTGAGTTGTTAATAAACTATTTCACAAAATTTCAGCTTTCAATCTCAACGAGAAGTAATCAAAATTCTCTGGACAGGTATGCCTACATATATACAGACACCGATAGACTTTTATTAATATAGATAATAGGTTGCTTACAAGTATAGATGAAAACTCTCTCTCTCTCTCTCTATATATATATATATATAAATGCATAAAATAAAATGTTTTTACATATGTAAATCAATCAAATTTATTGAGAAAGACAATAAAATAATGTATGTTAACTAATGAATAGTAAATAAACCTCTAGATTAATTTTTGTATTTAAAAAGTTTTCTTTTGAAAGTGATGTTAATTTACCATGAAATATTTGACTAAAATAAGAAATATCACTTTGGCGATAAATAGGCCTAGCACATTATGAAAAGACATTCCATTAAAAACATGTTGTACCCATATTCTTTAATTATTCTTTTTACCAATTTTTTTTTATTACCACGTCTTATTACCATTTAATTATCTATCCTATTAGACAATTTACCCCCTACATAATTCCTTTTATATTATTTTAATCAACAACCTATCACATCCACATCGATAGATACGTTGACTAAATGCCAAGCTTTTCTAGTCTTACTTATTTTGGGAACGAAGAAGTTGAGGTTCGAATCCCAGCCTAGGTGTACTTGATGGTGGTGTTTTCTAAATGGTTCCCCAATTTTCCTCCCTCGCTAATCTGGGGACCTTATCTAAAAAATCCACCTCCTCCTTTTGGTTCCCCATAAATTAATCCCAATAATTACCATGCGAAAAACCCGCAAGGGTAGGTGAAACCCTCCAGGTACACATGTAATGATATCAAAAAATACGTGAAAAATTAATTTTAATCTTACATCATGACCTTAACACACACGAACAAAAGTAGAGGATTGCGACACTTTGGAAAAAAAAAAAGCTGATGTCATTTGTAAATATTTCATGAGTCATATTTCGTGCAAATGAGTATACTTAGGTCGAGTTTTTCAACGCACTTTATAAGAAAAACTTTTTTTTTTAATCTGGTAGCTTTCCTTGAGGTAGAGTATAGTTCCCTGGGCTGTACTTGACAAGTACACGACATCTTTCTCATGTTGGTGCTGCTATCAAGGTTTACTTTATAATTCATAACTTCTCTGCGGTGGCGACAAACAGCGAGAAGAGAACGTTCTTGAAGACAGCCGCATTGACCCGTATCCTCAACCGCTCAAACCCCTGTTCACGTTTTCTAGTAACACCAGGATAACTGCAAATTATACTAGGTTCACAATGTGAAATTTTGTAAACTCGGAAAATATATATAAGGGTGCTTCAAGAATATATGAAAAAAAAAACTGAAATTTTTAGCACACGCAAATTGAACATAATTTTTTTTAAAATTCCTTTTGATAAGAAAACCATACATGGTAAATATTAATTTAATTGGGTGTTTTTCAGAACTGAATCAAGCGTGGTTTAATGTGACTGATTGGTATACCTTCTTTTCAGTGCTAGAGATGAGCTGAAGTGCTCTTGTAATATTCACCTTGAGATATGATTATAAAATTCAATATATTGTTTGTTTTATTTATTTATACCTTGTGATATAATATTGTCCAATTTTGTGTGATGCTCCAGTTATGATTTATGCTTTATCAAAGCTTTGAAAAACTATGAGGTAACTTCATAAGTACAGTGCTTTAGAAAAATATAAGGACACCCCTCACAAACACAATATTCCCCACTGTACTAATACATCAGCTTTTATGTCAATTTTAATGCAACCATTAGAAAGTCCATTTAACATAGTCTTTTGAAAAAAAATGTTGCTCGTTGATTAGTCTAAAACAAATTTAATTTAAGATTGAGTAATTTAATTTGCTACCAAAAAATCTATGTTTTTCTAACTAAAAAATTAATTACTCAAAAACTAATAAGTTCTAAATTTTTATTTTAACTGTATTAACAGTCCTGTAGCAGGGGACAGCCAAGCCATGTACCGATATGTGTGGAGAATTTCTCAGTTAAATTATAATCTCTTGAATTTAAAATAAAATGATAAAATTATCAAGAAATAAATGTTACGGATCTCCGCATGAACTTTCTCAATCTATTGTTTAAGAATCAAGATATTTACTTAAAACTCATAATATATGTGAAACGAAATAATACAAACATTTCTCCTAAACGTTCAAAGGAAAAATAACAAACTATTTGAGAGACTTACCTATATTTAATTACTCTATAGAATTACAGAATAGTTGCGTTAAAATTTAAGTAATTTATCTTTACAACTAAAGATCACACAGTTAAATTAATATATTTGTGGATATCTCAGAAACTGTTAGTTTTATAAAAATATATTTCAAATAAAGGTTATTTATTTTTAATAGTACTTCGATTTAGCATTGATAAGTTATTTAGTATTTTGCCATTCAGTAAACTACCCTTGATTTTAGGGTTGGATATCCAATTCTAAAAACACCTTGGGGCAACTTTTTGAAAACGCTAGATATCAAGTTCCAAGCACGTTCTGTGAAATAGTTTAGGCACTAGTTGGAGGAACAGACAGACGGAAATCCAAAAACCACCTTTTCATAACCGGGGGGG
>CABEEJ010000258.1:24329-41029 GCA_901482245.1 Timema douglasi
GAGATTCATCAAAATCTCGAGTTATATTTTTTTGACGATCACAATACTTTCTCTACCTGTAAGATAGTGAGAAAGTAAATAGCAATTTAAACAATAACCTTGAAAATGAATACCAGCTGATTGGTGATATCACAATCTCTATACATATTTCTAGACAGTCATGGCGCTAGTTACCAAAAAAGCGGGAGAATTTGATTTTAAAAACATTTATATATATATATATATAAGTTTAAATTGCCTTTTTCTTGTTGATCTTAGCATTTATTTTAAATTCAAGAGACTAGAATTTATTTGAGAAATTTTCCACACATATCGGTACATGGCTTGGCTGTCCCCTGCTACAGGACTGTTAATACAGTTAAAATAAAAAGCCAGAACTTATTAGTTTTTGAGTAATTACATTCTTAGTTAGAAAACCATAGCATTTTTGGTAGTAAACTAAAATTCTCATTCTTAAATTAAATTTGTTTTAGACTAATCAACGAGAAACATTTTTTTTCAAAATACTCATTTTAAATAGCCTTTCTAATGGTTGCATTAAAATTGACATAATAGCTAATGTATTAGTACAGTGGAGAGTATTTAGTTTGTGAGGGGTGTGCTTATATTTTTATAAAGCACTTACTCTCTAAAGAAAGGAACGGCAACAATGTATAATCATTTGTTGTATCTTAGTGAAGAGCTGGTGACCCTTGTGTTATTTTATGACTTATAAACGATAAAAACAAAACTAAAAGTGGTAGACCAACTAAAACAAGTATCAAAGGAAAAAAGAAATATATCAACCAGGTACAATGGAAAGGAAGATGTACACATATATAAAAACTGTTTCAGATTATTTGTTTCTTACTTCGACAATGTGTAAGCCTCATCCACTGGTCGATCTTTCTTGGAAGTGTTAAATCTGTTCTGGTGGAGGAAATAAATTAATACGTAAGTCTTATGATTGTATCTGGGAAATACAAAGGGCAAGGACTAAGAGATAAATTAAATTATTTTGACTCAAAGTGATAGAGATTATCATGGACTTTACATTGGTGGACACACAGACTAAACGTCAAGATTATCAAGCCTGGCTTACCAATGATAGGGAAGTTGGCGGTTGAGTCATAGCCAGGTGTCCTGAGTGTGTTTATTTCTAAGTGGTTATCCACGTTCCCTTTACGAATTTCTTATAAATTATACTTTAGCTATCTCTGCCCCATTATTATAAATACGCGAGTATCCCGGATGGGTAGTAAACCGCAATTCAAAGAAAAATGTGCCCCACACAACTGATGATCACACAGTCTAGGCTATCAGTTTCTAAGTAAATTGGACTAAAGGTAGTTAGAAGATTGATATTCAAGTCCCGAAAGGGTGTCATAGGAATGGTTTTCCACGTGTGATTTAACTTTGTCCTAATAAGAGTACACTTACTCTAAGCCTTCCTTATACCTACCACCCTTTATATTAAGTTGTTAATAAATAAGGTTCCCGTGCCAAATATAAATGTCAGACATATTTAGTTTTATTTGTAAGTGATAACAAGTTTAGGGTTCGAATCCCAACAAAGTAGATTAGAGGTGATTTTATGAAAACAGGTTATCACTATTTTCTTCGCATTCTATTTTCATATCAATGTGAGTGAATTTACTATAAATCTACACATTAATTAAAGTATTAGTACCCTTGTAATAAATATATTTATTTTGAAAATTATCAAAGAATTGGTAGAAGAACCTACTTGTATTTGTAATCAATAGCGTGGGAAAAGTATAGTAAAACCACAAAACACATATTTGTGAAATATCTCTGGTGTCCATTTATAAGAGCAATCAAAATACATACTATTATTAAAAATTTATTTAAATAAAACATTTTAATAAGAAGATTATCATAAGAGTTTTAATTATCTTACAACAAAGATAAACAACATAGATGAAAACCTATTTCTATTGTTTTCATTTTCCATGTCTAAGGCAAAATATTTTTCAAGACCTTTAAAAACTTTTTCCTAACTTAAAAGGTATTTGATAAAAATAACAATTAATATTACAACGCAATCTAGAACTTCAGTGTCAAAATTGGACCAAATTTAAAATTTTCAAGCAATGGACCTTTTGTACTTATTGCTTTTTTCAGAAATCAATGCCTTTGTAAGACCTTAAGAGGTTTAATTTAGGTTTAATTATTTTTTCTGAAACAGTGTTACTGATAAAACGAAACCGCAAGTTTAAACAAACTGCGCATTTTCAATCCATTTCATAGCACTTTGATTGTTTATATTCAATCTAATGTCCAAATTTAGTTTTGTTGGATCTTCGATATGGGGCTGTAAGTAAACAATTTCTTTGCAACACTCATCTGGAGCAATCAATTCAGCGTTGGTATCATTAAAAGCCACAGTAGGATGTTTACGAGAAAACACTGTGGTTGAGCCACCAGAGAACATAATCACATATCCTGATGGGCTTTTCCTCAACTCCAAGTCCCCTGAAAAATCTCAGTCACAATAGGCCTCGATGATATTTGGATCAGCGCGTGAGGAAAATGTAATGTCTATTTTCTTGAAGAATTGAGGTATTTCCAAATTCTCTTGACCATCGACACATGTTGGCTCGTTGGATTTTACTGATATCTGCTTCAGTAGCTTACACCATAAGACACACTGGGCTGGGTTTTAGTAGCTAAAAATAGTAAACACCCTATGTATTCCCGGTATGGGAAATTATAGGCTTTCACTTCTGAATCAGCAGCAACTAATGTTATAATAGGTGTTATGGTTATTTTGCTGCGATCCATCCCAAGAATTTACAATACTGAAGCCAAATACTTTTATTGAGAGAGCATGACTTTATTTTCATCCTTTTTTTTATATCTATCCTCAAAAATGTATTAGGATTCTCTACCGTTACTGCCTCAATTTCTTTATTTAAGCATTTTAGAAATTTAGCCTTTTCATTTTTATCATTTCCTAGTAAAAAACCATTATCCATATAAATATCTATAAATAATGTTCTGCTTTCATTTTTATATGCAATGATAAGGCTTGTTACGATTCAGCCCTCTGGATTCCAAATATTCAGTAAAACATTTATTCTATTTTGAGGAAGCTTGTTTCAACCCATAAAGTGTCTTTTGAAGCAAGCAGCAAGTAAGCATATTCTTAGGGAGGTTTAAAATATATCCTTTCATCAATATCACCATACAAGAATGCTGTTTTAACATTACATTATTTAATTTTGAAGTTGTCGAAGGTTGAAAGTGCCAAGATAACCCTTATATTAGCTGTAGCAACAGCTGGACTGAATGTTTCCTGATAGTCAAGTCCATTCTTTTGCGTGAATTCTCTTACAATAAACCTTTATGCTAACCTATGGTGTCCAATGCTTTAAGTGCTGAAGATCCATTTGCTGAACAAGATTTTTCTATCGTGTACTTCATATTCATTTACATACCTCCATGTTTTTTATTTGTTCAAATATACTTTCTCCTCACCTATTGATATCTTCAATTTATTTCCATCTGGTACACTTAAAGCCTCTTGGTAACTCAGAACTACATATTCGTCATATTGCTAAGGTTTTCTTCTTATGCTTCTTCTTAGATGTTCTGAATTTTCTTCCATGTTATTAGAGTGGGCACTTTTCTTTATCCTTGCTATCTCATACTAAATAACCATCAAATTTATTTAGTAGTATTCTGATCCTGATTCTTCGGTCTTCAAGGTTATCTTCTGTATTGATAATGTTGTCATTTTCTACTTCTCCATTAATTCTGTATTTCTCAACATTTTTAATTTCATATTCGATGGCATGACCTTTTTAAGAATCCTCTCCTTCAGTGTCATAGTCAAAATTTTGATTAACATGCTTTTCCTATGGGATTTAAAGTCTGGATCCTCAAATCAGACGTCATTAGATACTATAAATTTAAGCCCAACTGGATCTAATAGACAGCCATTTAGGGCACAGCCACAAAAACATATTTCTCAGAACGTCTACCCAGTTTTTTAAGGTATCCAAGAATTTTGCATACGCACAGCATCAAAAAAACTGCAAACATTACAAATTTTGTTTTTTCCAACCCATTTTTATGCCGGTGCCATAGTATCACTCGGGCTTCTTGTTCAATAAATAAGTCAAAGACTGGATAGTTTCTTCCTAAAGATCTTTACTTAATTAATAATCAAAGATTAAAGCTCTTGTTTTGTCCATAATGCATTGGTTTAATCTTTCAATTTTCCCACTAAACTACGGGCTGAAGCTGATGGCATGGTCTATTACAATACCTCTATGCTTACATAATGCTTGAAAGTTACTTTATTTGTACTCCTCACTATTATCACATCTTATTTTATACACTTTTAGGTTCTTTAATGCTTTGACTTCTGAAATATATTCTTCTTTCAAAATGTGTTTCACCTCACTCTTACTTTATAACAAGTAAACTACACAGAAGTGAATACAACCGTCGAGGAACGTAGGTATGTATGCTTTTCCATTCCAAGTCTTAGGTTTACTCAAGGCACACGTACCACTGTGGATAATTTTTAGGGATCCTGTGGTTATCTGTCTCTCACTTTTGAAGGGAAACCTGGTATATTGCGTCTAGGTAAATTTCGCAAACATAATTTAGTTTATCAATATCAGTGGCCTCAATATTACATCCATCTACTAATAGCACAAGCTTTCACAGGTTTTAGATTCCAAGTGTCCTAGCTTACGGTGAAACTAGAATAAATTTCCTTTTCACTTGCAACCAGAGCCTGCATGTGTTCTCGCAGATTAAGGTGTATTTTGTCCAGGCGATTTCTTTGTTTATTACCTTCCAGGCCTTTCATTTTATCTTTGAAAATATTAATTTATTCATGTTGAGAATCACTTCACTCTCATTTTCAGTAATGGCACTCAACAAAATTATATTTTTTCTCAGCCCGGGCACATACAAGACTTCATTTAATATATATATTAAATTAATATATATATATATATATATATATATATATATATATGACTTTCAACAAACCCTACACCGAAATTTTACATATAATGATCTATTTTGCAACTGGTATTTTACTTTTTTTCTCAAACATATCTGACAAGAGGGAGATATAATTTATCATGTTAGATGACACATCTGAGTCAATAATAATACCTTCATTGAGTGCATGATCCCCACAAGTGCGAAAATATATTTTTTCTGGCCAGTGTTTTATTTATACAATAAACAGTCTTTCTCAAGATGATTTTCTTTTTTACAAATATTACAGCAATCTTTATTGTTTTCCATGTCTTAAGCACACGAGCTAGTTAGATTAGGCAGGCTATTACAATTGAAGCAACGTCTTATAGTCGAAAAATTATATACTTCGTTTTTAGCGCAGAATCTTATAGCATGAAAATAGATTTTAAAATTAAAGCATTTCCTTTCTGCTGATAAGGTGACCTGGCGGTCTAGGGGTAAGGTGTCGGACTTCTGTGCTGGTGGCCGGGGTTCAATCCTCGGTCCTGGTATAGATTTATATGATTACCAAACCCTTCCTTCACCTCTGACAAGACATCTTGTGAATGTGAGGAATGCCAGGCCTCCACCGTGGTTAGTTCGGATTCCACGTTAAACTGTAGGTCCTCCATTTCATCTCACAATCACCCTACCATTACACATTAGCGTGAGTGCGTATAACCCTGACGGGTAGTAAGACGCGGTGCTGATAATAATAATAATAGTAATAATGTTGTAAAAGATGATTTATTTGTCACTCTGTGTCCCTCCAAATATCAAAGTTCATCAAACTTGTTTTGGCTGTAGCACAAAAATAACATGCGTTAAGTTTTTTTTATCAATGTTTGTACTACTAACTTTTTGAGCACGCACGTCCTTTAAATCCATGATGCTTTTTTTTTTGCCCCGACTAAGATTACGTCTTCCATTTTTATTGTTTCATTCACAATATCATACATATCATTTTCCTATATTTAAACAGTTAATTTGTATTCCCACACATGAAAGCTGTTGTTATCAATTAAATTCTCAATCTGAGAAACATGATCATTATTGCCCCTTTTACTCACTTGAAAACTCTACTGTAACACGCACAAGCTTTTACAAAAGTTTTATTTTCATTACCGTTTTAATTTATTATATTTTTACTCTTTTCTTACTAGAAGAGTTTTATGGAACCATGACCTGTTAGTTTTTAAGAGCAATTATTAAATTCGATTATAATTAAAACAGTATTTAAAGGAAAAATATTAATAGAAACTTTAACATAACAATTTTATGTATCTTTCAACATATAGAAAAAGCTATTTTTAACTGTTTTCCATCTCAATGGGTGACCTAGAGGTCTAGGGGTAAGGTATCAGACTTCTGTGTTGGGGGTCCGAGGTTCAATCCTTGGTTCCGGCACAGATTTATCTGATTGCCAAACCCTTCCATCCCCTCTGACAAGAAGTGTATTAATCAAAACTTGTGAATGTGAGGAATGCCAGGCCTCCAACCTGGTTCGGATTCTACGTTAACCTGTAGGTCCTTCATTTAATTACACAATAACCCTACCATAACACATCAGCATAGGTGCGTATAAACCGAGCGGGTAGTAAGACGTAGTGCTAATAATAATAATCATGCATCCCAATATCCAAGGCTAAATATTTTTCAATTACTTTAACACCCGGACGAGACATGAGTGAGTGATTCATTTTCACAACGTCTCATTACCCATTCGGGTTAAAACACATACAATGTAATTAGGCTAGTTAGTGTGTTAGGCATGAGAAAGGTGGAATTAATTTACTCGCATTTTCTTGAAAGTTGAGTCGGAAATAAATACACACACTCAAAACACCTGGCTGTGTTTAGAATATTGACCTCTAGGTTAAAGGCAAACCAGACTAAACGAGTTTGACGTTTAGGGCCGTATTTATGGTATATCCTGTTCTCGGGGGCGACCAATTTCTAGGTAATACGAATAACAAGCAGTAAAATTCTGATGGAGAGTTGGCTGAGCTTCAAATCTAGACTACACTCTTACGGAACTTAAACTACGTGACCATCAGTGTAGGCGAGCTATTTATGATCGAGTGCAATTAAAGTGTAGCACCTATAACCACTCGGTCACCGCTTAGAATGGTAGTAGTAGTAGTAGTAGTAATATTTATTGTGATGATATACATAAGATAAACGATAAAAAAAATAGTATTTCCGCAAGTATAACCTTTTAGAGTACATCATAATGAGCGAGTGGGAGTCATTATTGGCAGTCATTACCTATTACCATGATTCTAAAACGTGACAAGTGAATAGCACATATTTTTCTGACCACATATTGAGCACGTGGACAAAGGTGTCAAGATTATATATTATGGTTTTCCTATTACGACCAGGTATATATTTGAAACTCGGCAGGATACAATGTGGCTGATATTTTACCTACATATTTTTCACTCTCTATCTAGGCTAATTGGGGTGCATTTCCTCTAATTTGTACCTTGATAATCCTTGCCCACGCCAATGTCGATATTAATATTTTGAATGGGCTGTGAGACGTGGACCATAAAAATAAATATAATAAAAATTATAAATGAACTAATTCACCTACTATAACCAGTTTGACGTCCACTTTGGTGGCCGCGTGGTCTAATGTGCTACACTCGCAGTATAATAGACTGCTGAGGACGGTGAGATTGAGGTTCGAATCTTGGTCGAATATATTGAGTTTTTCCAAAATTGTTTTCCAATCTTACTCCAAGCAAATTCGGGTACACTTCCTCTTAGTATAAACTTACTAATCCCTAAACTCATAAGTGTATACTCTAAACGGGTAGTAAGACGTGGTGCTAAAAAATATGTGATCCTTCGTACTCTAATACATTTGAAAACCAAATGTTCTATAAATAACAAATTACTAAACAAATAAAAGTATTTGATTCACTAAAAAGGTAGACAGTTAAAATAAAACATAACGTATATTTTTCTGATTATAAACAATTCCTCCTTCAAAAAATTTTCAAAAGCAATATGAAATAATAACACAAAAAATCGATGAGTAAATTATTACAAATATTCGATAGATTTAAAAAAAAAGTTAAATGAAAATATTTTGTTTCCAGCTCGTGTAAGAGCCCCAGGTTTCAGGGAATACGAACACCTGAATATAATAGGGGGTGAGGTTGAACATAGGCAAGCAGAAATATTTCCTACCAAGTCTTTGAGCTTAACTCCAGCTTTTTTTAAAAAAAATATAGATATATTAAGCTAAACCTATTTTTTATTTCTAAAAAATCAGGAATTATTGATGGTTGAATAAATAAATTGTTAATCTGGTTGTTTAAATTTTAGTGATTGTGAATAGCAATTAAAAATTGGATACTCCCAATGTTTTAGTTATATTTGTAATATCTGTGCATCTAAGGTGTTTTGGCTTAGCAGCATATACGTGGGGAAGCCCGTTGGTATGAACAGAGTTGCTTCAATGAATAAATAAATAGTCATAACATTTGTTTTCCTGAGGCTACTTTTAATATTAACCAAATAAATAACAGAAACAATCGGTAGACTTTGCTTATATTTTAGTAGGTGGACTAATATTATGTATGCGCATAAAAAAACAATCCTGTATGAATCCATTATATTTCTCATTACTTACTATAGCATTAGGAACTCGAAAGTTCATTTCTAGCACTTACATTATTTTTCTCATTAACATACAAAATTGTTTTGAAACGATTAATTCATTTTATTAAGATTTAAATTGAAAATTCTTTCTAGTGTACACACGCAAAGCTGGGAAATTTCACATTAATATTTAATAGGTATGCTTATTTGATCTAGTGTATTTTGGATGGCTAGAATGTTTTATTTTATTTAATAGCACTAGCTGCAATAGCCCAGTGTTACATGTAATATAATATGTATAATATAATTTATAAATACAATATAATCATTATATAAATTAATATTCTAGATTGCATATATTTAATATTTATAATATTTTATTATACACATTATTATATATTATATGGTCTAATATAATATATTATTTATGTATTAATTATATAAACAGGGGGACTCGAAATTGTATTCAATAAAGTGGTGCAGTGGAAACTAAACTGAAAAAGAAACTAAAAGTCTTATTATAAAATATTGATGTGACTGCTTCTTTACCGAGATATGGCAACATTGCTGAGTATAGCTACACATGCGTCATTCGGCTTTCCGGATACATGGAACGTCACACTCAGTTACTTGCTGTGATTGCAAGTGGCTCGTGAGATGGAAGGACAATGCACAAACTAGGAACTGACCGATATGATTCTGATCTACTGTGAGGAACGACCGAATTCCACTGCCACTGCTCGAACATATGCTGCACATTTTCCTGTTCAACGACACCCAAGTATAAGGACAT
Organism: Timema douglasi; assembly: GCA_901482245.1. Lineage (NCBI taxonomy): Eukaryota > Metazoa > Arthropoda > Insecta > Phasmatodea > Timematidae > Timema > Timema douglasi. The sequence goes on from CABEEJ010000258.1 coordinate 33,724, forward strand.
TTGTGGCGATCAATTGTTGCCTGAGGGAAACCAGTCACGTGGCACCTGTGATGGCCAATGCTGGTAGGAGGACTTCGTAGGATTGTTGCAGTGGAAGAGGCACTTGTGCATTCTGTGAAACAATCACCAGATACAAGGTCACTGTGATTAGCCGCAAATCATAACTTGTCACGGACGTCCATGTGTAGAACAGTACTTGACCAATTACTCCACCTCTTACATTTGAAACATGTGCAGGAGTTGAATCCAGCTTTAGATTTTGAACTCCTAAATACATTCTGAGAATGGATGCTCACGCCGCAGATCCACAATTCCTATGCAGAGTACTGGCAAAGGATAGAGAAACATTTACCAGAAATGGCAGGATCAAGCTCCGCAGCTAGCAAATTTGGGGCGACACAAATCCAAATTCCGTCCTGGAGGTCATTTAGCATTAGCATTTTCCCATCAACGTTTGGGTGGGATTGGGTGATATCCTACTTGTACCATATTAATGCTTGCATGACTACTAAGTAGTAAACTACTTACATTTTCTGCTGACCATTCTCCTCCAACTACTGGAGAACGTTACGCAGGTAGCGCGGCCCAACATGTGACTGCTTCATAATAGAGCAATAGAGCCCCTTCACATTATGGTCGTGCAGTGAGACGTCATTAAGACCAATACTATCCCAGGCGATGGATTGGAAGTAACGGGCCCGTTGCATGTCCGGCGCGATCTTCCTATCTTACACCTTGCGACTTCTGGTTGTGGGAACACATAAAGGGAATTGTGTACTCCCAACGTCACAGAACATCTGTAGAATGCAATTGTGGTTTCTGGCGATACGATCCGGGATATGCCACACATCTTCCAATAAACACGACAGTCGTGGTCCATGAGGGCTGAGCTGTGTTGTGAGTGCAATGGTGGGACACTTCTGACATCCCCTACGAACGTGCAATGTTCCATCACCCAGGTCTAAAATAAATGCACGGGACTCCGCACGGACTTTATCGCTTTATTGTTTAAAAATTGAGATATTTACTCAAAACTCGTAATATATGTGAAAATAAATAATATACACTAGCAAACCCAAGCATAAATTACACTTTACTTATGTAAAATATTTGTTGAGTCCCGGTTTTAAATTTTATTCTCAAAGAATTGTCTTCATTTGTATGTTTGGACCAATAAAGAAGATCGATATTGGGTCAACAAGGGTGAACACTTCATATTAAAATTTCAACTTGCAGTTAAAATTTTCAACGTTTTATCAGGTGTTGCACATCTTAAGGTCATCGCATTGCTATTAAATTCCTCATCTATAAATTTTGACCAATAAAAAATGTAAATATTGACTAGTGAGTCTAAAATGGAGATAGATCATTGCTGTATAAATATTTCACCTAAGAGGTTTAAGGAAAAATAACATAATCTTTTTGAGTGGCGTACTTATATTTAATCACTTTATAGCATTGGAGAATTATTGCAAAAGTAGTATCTCTTTACAAGTAAAGCTCACAAAATTGAATTAATGTATTTGTGAATATCTCAGAAACTGTTAGTTTTATTAAAATATATTTCAAATCAAAGTTTTTTATTTTTAATACTACTGAAATGTTGAAAATATAAGTTATTTAGTATTTCAAATAGTTGCGGAAATACGGAAATTTACAATCTGTAAAGTACTCAAAAAGTCATTTTCATAGGAAAATGAAAATAGAAATTTTGAGAAAATAGACTTTTTCTCTTTTCACTTTTTACCAATATAGTCTTAATTATAGGGTTAGAATGACACACAGACAGACGGAAATGCAAAGACCCCTTTTTAGGGTCAGAAGGTCATGAACCGTTGACATCCATCAAACTTTTAGGTTAGATTTTTTTTACGGTCACAATACTTTCTCTTAAGTTTTCAAAAATTTAAAAAATATATGTATTTGCGTATAGCTTGAAAGTTATCGGTTTTATAAAACTATGTTTCGAATAAAAGATTTGTATTATAAATATATATACATATTTGCAATAAAAACTAAGTTTATACCTCAAATAGTTTCGGAGCTATGATAAAAAAATTGAGAATTTTCACATCTGACTGAAGCCCTTAAAGTCATTTTTTTTTCAAAATATTGATGGTAGCCATTTTGTTTGAAATCTTTATAAATGATTTGAAATGAAATTTAATCAAAATCGTAATAACCGATTTTCAGAAAATCAACATTTTCTCTTCTTACTCTTCAGTAAACTATTCTTAATTTTTGGGTTTGATATCCAATTCCAAAAACACCTCCGGGCAACCCTATGAAAAACCTAGATTCCAATATTTAGTCCTATCGGTAAATAGTTTAGGCTCTAGTCGAAGGTACAGATAGACAGATAGACGGGAATTCAAAAACAACTTTTTTGGATTCAGGGGCTCATGAAACGTCGAGATTCATCAAAATCACGAGTTTGATTTTTTGACTATCACAATACTTTTTTCCACCTGTAAGATAGCGAGAAAGTAAAATGTCTACGGCATAATGGTAGTCTCTGACCTGTCCTTTTCAATGTCTCGATAAAGAAGTGGTCCCAGCAATATTTTGTTATGAGACTCTTAGTTTCTTTTTTGGTATAGATTCTACTGTATCACTTTATTGTATACAATTAATAATCACACTATATTTATAATATTTCAAATCTGGTCATATGACATCCAAGTTTTCATCTTAATTTGAAATGTTTCGAAGATGCGAAGGTTTTTGTGGGTATTGAAGTCAGAGTAAAGGCGAGTTGACATTTCTAAGCTTCACATACTCCTTAAATGTAATTAGAAAATTTATAGGGATGGATTGATTAGGAAATTTAAGGAAATGCACAAACATTACTGTGCATAGCGAATAATTAAACACCACACCCCTTCCCCCACAACACCCGAATGTACCCAGACTTAGCCAGCCCTACACGTACAATACAGTAAGTATATTGTGAAACTGACAGCTTAGAAGGTTCAACCATCGGTACGGGCTACTATTAGAGGACACATGTAGTTAACATATTAGGGTCAGACTATGACAATGGTATCTTGAATAAAAGTTTGATACACGATACATATTTATAGAAATCGCAGAGTACGTGATGGTTATTTAACATCCCATGGCCACTAATAGATAACCACTGTGTGTTTATGTATAAAATGAGAATATATTATCGTCTACATTATTGTTTAAATTTTGAGAAATCAACATTCTGATACAAGCCTCTTTTAATGTACCTCATTTCAGGGCTGGGTGCCTAGAAATTAGATATAAACAAATAATATGATAATAATTTTTATTTCACGTAATGTGTTGAAAAAGATTGTCTATATTGAAAATCTCAAATTATCTTTCTCCATATACACATACTATTATATATATAATATTATACACATAATATTATATATATAATATATAATATTATACACATAATATTATATATATATAATATAAAATCTATATATTATATATAGGTTTTTATTTACAAAATTGGGTTGGTGAACAGACATCTTATATACCCAATATATATATATATATAATATATATATAATATATATATGTTTTTATTTACAAAATTTTGTTGCTGAACAGACATCTTATATACCGATGTTTATATAATTTTAAATATTAAGTCTTAACCTATAATGCTATGTTTTGAAAAAATTATTTAAATCTATAGGTATACCAAAGTAAACTCAATATTTTATTTATGAATAAATATCATTATTTTAACACTTTTCCTTTTACTCATAATATTTTAATCCTCTTATTTAGAATTTTAACTTTAACAATTTCTTAATCCTAATTGTATTAATAATTTTCTACTCAAAGTTGAGATATATTCTGCATCCTAGACATTTTTAAACTCTTTGTAATTATGACATATTATTAAGAACTATTTTAGTTTGAAAAAGTATTCAATAGTTATTTTTAATATTATTATTTCTTTAACTTTGATACTGTGGCAGGTGACCAACCTTTGATTGCCTAAGGGCCGATGTTTTAATATCAGTTTAACACATTTCTTGACTAAGTTGAGGTTGACAGTAGCCTAAGCTAAAACCTTAGATTAATTTCGTTGATCGTTCCAATTAAGTTTTAATTGGAGGTTAGTTGGATTGAAGTTTACTAAAATATGTTTAGGTAGGAAACAAATACAGCTCAGAGCTGGATACAAATAATTATACATTTAGAAGTCTGGTAAACCAATAATTGTTATCACATGTACACACAAATTAATATACGGATATATAGAAGTTCTAGTGTTTGACAAGGCAGTCAAACGTAAACGCATATTCACGAGGTATCAATTTACACTTAATGAAGCTTGAGTATCTCTACATTATTTAAAACAAAGAAAACGTTGCTTATTTCAACATTTTGTACTTAAGGCAAAATACTATTATATAGTAAATATTAATAATAAAATAATAAGGTAAACACTGGAATTGTCTCATGAAGCACTCTAAAATAAATGTATTGACGTTGACATTCCGAGTAATTTGAGAGAAACAAACTTAAGCTATTGTTATTAATACATACCAGTTTTCAAGTTTGTTTATTTCTGTATCAAAGAATGTCAATAAACACTCAAATATATATATTTTTGTTTGTGAAAATGGATAATATGTAGGATCTATTATGAAAATAACTATCAACACCTTTTCGAAGATAAAATAAATAATATAGTACTATGTCCTAACATGAAGTTATTTCGCTAATCGTAACATATTATTTAAGTTACTGAAACCAAAAGGTTGAGTCATAGTTTTAGGATAACCTTTATTTTCAACAATCATAAACATATTTTAACAAAATAAAAGATGTAACCTACACAAAATCAGAAATTTAAACTGCAGTAATAAATCTATTAGATATCTCCTAAAGTCTATTCTATATAAAAATACGCACAATATTTTCGTTTCGGTGCTCTTTTCTCTTCTAGAATCTTCCCCTTCTACTTAAAGTAATGTCAACTTCATTAATATTATAGTGTGGGTAGCTATTAAGCTAACAGTGCTGTAATACATTTTTCCCTGAGTAAACTCTTTTCAGTGTACGAAAACCACCTCCACGTACAATTTTCTTTTCAACCCGTGACATAGACAGAGACAAGTAAATTAGGAAGAAAAAAAGGCATGGAAGAACCGCGGAAGTAGACAAGAATAGATTATGCAAGATATGTGAACCTGTATTGCAACCGGGTGGTAAGGGCGGCTCTGATCCTCTCCTCTCAAAATTTAACAACAATTAACATAATTTATTAATGCTGCGTGTCTAAAATTAACCAGTATCAGATTATATTAATACTATTATTTATGCAAAAAATTTGGTATATTCATACGATTATCTTGATTTTCAGTGTACAGGCTGTTAAAGTGTTCTACATGTCCTTCCATTTCCACACAAATTTCACATCTTCAAATCAGAATGATGCGCGATGTTTGAAAAATCCCTAACTTTATTCGAGTCGTCTGATAAACGTTTTTAATTCACCATTGTAGGTCTGATAAATAATTTATTGGAGATGAATACTCAAAAATCTTTAAGTAGCCCCATACAAAAAATTCCCAAGTACTAATCCCAGCCTTTCAACTGAACCTCCTCGACTTATTCATCTTATCCAGTCCCCGACCACTTGTTCTTAATCCTATGGAATTTATTTTATATGGGTATACAGAGTTTATAATAATAATATTAGGCCTAATACAGTTTTGTTATATCTTAAAGTTGAATTTAACGTTCACAAAACTGGCTATTTGTGCGGAAATCATGTATAACACATTATGTTTTAGTATAGTAGTAAATTTGTGACATGTAAACCCAAATAGAATTATTATTTTATTTTTTATTAAAGAATTACCAAATTGCGTGTATTTCTGTGTGAGCCAGTTCGTGGACCTATGCTTGCTAAGGCTTTTAAAGATAATACATTTCTGGACCCTTTATTTTTAAATTTTTTTACATTAATATTAACTCTGAAACCAATAAAGTGCTTAGAAAATTTGTCTCTATATCACGGTTAGATCTCACATTTTCTAAAAGATAATTTGGCTGATATTTTTATCACGAGACATTGTAAACAGTGATATATTGTGCAGTGCTGTTACTTACATGAAATGAATGATTCAGTGAATCAGTTTTGATTATTGGTACTACGAATATACGATTGACTTAAAATGAAATAATACTGCATTAAAATAAATGGTACGGAACTCCGCAAGGAATTTATCGCTCTATTGTTTAAAAATGGAGATATTTAGGCTACTCAAAATTCGTAGTATAATATATACTAGCGAACCCGAGAACAAATTTCGCTATACACACGTAAAACATTTTTTAATGAAGGTTTTAGATTTTATAATTCTATTAAAAAAAATAACATCTTCATTTCAATATTTGGACCAATAAAAAATATCAATATTGATTCCTCAAGGGTTAACATTTAGTATTAAAATTTTAAATTCTGGTTGAAATTGTCAGCATTTTACAAGGAGATGCACATATTATGGTTATAGCATTGCTATTAAATATCTCTTTTATACATTTTGACCAATAAAATAGATAATTATTGACTATTGAGTCTAAAATGAGATTGATAAATCAGTGCTGTACCAGGGGTGGATCCAAGAGGGAGAGACGGAAATTCAAAAATAACTTTTTCGAATTCAGGGCGTCAGGAAACGTCAAGATTCATAAAAATCGAACTCGAGATTTTTTTGATGAACACAATAATCTACCTGTATGATAGCTAGAAAGTAAAATCGTTTATGCTAATATAACTAAGGGACTGAGATGATAATTTATTTTTCTGAAAGATAGGAAGTTGGTAAAATAAAAAATATACAAGTTTCTTTACCCCAAAAATATCCGGAGTATTATGGTGACTAATGAACTTAAATAATTGTTTATTTAATCGAATACAATCGGGAGTGAAATGAATTAATTAATGAGTTAACTATAAACAATGGTCTGAGTTTATAGATATTCCCCTGTTAGAATCAAGAGTAATTTTTGATACGGTTTATCACCATCATTAATTTATCTCAGAAAAATAAACATCTCTATGAATTAGAACCAAGGTCTACCCATAAATAGGGACTATTTGAGTTAACGGCTCTCATCCAAAAAATCAACTGGCATGACAGAATTATTTCAGCTAACCTGTGTTTAGAACTAAAACCCTTCATAGATGTGCTATATCTTGTTCCCAAAATCAATTTACATCGTGGCATGATCTTAAATTGGCACGATAAATTAAAACTTCATTACAGCCAGGGGATATCCTCCCCCCCCCCCCCCCCCC
>CABEEJ010000258.1:53976-136595 GCA_901482245.1 Timema douglasi
TTTTTTTTTTTTTTATGCAAAAATTTAGAAATGAATCCATTGCTTCTATGTCACTTTCCAAATACAATTAAGATATGAACGAAATATATTCCTCGCTGTACGCTTATTAATGGTTTCTGTTTATATTATATTAATCCTGTGTACAGCCCACCATAATATTTTTACCTTTATGAGCATGTAAACGAGTTTCATAGTTAATATTTTGCTAATTTTACCTCTTATAAGTTTGTTTGTTAATTATTATTTCTTGAGGCACTTTTTTAAAGAGAGCACACACCAAAAGATTAACAGTAAAAATTAGATGTCTTACTTACTCTATAGCATTAGGAGCTCGAAATTCCATTGCCACATTCAGAAAAAGTACACCACTTATACCTATCAGATTAATAATACAAGTTAGTTACATGAATAAAACCTCAAACAAATTATGGCTTCGGATGGTAATGATAATTTTACATAAAATATAATGGAAAAAAAATATATACAAATGAATATTAAATCCTCTCTTATCCAATCCCTTATCCTCCCGCTTTTCGACTATTGTGATGTAGTTTATAATGACCTGACAGCTGACCTTGCGGCAACACTACACAGACTCCAAAACACATGTGCTAGATTTATATTCGATCTCCGGTCACGTGATCATATTTCCCCATACTATAAGAGACTAACTTGGCTAAGACTTAAAGAAAGACGAGCTTTACACTCGTTGACCATCATAAAGAAACTGTTGACTTCCAAATCCCCACAATACCTTTCTTCACGTATTTGCTCACTCAACCCTAATAATAATTTCAACACTCGATGACAAGAAAACTCAATTTTATTCATTCCTTTTCATAATTTCAATCATTATTCAAATTCTTTCACTGTTTAAGCTTCTCGTTCATAAACTACCATAACCAACGATATAAATAAATTATAATTGAATGGTTTCAAGCTAAAAGTCGCAAATAAGCTGCGTGTGGAAGCTAATTCTTGATATTGAAAGGGGTGAGACGTAATCACACCTTTGTGTGTGTGTGTGTGTGTGTGCGCGCGCGAGCGTGGTACGTAATCCTTGTGTATTTTAGCTCTATTTTAAAAAAAAAATAGTTTTTGTGTGTGTTTATAAATATTATTTTGTTAAACTTCAGTTTAATTGTATTGGTTAAGTGTAAGAAAAGGCAGTAGCCTTAACTTCGCCATTAAAGTCGATTATTATTATTATTATTATTATTAAATAATATTCAAACTCCAAACATACAATAAACAATTTTCTCATAAATAGATTAGTTTAGTTACTTACTAAGGCATACAGATTATTGCAAATAGCCCACCCCATATTCAAAATAAATTCCAAATACCAATTATTCTGATTATCATTTTATAACATTAGTGTATTTTAATACTAAGCCGTTGGTTTGTCTTGTCCTCAACTACAATTTTATTTAGACAAAGGTTTGTGAAGGTGAATTTTTAAAAATGCATCTACATTAAAATTGACGATGGTTAAAAGAACCAAAATTGGGGTGACATAAGAAATACAAAACCATTACAAATTGAATAAAACTTATCAGATAAAAAATAGAACATGCAACTGAAAAAAAATGATAAAAGTTAACTAAAACTCATATAACTAAATATAATAGCTATAGATTTTTTTTAAAAAGTTACACAATAAAACCCAGAAAAGTGAACGAAAGATGCACGAGAATAAATAAACGCGAACTTTACCATGTAGAAATGTATGAATACCTCTATGCAGTGAAAAACTTTTATCAACTAAACTTGCATTCCGGTAAAACTATCATTGACTTAAAGATTTCTACCCCAGAACAATAACTATCCCTACCACCGCTATTATTTCAGATTAGTAGGTATCTAGTAATGATTACTGAGGTGTTTTTCCAACCACGCAAGTAAAGAGGATACACATTTAATTTTGAATACTATAATAGTTTCTCGGTTTGACAACTGTATTAAATATAATCAGATATTTAATTATTAAATAATTTATAAGATATTAATAATATTATCTATACATAAAATTTATGTCAAAAAGAACCAACCAAAACAAAATAAATGGTACGGAACTCCATACGAACTTTCTCACTCCATTGTTTAATTGTTTGATGATGGAGATATTTACTCAAAACTCCTAATATATGGTATGTGAAACGAAATAATATACAGTATCAAACCCGAAAAACAAATTACACTATACTTACGTAAAACATTGTTTTCCAGTTTTAAATTTGATAATTTTATTTTTAAAGAATTGAAGTTATCATTTGTATATTTGGACGAATAAAAAATATCGATATTGGGTCCACACGGGTTAACACTACGAATTAAAATGTAGACAACTGGTTAAAATTTTCGACATTTTATTAGGGGTTGCACATCCTATTGTTATAGCATTGCTATTAAATCCCTCATTTATAAATTTAGACAAATAAAAAAGGTAAATATATTCAAAATTGAGTCTAAAATGTTAGATATAGATCATTGCTATGCAAACGTTTACACTAAGAGTTTAAAGGAAAAAGAACATGAACATTTTGAGAGACTCACTTATACTTACTTACTCTATGGCATTAGATAATTATTGAGTTAAGACTTTAATAGTATCTCTTTACAACTAAATCTCATAAAATTGTATCAATATATTTTCCAATATCTCAGAAAAAGCTTATTTTATAAAACTCTATTTCAAGTAAAAGTTTTTTTTAATCTTTAATAGCACTACGATTTTGCAACGATCAGTTATTTTGTATCTCAAATAGTTGCGGAGATATGGAAATGTACGCTTCTTTAAAGTACCCTTAAGGTCATTTTCATGGAAAAGTGAGAATAGCCATTTATTTGTAATCTTAATAAACTTCTAGATCCGAAATGTAATCAAAATCGTTAGAGCCGATTTTGAGTAAGTCGAATTTTCTTTCTTTTCGCGCTTTATTAAACTACTCCTAATCCTAGGGTTAAACAGACACACAGACAGACGGCATAGAAAAAACCACATTTTAGAGTTCGGGCTTCATGGAACGTCAACATCCATCAACATCAGGGGTCAAATTTTTTTGACAGTCGCAATACTTTACATTTAATTTTTGAAAAGTTACAAAAATATTTATATTTTAGTATAGCTTGAAAATAATTGGTTTCAAAAAACTATATTGAAATAAATTTGTTTACTATTAATAGACCTACACATTTGCAATGTTAAGTAATTTCATATTTTAAAGAGTTACGAAGATATGACAAATAAATGGTATGAAACTCCGCACGAACTTTCTCTCTCTAATATTTAAAAATGGAGATATTTATTCAAAACTCGTATTACATGTGAAAAAAATAATATACACTATAAAACCCAAGCATAAATTACACTATACTTATGTAAAACATCTTTTGATTCCCGGTTTTTAATTTTATAGTTTTTTTAAAAAGAATATCCTCATTTGTATGTTTGGACCTATAAAAATGATCGATTTGGGTCCACAAGGATCAACACTTCATACTAAATTTTGAATTCCCTTTAATATTCTAACATTTTATTAGGAGTTTCACATCTTCAGGTCATCATATTGCTATTCATTTTCTCATTTTAAATTTTGACCAACAAAAAAGGTAAATATTAACTATTGAATCTAAAATGAAGGAGATAGATCATTGTTGTGCAAACATTTCTCCTAAGAGGTTAAAGGAAAAACCACACATTTTTTGAGATACTTACTTATATTTAATTAATCTATGGCATTCCAGAATTATTGATTTAAAACTCAATTAGTATCTCTTTACAACAAAAGCTCACAAAATTGTATTAATATATTTGTCAATATCTATGAAAATATTGGTTTTATAAACATTTATTTCAAATAAAAGTTTTTTTTATTTTTAATAGTACTACAATTTAGCAATGATAAGTTATTTATTATTTCAAATATTTGTGGAAATACAGAAATTTCCACTTCTGTAAATTACACTAATATTCATTTTCATAGGTAAATGTAAAAAGACAAGGTATTTATAATCTTAATCAATGCTTGGACACGAATTTTAATCAAAATCGTTAGAGCCGATTTTGAGAAAATCAGTTTTTTCTTTTTTCGCTTTTTATTAATTTACTCTTAATTTTACGGTTAAACAGACACACAGACAGCTGGCAATGCAAAAACAACTTTTTAGTGTTCACGGGATAACGAGACGTCGACCTCCATCAACATTTTAGGTTAGAATTTTTTTACGGTCGCAATACTTTACTTTATAGTGTTCAAAATGTATACGAGTATACGAGTAGATTGAAAGTTATTGGTTTTATGGATATATGTTTAAAATAAAATATTTTTATTATTAATATACTTATATATTTGCAATGATAAGTAAGAGTTTACGCTTCAGACCAGAACCCTTAAATTCATTTTCCCGAAATATTGAAAATAGCCATTTTGTTTAGAATATTTATAAATCTTATTGTTGAAATGTAATAAAATTCGTTTGAGCTACTTTTGAGGAAATTGACTTTTTCTCTTTTTGCCCTTCAGTAAACTACCCTTAATTTTAGGGTTAGATTTCCAATTGCAAAAACACCCCGTATCAATACTAGAAATACTATAAACAACCTAGATAACAAGTTTTAGCCCAATCGGTAAAATAGTTTAGGCTATAGTCGGAGGTACAAACAGAAAAACAAACGGAAATCCCAAAATCACAGTTTCGGATTCAGGGGGTCATGAAAGTCGAGATTCGTCAAAATTTTGAGTTTAATATTTTTGACGATCACAATACTTTCTATACCTGTAAGCTAGCAAGAAAGTAAAAATGAAAATTTACGCATCAAACCGGAACCCTTAAAGTAATTTGGCGATAAATTCAGAGTAGCTATTTTGTTTGTAATATTTATCAATGCTTAAAAAAGAAAGTTAATTAAAATTGTTAGTGCCGATTTTGATAAAATCGATTATTTCTCTTTTCACCCTTCAGTAAACTACCCTTAATTTTAGGGTTAGATATCCAAATTTCAAAAATATCAAATTAATAGTATAATATCTTCTGTCCCCAAAACTCTGTCAAAGATTCGTTAATTTGGTAAAAACTTTAAAATATACGGGCATTTGATGTCAGCTGGTTGGTGGTCAGGAAAAGCTAATATAAGTGTTATTAGGCTATCTAAGTAGTACCTCTTATTATAAATTGACATTTGGATGGACTAATTCATTTTAATGGGAGAAGGGATATTGGGTCTTAATGGCAGAAAACTTAAGAAAATCACCAAAGACTGGCAGATTGTTGAATCCAATCCAATCTTGTCACCTTCTCTACTTTACACAAGTATATAGATTGCTTGTGCAGTTGTTCACCAGCTATTTATTTTAAGTGACTCAGAACTCAAAACGTGAAATTGGCTGCACATCGAGTTCCTCCCCCACCGTTCCCAACCAACCATGGAAATGTTAATACACATTAGAATTTTTAATCAGTTTTTGTTTCAAACGAGGCAATTTTTAGATGTTATTTCATTTGACAGTGAACGAACCCATTCCTTCTCTCTTGCCCACACAGCTTCCCGGAAACTTCTGTAACATTCTTCACAGATCTCGCAATGGCTTGTGTTTGACATTGTAGTTGGGGAAACAAGTACTTGTCGCCCATACCTTCATTAACAACAATTGTCTGTAGGTCATCTAAAGAAATGTTGGCAAGTATTGGTGGCTCTGTAACCTCAACCTTCAACTAGTTAAAAGGTTTGTGTAATCTTGAGCATTGACATTTATTGGAGGAACTTTAAATGTTCGTACATCATCAACTGATATGTTTCTTGTTTTCAAGATACGGTGAACTGGCATCTATCTTATAATCTTTCTTGCATCTGCTACCATAAACAACAATTTATTTTAAGGATGGCAGAATAATGCATTACGTGAAATTACATTCTCCACCACTTTCCTCTGATCACCAAGAAGGTACGGGATTCGTTTATAAGAAACCCCAGGTGTTTGTTTGGCCCCTTAAGTGCATGATGATTTACATTTAAATCCGAAACAGATAGGTATATGTACTTTCATGAAAAACTGTATAAGTGACCGAAAGGCAGGTGACGGTGTTTCTGTGGCCACATAAAATCTCAGGATCCCTTTTGCAATCCTAAGCCATCTGGAATGTGATAAAGGACCAGGATCTCGTCTATAAAGATCAAGGGAACAGTTCTCGGTATGAACATCATGAGCCATGCCAAGAAGGTCCAGTTGATTGGTGCTAAGATCAGAGGCATTAATATCAGGTATCCCACAATTAACTGGCTCAAACTCCTTTACAGGCAGGACTTCGCATTCGGAAAGGATCTTCCCAATGTGCCCCTCGTAGGATTGAAGACCTATTTTTGGACAGTTCAGGTAAGAAAATAAATGTTTCAAAGGTAGCTTAGTCAAATGAAGTAGGCATATGAGCCATTGGAGTCGTCTACTAAGCTTTCTATCGAGAAAAGTGTCCACACCACCCTTGTGCCCAGTATTTACTACTGTACCATCACATCCTAAGGCCTCTATATAATCAGTGAAGTCAATTTTACTTTCCAAGAATGACATCAAGATGGCTGAAATGGAACTAGCTGAACCTCAGGACGAAGTAACATGACCTCAGTAACGTAACCCTGGTTCCTCAACAATGGTGATATGTTTCTCTCTGACTACCCTCTGATTATATTTATTTTCTTCTTTGATTTTCACAAGGGTTTTGTCCTTACGGCCATCAAAATAAACTGCAAGTATAGGATCATGACTTAAGGCAGGTTTTCCCTTCATTTCTCTCTTAGTCCGCCACCTTTCTTTCCTTATTTTAGTCTTGTCCATCACAAAGGTGGAATTATCATGGTCTATGAGTCCAACGTCCCTAAGAAAGGCACTAGCCACAGCAGCGACTGATTTAACTGATAATTCCAATATGTCACTCACTAGAGGGTTATCAGCACAGATAGTGAAAAGAGGGTGAAAGGGCTAAATAAATAAGTCATACTATGATATTATGGTTAGAGATTGAGCTTTCGTTCTACAGAGGAATTTTTTATACAGTTTTCGCTCATTTAAGCCCCTTCCCCCTCTTCTTTATATGCGGATAGGTTCATTAAAAAGCTAGTTTATCGTTAGAGGTGTACTTTACAACCATAATAAATCGTAAATGAGCTTTATCTGACCATAAGCCAATTAACATCACATAAGCGTATATTTTACAGTTTTTGAAAAAAATAGTGAATTCTTGACATGGTTTCGAGGAGAGAAGATATTATCCGATAAGTCCATATTTTGGAAATTTCTTATTGGTACCACCCAACAACTCTAACTGCCCCGAACGTTTCACTCCGTCAACTTTTCTTTTTTTCAAGCCACCCTAATATATAATTCCAAAAATACCTTGCAGAAAACCTATGAAAACTCTAGGTACCAAGTTTTAGCCCAATCAGTAAAATAGTTTAGGCTCTACTCCAAGGTATAGGCAGACGGACAGATAAACGGACGGAAATACAGACAAACGGAAATGCAAAAAACCCTTTTTTCGGATTCGCTGGGCCATTAAACGTTGAAATTAATCAAGATAGGGAGTTCTATTATTTTCTACCTGTAAGATGGTGAGAAAGTAAAAAGTAAGATTATATGACCTAAAAATACTAGATGCCCAAAAAATTACCTATAAAATTTACATCTATTCAACCAGAAGATAATAAATAGAGTCTATGTACACATTATTAATGCCTTTTTTGAACCCTCCACCCCCTTAAAAAGGTAAAAATGTCATCAAAATACAAGCCCTGCTGATAGTTTTCATATAAGGTTTAACACAAACCTTACTTTTTGCTTTAAACTCTAACCTTATAATGTTTTGTTTTTCCTTCATGAGGAAGGGGTATCCAAAAATAAAGAGGGTCAAAATACTTTCGAAGCCAAGAACAAATAGGAGGTTGAAATTTTCAGGCAAGTAGCCCCTAGCCCAAAAGGGCGCAGTAAAAAGTGGTGACAGGCAAATTCCAGTGGGGAGGCCTCCAAACTAAAAATCAAAGTAAAAAATATCTTGAAGCTCAGAAGACCTACGTATCTGAAATTTTGTAAACATATATTCTCCAGGCCAAAAAATTGCAGGATTGTTTGGTGACACAAAAGTCCAATGAGGACCCTCAAAGTGAGGGAAGGGGATTGTCTACAAAACCAAAGTGGTAAGAATCTCGAATGTCATAAGAACTAATCGGCTAAAATTTTGTAAGCAGATAGCTCCCAGCAACCTAGCAAATAAGGTTGCAAGAATACTTTCTGACAGAAAACTCCAATGGGGACCATCAAAAAACCAAAATCGAAAAAATCTCAAAGCTCAAAAGACCAAAGAAGGTGAAATTTTGCAGACATGTAGCCCCTAACCAAAAAAAGTGCAGAGATTCTTAACAAAAACAGAAATAATAAATGCTTATTTTTTTGCTTAGCTATTAAATAAAAACCTATTATTCTTAAATTTTAAATGTTCTTAGAACCTCTACTGGTCTTAATATACAGATACATTATATCAAATATCACCCTTTAGAATTCACACACGAATTCCCTAAAATGTCGTAAGCTAGATATGACTGGTACTTTGGTTCCCTACAACTCTAATACAGTAATTTCCAACCAAGGAGTCACGACCCCATTTAGGTTCACGGTTTATTTCGGGTTTGTTCACCGATCTTGTTGAGGTAATAGATTTATATTTTACTTCATTAATATATTATAATTACTTTATGAAGGTGGATAATAAAAATTAGTAAAATTGTAATCGATTAAAATGTTAAAAACTATTTAGGTTCTTTATGGTTACATAACTCTGAATTAGCACACAATAATTTTAGCAAATAGCACTAATAGCATAACATCACAAATACCCATTGGAGTGGATTATTCTCTTTAGCAACATCTTAGACGCATTCATATAATCATTAAATAAGCAGTTTATAATAATTAAAATAAGGATTGGTGGGTATATGGTTTTTATGTCATGCTTGCTAGGTTTGGTTTGTCAGTGATAGATAGAATGGAATCCAAATTTTGTCCTGATGTACAAGAGGTGATTTTTTCCTAAATGGTTACCACATCTCCCCCTTAGCAAATAGGCGTGTATTTCCTCTAAGGTCTACACACCCAATAACTGTGATTTAATTTAGATAGCCGTGAGTGTAGTGAGCATACATTAAAAACTCGGATTTAACCGATTTGTTTATTATCAATATGTCATGATGGATCCAGGGACAAAAATTGAGGTCAAATCGTGGTAACGATCGGAAACCAATGCTCTAATATATTTTATTTATAATAATAGTTCCACAATTTAAATAAAATACTAGGTGTACATAGACCCGCCCTTCCCCAGTCTACTGAGGTAGTTTATGTACAGAAAACTTATTTATAAAAGACATATATATATATCACACTACCAAGTATTACTAAATGTTTTCTACCAAGTATTATTAAATGCTTTCCTACAATCATTAGCAATAAATTATTATAGTTGATGTGTTTGTTAAAAATAAGGCTATTTTTACGATATTAATTATTTACTCTAGTCCCCATATTACCTAAAACAAATATAAAGCTTTATGGCCCAAACTTCTCTAGAATATTTGAATTGCGTGCGTGCTAATATGCAGAGATACTAGCACTTTTTGTCTTTGATGTCTTATCACTGGAACTAATGAGTAGCCAAACTTCTACCACTGAAATATCCTAGTTCGTCTCGCACACAGGTAAATCCTTCACTAGATGTTGTGTTGTCTTGTGCCTGTTTAGTTTTATATTAATATATTTAAAGTTAATTGAAACTTTTAAAAAAATCTCTCTAAGTCTGAGTCTTACCCCACACAAAGTATCATTCAAAAACCAAAATTCACAAAAATATTTAAAATCTTTGGAAATACGAAGTGTTTTGAACGACTTGTTGTAACTAGTGGAAGCAGGAACTTACTTGAAACCCCCCGCCCCTCTCATCTCCCCCACCTGAGTCTCTTCCCTTTTCTTAAAGTTGCTGTGAAGACTCTGCGAGAGCCGGAAACTGTTGGGAGGTCCCCTCGGACTTCCCCCTCATCCCTTGTGAGTCCCCCCTCCACCTTATTCTCAGCCCGAGCCCGAGCCCGATGAGGAGCGGAAGAGCTTCAGGCCGGAACAGGATCACAAAAGCAGTTTGGAGGAATAATGCCATCCGAGATTTTGCCCCATGGAGAGAAGAGTGAATGGTAATGGAAGCACTTTTAGTCAGAGATATGCGTCATTCTCCCCTGTCGTCTTTTTTATATATATTTTTAGCTAGATTACCTCCTCCTTACACCCTTTTTGCAGCCGTAGAAAATATTATGTATATGTTTAATACTTATAAAAGTTTGTAGGTATGGTTATAAACTTAGTACAAGTATATACTACAGTCCATTTTCAGTTGTAAGAGACTTGCATAACAGCTAAAGAAAAAGTTACTAGACCTACTATACATTCATTCGTCAAGTTATGTGATCTACAGATGTCCCTTTTGGTATATAGTATCAATATCTATTATATAACACTAACAATATAGTAAAACGCTATCTATATTGACCTCACAACTATATGTTTGTATTTTAAGAATAATATTTCTATATAAATTAGACTAAACAGTCTTCAAGACATTCCTATTTTGATTCAAACATTTTTTAACTCACTAATCTGATACTACAGCTCTACAGCTCAGTAGCGTACCTGCCATTTGAGCTAAATATTCTGGAATCGATTCCTAGTATGGTCTAAAAGTTTGTCATTGGGGAAATGAGGCTACTGAGATGATGGTTTGGTCTGTAATAAAATGAAGTAACTTTATAAGTCGTATACTTATTTAATCATCAACGCTGATAAAAAAAAACACGTTGACTCAAATAAATAAAATACGATGCAGATGAAAACCCAGTGTGTCAGAAATGATTTCCCTTTCTCTCTTGAATAATATGATGGTACATTTATTATAAATTATATTTGTATTCCTCATGCCCCATTAGCGTATTTAAAACATATGTATCAAATGGATACTAAGACAAGTGTAAAAATATTTGAACAAAATAATAATTTTTATTTTTCATACATAAACTAATGATTAATATTTATAAATAATTTATTATTATATAAATATGAAGAAAATTTGAACAATGCCTTGTTTCACGTCTTATTACTCATCTTGGATATCAGTATTATTAGCAGTATAAAAGTAGAGATGAATAAGGTAACATTTAAAGGAAATTCACTCGAATTTTGGTGGCAAAAGAGTAAGAAACCACTTCAGCAAAACAAAGTATCTGTACAATCATCTGGAATTCTAGCCTGGATCCGCCCATCACCGACCAACTAGATAATATGAAAATTACTTCTACAGTCCACCCATCTTGATCCTGAACTTTTGCACTGGGACTGGCCATCTTTACCTTAGTCATTTTCCACCCTCTTTGCAAGAGTCTGAGAATTTAAAATGCATCTTCCTCATCCTTTACGTTTAAACACTAAGAATACGGTGCGAACAGGCCAAAACTGATTTTTAAATAAAAAGAGAGGCCTATCTGTAATGGCCAGAATGCCACTATATGTAATGTGTGGTTAATATGACAATCGGCTGAATAAATAATGAAAGTCAAAAAGCTGAGACACGTATCAGAGCTAATAATGTCTATCAGCTTCTACCCCTAGATAGCTGTCAAATTACAATACATTAACTTTGTTTTGCCAAGCTAAGCTTCACAGCAGCCACAGACAGCTCTCATGGTCCTGAGACCAATGGAGACCAATGTGTCTTACTACGTCAAGCACAAGGGTCCTTTAGTTTTCAAATGTAGTGGGGTAAGGTCAGACAGCATCAAGCTATGATAGTTTGTCGACCTAAAGGGAATTATATATGTGACGATTATTTGAGAGATACCAACTGAGTGGTTGTGTGAGGACAGGGATCATGATGACGGCAGATTGATGTATTAATCCAGACGGCACCAAGCGGGATGGAGGGATGGGTGTCCGAGGATGGCTGCAGGTCTAGCCACTAGGGGTGCAAGTGTTTTGGTCTCACGCTAAGCTATTTCCGCTCCCTCACACAACCCTCTATTATACCCTCCAAGCAGGGTGTGCCACCAACTAGAACACAGAGCCGGTAGGTTCGGCTGCCATCACCGAACGTGTAAAAGGCTCTGTCCACCTATACCCTGTATAGAAACCTTATTTTCTTATGAAAATTACTTGGAGGGTACTTTTCATAGTCAGAAGTCTATAATCCTATCTTAGCAACTATTTTATATTAAAAAATAAACCTGTAGCTTTATTAACAATCTTTTATTGAAATATATTTTTATAAAACCAATAGTTTCGGAGCTATATGCATATATAGACATATCTTTAGTAAGGTCTTTGAAGTGCTAAATTGATTTTTATGCTATTTGGTGTACAAATATGGTCCTGTTTTCCCAAAGTTTCTGTTACATTGTTTATTATTAAATTTATGCTCATTATTGGAGTGTTTCTGCATTAGTGTATATTATTTTGTTTAATCAATCTTACGAGAATTTAGTGAAGGTCTATATTTTAAGATAAAAGAGAGAGAAATTCTGCGTAGTGCATCATAACATATATTATTGATGTGGTGTTCACGTGACTTTTTAGGTCAGTGCCGATGCAATATTCCAAAGTTACATTCCCAATCCTTAGGCCTTCAACTAAGGGGGGAGCCTACCGTAGTGGTGAGACGCATTGCAGAAGTTCAGAAATTGAGCTTTATTTAAGAAATAAAGTTGAATTATAACGAGAATAGACTATGATAATTTACAAACATGTTTTCTAATTTTACTAATAATAACATTTTACCATAATATTAGTGTTAGTCTAGACTATAGAAGTATTGATAATATCAAATGTGACAACTACAGATCACATTCCTTGACGCATGAATACATGAAAGCAGATCTTGTAATGAAGGAAAAAGGTATCAATTTATTTCTATTTAATTAATAACTTTACATTTTAAGTTTTATTCCCCAAACAAATAATAAAATAGTGAAATTAGCTTTTTATTCAACGAAGTTTAACGTTGTATTTAACAGTTTATGGATTCAAATAAATTGATGGAAACGTTTATTTAGTTTTACTCAATCAAAGTAGTTTTTAATAGTAGCAACAATTTTATTTTAAATATATTTGAGGATCGTGTGGGTTTTGATGTCTCAGACTGGTCATTCGAATAATTAATATCGCAGTTAGGGTGACATGGCGGTTAGGGGTAAGGTGTCAGACTTCTATGCTGGTGGCCGGGGTTCAATCCTCGGTCCCAGCAAAGATTTATCTGATTACCAAGCCCTTCCTTCACCTCTGACAAGACATCTTGTGAATGTGGGGAATGCCAGGCCTCCACCGTGGTTCGGATTCCGCGTTAAACTGTAGGTCCTCCATTTCATCTCACAATCACCCTACCATTACACATTAGCGTAAGTGCGTATAACCCGAACGGGTAGTAAGACGCGGTGCTAATAATAATAATATCGCAGTTACAGGATGCTTATCTTCAAATATGTAGCATCCAAAATGAATTGGTGCTGAAAGTTATAACCTTAATAGAAAAATACATTTTTCCACAAAATTTACTTTCATAAAGTACGCTTGGTTTATTCTTCCAAGATAATTACAACTTATAATAATGTTTAGAATACATGTCATATCTACTTTAGAAAGTTATTCTAATTTCATTCCTGTTTTCTGGTCGTTATTTTTAAAAGACAACTTTTGTTTTTTATCATAGCACATCATCAGTTAACTTTTTTAATTTACGTTCTCAATCAAATAGTGAGATAAAAGTGTTAAATAGGGGGCATAATCCTAGCATAGAGCGCAAAAGAAAGCTGGGAAAAATAAGTGGAAAGGTATAATCAAAGTTTTTAAATAATAATCATCATAAAAAATTTATAAAACTCAGAAGTTAGAAGGAGAAAATCACACACACGATTATTATTTTTTTCTTCCCAGTTTGATTAAGTAGAAGTTGTTCGTGTCAGCTCCAACTGAAAACAGACCATTTGGAAATGATAATTAAAGTTAATCTCTCTAAAACTTGTACAAAGAAACTCACACACAACGTGCGTCCATTAAACTTCACATGCCTAAAACAATATACCTTAGGTGCATTTTTAGAGCAACTAAAATACGTTAGTTGGCTCATTCGAATTTAATCATCCATACAAACTTAAAGAAAGCATTTTGGTATAGACACCACATTGCGTTTTATTTGGGGAAAAATACACTTTTGTGCACCTCAGATTCCGAAAAGGTCTTTTGCCTGATTTATGCATGTACGTATTGTTGAATATTCTTAAGAACGGTTTAGAACATATAAACTTTTTTTTTTTTTTATTTTGCGATTAACATTGATATAATTTTACTATATTATGAATATTATTTTAATAGTATTGAACATATTTATCAAAAGTGACAGTTGGAGATTAGATGACTTGAATTATGAATATATTCAAATAATTTTAGTAACGTTTCAAACAGTTAAATACTGTTCTTTATACCAGAATCCTACTACTCTATATGTATATATGTATGAATGACTATAAATATGTAGCAATTATGTATGACTCACCTCAGTGGCATAGTTGGCTAACACGCTAGTTTCATGTTGAGCCAGACTGCTTAAGACGGGGAGATCAAGGTTCGAATCTCACTCGGGTGAACTGGGGTGGTTTTCTTAAATGGTTTTTCACCCTCCCTTCACGTACATGCGGGTTTACTTCCTATATATTCAACCTTTCCAATTCCAAACCCATTAGCATAATTAGTTCTTAAGCGTGTAACCAGAACGGGTAGTAAGACGCGGTGCTAAGTAAGTTAAGTTATTATGTATGCATGAGTTAAACATGTATGTATTCGGTATTTATGAATTATACAACAATGTAAATATATATGTATTTTCTGGTTACCACCCAACTATAATTTTCCATTTGTTTTTCTAATTTGTAAAACATATTACTTTTTTGTGTTAATTAAAATGTGCTTTGAAGTTCGTCCACGGCATCACATGCTATGTTGTCATACAGGTAAGCAGCGACACTTTTATGTTCATTCACAATACACGGAGGGAATATCACCCGGCACTCTTTAAAATGATGATGATAATAATAATAGTGAAAATTAATATTATGTGAAAACAACTGTTTATTAAACATTATTTATCCTTTGAAGTTGTCTGTTGAGTTCTTATTGTTCATTTTAGTAGTCTGCCTTTGCTACTCAGATAACAATCAGCTAGGAATTAGAATAAAAGAGATGAGACATTTATATGGACATAGTTCTTCCACACAGAGGATATTCTTTTGGACAGAGCAGATCCCACACACAGAGAGGAAGCTTGCGTAGAGACTCTTTGGAAGATATTTATTTAGCGCGCGTTTCGATTTTGACAGGTGGAAGTAAAGATTTTAACCCTCTCCTAAATAATTTTTCCTATTCATTTCTAAATCTTTTCAACTTTTATATTTAAACATATGTTGTATTTTATCCTTAGTTCATGGTAAACTTTTTACCTTTGTTTTGATGTATTAATGATGTCCTTGGACTTGGGGGGAAAAAAGCGTTTTTTAAATTTTTGATGTAGAATAAGATATTTGGAACATCGTTTGTATAAAATTAGAGTATTCTTCTTCTTCTTCTTATTGGCGTTTGAAAAGTTTCAAGTTGAAATATGTGTTCGTCCTTGACGAAAATATTAATAATTATGTACCTTTTATGGTAAAATGAATTTAAAATATATTTAAAGTGAGCTAGAAGCTTAGTACTCAAACCTTGTTGAGTGAAAATTAATATTTACACTGTAAAGAAGAAATTACTTTTCAACTAATACATTGTAAGTAATCATCATGTACATTTTTTTTCCTGATGAGATCCAACTAATTTATATCTTATACAAATTTATCTCAATAATACAACATCAGAAACTATTCAAAGCTTTTAGAAGGAGCGTCTATTAAATTGATTATATGTTTTATTACTCTCTTGACAATCGATATTTTAAAGAACTTAACTCACCTAATAGATATTGTAAATTATTTTACACTTTTCAAGCAATATTTATCTTGTGACCCATATGTCATAAAAATTATAGATTTTAACTTGGAATTTAACTCTCCTGTATTATATATATGACATATAGATCAAAAACATTTATACATTTTAATATTATTACTTTCTCGCTATCTTAAAGAAAGAGGAAGTATTGTGATCATAAAAAAAAATTGAACTAGAGATTTTGATGAATGTCGACGTTTCATGACCACCCGAATCCGAAAAAGTGTTTTTTGAATTTTCGTCTGTTTGTCTATACATCCAACTAGAGCCTAAAATGTTTTACCGATCGGGTTAAAACTCGGTATTTAGGGTTTTAATAGGGTTGCCACGAGGAAATTTTGGGATTGGATATCTAACCCTAAAATTAAGGGTAGTTTACTTAAGGGCAAAAAGAGAAAAAGTCAATTTTCTCAAAATCGGCATTAACGATTTTGATTAAATTTCACTTTTAAACATTTATAAATCTTCTAAAAAAATAGATACTCTTAATATCTCGGCAACATGACTGATGCGTAGATTATCTTTTTTTTTATAATATTCGCTAAACTTTTTGAGTAATGAAATTACTTATCATTACAAATTGGTTGATCTATTTATAATACAAATATTTTTTTAAGATAATTTTTATAAAACCTATAACTTTCAAGCTATACACAAATATTTTTTTTTTTTTACCTTTAAAACACAAAAGGTAAAGTACTGCAACCGTAAAAAAAATCTAATCATGAAATGTTTATGGATGTTGACATCTCATGACCCCTCGAACCCTAAAAAGTGGTCTTTGCAATGGCGTCTGTCTGTGTGTCTGTTTAGACTTAAAATTAAGAGTAGTTTAATTAAGGGCGAAAAAAGAAAAAAATTGATTTTCTCAAAATCGGCTCTAACTATTTCTATTAAAATTCGTATCTAGGTCTTGATTAAGATTATAAATAAACTGGCTATTTTCATTTTACCAATAAAATGACTTATAGGGTACTTTACAGAAGCAGATATTTCTGTATTTCCACAACTATTTGAGATACTAAATAACTTTTCATTGCAAAGTTGTATTACTATTAAAAATAAAAAACTTTTATATGAAATCTATTTTTATAAAACCAGCAATTTCTGAAATATTGGCAAATATATTAATACAATTTTGTGAGCTTTAGTTGTAAAAAAATACTACTTAAGTTCTAATGCAATAATTTTGTAATGCCATAGTGTAATTAAATATAAGTAAGTATCTTAAAAAGTTTGTGATATTTTTCCTTAAACCTCTTAAGAGAAATGTTCATACAACAATGATATATATACATTTTAGACTCAACAGTCAATATTTACATTTTTGTTGGTCCAAATTTATAAATACGTAATTTAATAGCAATGCTATGGCATAAAGACATGCAACAGCTAATAAAATGTCCAAAATTTTAACCGGAAGTTGAAATTTTAATACGAAATTTTGACCCTTGTGGACCCAATATTGATCTTTTTTTTATCGGTTCGAACCTACAAATGAGGAAATTAATTCTTTAAAAACAAAATTATAAAATTTAAAACCAGGGATTAAATTTTTTTTTACTTAAGTATAGTGCAATTTATTCTTGGGTTTGCTAGTGTATATTATTTCGTTTCACATATACTACGAGTTTTGAGTCTATATTTCTATTTTTAAACACTAGAGTGAGAAAGTCCGTATGGAGCTCCATACAATTTCTTTTTTAAATTGTAATCTTAGTACTATATCCACCCAGACGTCCATAGGTAGGATTGGTATGTGGAAACATTAACATAATAATAATTACCTCCAGAAAGTCGCAATGATTGTGTAGTTTTTTTTATTGTAGTTGCACCAAGTACAATAATTCATTCAGTGAGTCATTTTAATTAGATTGTTCAAAATTGTATTTTATGTATTTTCTAAAACTCCTTTAGGGATTTCGACTGTACCTCTTTTGTCGGTAGTGTCATTATTAAAAGATTAATACATCGTATTCCAGAAAGCGTTCCCAAGCACAGATAGTTGTCTCGAGTTTTGATTGTCATAATGCTACCGTCAGAGTTAGTCAAGGAAGAAGGAATTTGGTTTTTATTTCTCCTAAGTGTAATCCCTAGGAATGGCACCCACCAAATATAGTTCAAACCTCACACACACCAATTTTACTATATATTCTAGTCTATTATATAGAGGTGGTAGTTTTAAGAGTCAGATTTATTTACCAAGTCTTACTCTAATTTTTTTAGAATGTACTTAAGTATGTTTCATATATATGTATTGTGTACTGTACATAAGCCTATGATTGAAGGGTGTGTAAATTATGTATGCATTATTTACCTTTCGTTTACCCTGTAAGGTAGCAAGCTTACCTTGAATTATTACTCTAGTGTAATCCATCAAGGTATTATTATTATTATCATTATTAGCACGTCGTCTTACTACCCGTTCGGGTTATACGCACTTACGCTAATGTGTAATGGTAGGGTGATTGTGAGATGAAATGGAGGACCTACAGTTTAACGTGGAATCCGAACCACGGTTGAGACCTGGCATTCCCCACATTCACAAGATGTATTGTCAGAGGTGAAGGAAGGGTTTGGTAATCAGATAAATCCGTGCCGGGACCGAGGATTGAACCCCGGCCGCCAGCATAGAAGTCTGACACTTTACCCCTAGACCGCCAGGTCACCCCATCAAGGTAAAATTGCTACCTTTCAGGTTAGACGGAGTGTACGTACGTATATTTTATTTGTTTATTATGAATGCACGTATCATTGAGGTGTATATCATGCATGTACGTATCATTAATGTATATTTCATACATGTATATATTGTAAGGTGGGTGCCACTGACCTGGGGGATGCAAGCCGCTCACTCTTTACCGTGTGACCCTTGAGTTCTTTTAAGGATATTGGGGCACGCTGCTGATTAAACCAGTATGAAAACGCATACAAAATGTTCTAGGTTTTATTTATTAAAAATAAAATATCACATACACTGATATAATTAAATTAACTATAACCAAACAAAAAAATGACTTAAATAATTAGAGTAATGACTAAGGTTAATGAGAATAAGACCACATAAAATTGAATTAAACTATAAAAATAAATTAATAACTATAAAACAAATAAAATAACAGCTCAAGTATTTTAAACATTAACAAAAATGTTTATTATAAACACAATTAATTATAACAATCAATGTTTATGTCACCCGTGTCATTCACGTAAGTCCTCCATTTCTCCCCGCATATGACACATTGTACTGACCTACGTTACACAAACGCTAGACTCACTTATTCACTCGCTGGACACGCTGTCCCATTCGCTGGACACGCTGTCCCATTCGCTGGACACGCTAGCCCACACACTGGACACGCTAGCCCACACACTGGACACACTGGCTCATACACTGGACATGCTAGCCCACACACTGGACACACTCACTGGCTCATACACTGAACACAGTGTCCCGTGAACTGATCAAGCTGCCCACTCCCGGGAATGCTAGCTCGGACACACTAGTCTACTCACGTGACTAGCCTCGACTCAGACTGGAGATCCCTGGCTATCGCCGACATTGGCTCCTTTTACACGGTCTGGGCGTTCGCCACAAGTGCTTGTTGCCAATTGAACCCTGATTTTGAACTTTTAAGTGACGTGGAGATGTATTCTTTTCTAATATAGGGTGAACCCAAACTTGCCTAGAACGTTTCTTTTTTCACCGATGGCTTGACAAAACGAGTACAATAACAAGTTAGCGTAAGTTATCCATCGCAACCCACGAAGAGATAGCTCCCACAACTGAGAAACTGTCCGGACCCAGAAGACACTCGGATACAAATGTTTGTCGTGTGAAGACATAATCCGGGTGGTGCCCGACCGGGCCATTTCCTGGCCGGGCGAATGCCTGGACCACGTGAAAGGGGCCTTTAGGAGTCCCATTGAACATTTCTAAAATACTGGCTTAGAATAAAATGAGCCTAGGCTCTTCTAGAAGTATCCCTTTACCTCCCCCTGTCCCATCTAATCCTATTGACAGTGACACTGGCTGCATACCTACTAAACAAGGAAGGAGACAGAGGGAACAAAGAGCGCAGATGGGTTAAACAAACGAGAAGCGCACTGCCGGTCCCGCTTTAAGAAAATAATATTGTTACAATTTCATGAACTCACATGTATATATGTTTCATTCATGTATATATAATGCTATAAGGAATTGTTGTTCTACCTGTCTGTGCGTGCATTCGTATTCGTTAGCACCTGTATTTGTACATGTGTGCACTTAACTATAGACTTATAGTCGATTTAAAAGAAAACAATATTATTTAATGATAATTATATTTCATGTCATTGCATGACGAATATGATAACAAACACATAACCAATTAAGAATACGTTATATAAAACATCACATACAAAAATCTATTTTTTCAAAAATTGGTTTAGATATCCTAATACGTCACATTCACCAATAAATAATAATTAGGCGTCCATATATTTATTGCCTAACATTTATGTATACATGGTTTTGTTTTATTATCTCTTCTACTTACCCCTTCGATCTACCTGTATATGTACGCTCATGACTTCTTACCACCCCTTCGGTCTAACTGTATATGTACGGTCATGACTTCTTACCACCCCTTCGATCTAACTGTATAGCTACGCTCATGACTTCTTACCACCCCTTCGGTCTAACTGTATAGCTACGCTCATGACTTCTTACCGCCCCTTCGATCTAACTGTATAGCTACGCTCATGACTTCTTACCGCCCCTTCGATTTAACTGTATAGCTACGCTCATGGCTTCTTACCACCCCTTCGGTCTAACTGTATAGCTACGCTCATGGCTTCTGACCACCCCTTGGATCTAACTGTATAGCTACGCTCATGGCTTCTTACCACCCCTTCGGTCTAACTGTATAGCTACGCTCATGACTTCTTACCGACCCTTCGGGCTATCAATATAGCTTCACTTCTGACTTCTTAGTACCCTTTCGGGCTATTTGTATAGCTACACTGAGGTCTTATTACCCCTTAGAGCTATTTGTATAACTACGTTTATGACTTTTTACTACTCCTTTGCGCTATTTGTTTAAATATATTTGACTTATTACTACCCCTTTGGTATATTTGTATAATATCCATGTCCCCAATGATATGGGTCAAAATGTACTCATTTTAATACATAAGTACGGACATCTTAATCGATTTATGTTTATCTATGTTTAATTTGGTAAAGCAAACTATTCAATATAAAAGTATTTTTATACATTACATTAATACTTATTCAATTTCTTTCATGTTTCTATAAACTAACTGGGAATAAGTAGAATCTCTTTTTGTTTACGTATTATTGCCTTTAGATACTCGGTGTCATTTACTATTATAAAGTTGGAAGTACAAGTTTCTTTACGTATTAATTGCTTTCAAAAATATTTCAAAGGCTTCACCATAATAGTCTAAATTTAATCTATCTATGAAGTGAGTGCGAGAAGTATTCTTGTAGTTATTTATATTAAACCTCTTAGTCCTTAGGCCTAATATAACTTAAACGCCTTGAGGCATGAATATACAGTTGTTAAGACCTTTATTATTATGTTGGTGATGTTTAGAGGGAGAAATATATATTCAATGAAAAATAAATGTATTTAAAATGAACACATCTAACCTAAAATAAGACACTTTGAAGTTGTTTACGGTAACAACACTTCATTTATAAATCTTTTAATCAAAAAACACTGCGTGTATAATATTTAAGCATCATGTTTCTTTATGAAATTTTGAAACTTTCTTAAAAATTACAAGTAATTTATTTTCATATCTGTTTTTATAGAGGCTTATCACATGATCGGGATCGTAAACGACTGGAATCCGGCTTATCTATAATTCTATGTTTATCACGTCTTTTTTCTTTTCTGTTTCTAGCAGCACGTCTTACTGCCTGTTCGGGTTATACGCTTATATAATAATCAAGCTAATAGGTTAAAGGATGAGGAAAGTTATATTTTGAGGAAGTGTACCCACATTGACGTGGAGGGAGAGTGGTAGACCATTTTGGTAAAACAACTCTCAGTAAACCCGACCGGGATTTGAACCTTGATCTCCCCGTCATCGTTCATCTAGTCTACTCCGAGACTAACGTTAAATAAAGCGGCCACCGAAGGGGTTTTCCCAGAGTCTTAATGTCCGTCAGGCTATACGCATATTTGGCACTAAAGTTATACGTATGATGAGGGTAGAATCTAGAGGAAATAAACCCTCACTCGTAAGTAGGAAGAGTGGTTAGACATTTAGGAATAAAACATCTTCAGATAACCAGGCCAGGATACGAAGCCTGACCTCCTGAAGATGGTCCAATTTATTATTTTTGGGGCATAATCAATGTTGTAAATTGATAAATGTTTACCTCTTTAAAATCTGTTTCAACCTTATTGTGACATTTTCAATCATTTTTGACCAAAGTTAATAAAAAATAGAAAAATAAAAATGAATACCGTATCAGAAATGATGGATATGTTATTAATTAAAAGGAAAATAGAGCAGAAAGAAAACAAAACAGTTTAATTTAAAGAAAATATCGTTTCATAAGAAAGTATTTTATCTTTGTAATTTTTTATGATATGGTACATTATCAAAAGTGTGATTTTGTACTAATTTGTGTTGGCTATTTTTAAAAGTGGTTTAAAATAATATCATGAGAATATTAAATGGACCATTAATGAAGATCACCCTATGAGTAAAGTTATTATAATAAAGGACCCGATATATTAAATAAATTTCATAACTTAGTTACTATTTCTCTTAAACTTAAAAAAATTAATATTATTTTAAGGAACATAAATTATATTTAAAATATATTCCATATAACTTAAGAGGATTTATTCTTTAGAATATAATTACATAATTGGTTAAATACATACTTATTTATATGTTTTTGCTGTAGGCCTTAGTGATAGCTTTTAATCTTTTTACTCACCGCCCCTTAATGTCCTTTCGGGCTGTAAACGTGTATATATACTTATTACGTGAATGTCTTAGGAAGGAGGAAGGTGGAATTTAGATTAATTAATCTACTTACACTTGCGTGAAGGACGAGTGGGAAACCATTTAGAAAAAAATTATAATCTTCACTACATCCAGTCGTGATTTGAGCTCCGATCTCCCTATCACCAGCAGTTCAATATTTGGTGAGAGCTCCCACTAAGACCATTCACCCACAACAGCAAGTTCTAGTGACAGTTGCCATTAATTCTAATATCTTATCCAGATGATCAGTGAAAGACTTGTAAATGGTTACAGTGGACTGTAATGTGTAGAATTAATTTATTACTATTATTATTATTATTATTATTAGTAGTAGTAGTAGTAGTAGTATTAGCAGCGCCTCTTACTAACCGTTAGGTCTACACGCACTTTCACTAATGTGTAATGGTAGGGTGATTGTTAGATGAAATGGAGGACCTACAGTTTAACATGGAATCCGAACCATGGTGGAGGCCTGGCATTCCACACATTCACAAGATGTGATAAATGAACGTCTTGTCAGAGGCGGAGGAGGGGGTTTGGCAATCAGACAAATCTCTGCCGGAATCGAATATTGAACTCCGGTCCCCTAGCACAAAGCCTAGACCACCAGGTCACCAAGTATCGTTAAAGAAACGCATCAGAATTCGCTATTGGAGTGCATATGTAAAGGACCTCTTCACACTTTAAATCTTTTGGCATTAGATTTAAGTCATTGTATACTGATAGAGCAATCGGGCAGTAAGACACGTGGTACTAAAATACATAGTAATATTCATCTTCCACCGCTCTCACCTAATAAGTAAGCATCGCATTATTTCCAAACAGTTGTATAGTATAAGCTATTTTTTGTAAAATCTTTGACAAATCCACGCATTAAAGACATTTCTCTTGTGAGCCGAAAGAATGGTACAGCTCTCCCTCTTTTATCTCTTGAAATATTATTTAGTGCATCTACATACAACAAGACTATTATGGATTACAATTTATAGCACACATTCTTCAAATGACGTCACATCCACAAGTCAGTCTTGTCAGGCGGCTCTTGGCTTTCTATATCAAGGTATCCGGGTGCAAATAATAATTGTGGGTTAGTTAGGAGACAAACTAAACGCACAATTACAAAGTACAATTCAATTTGAATAGTAAGGGGCATTCTTGGCAGCTATAAAAGTTACTCATACATAAAAAAAAAATTAATTCATGTCATCTGAAGCTCTCATTTTCAATAGAAAGTGTTTTAATAAAAAAAGTAAAATCTTATTTATGATTATTTCAAAAAGTTTACATTTTATAAAAGCTACTTAATACTGAGAGGCTTCTCACTTCTTTAATAGATCCTATTGGAAATAACAGACAAACATTTTCATATTTTGTTGATGATACTGATAGCGGGCTTAGTATTTATTGAGACATTGTTCAAGAAAGGTAGCTTATAGTCAGTTTTAAATTTCATAATATATTCAAAGATAATGTCACAAGGGAAGGGAAACACTTCTATTTAGAAAAATAACACTATATGCTATTTTTATGATAAAGTTTAGTATAACGAGTGTTGTAAAATAAAGCATTTTGCTTTTTGGATATGATTAAATATTATCCTTGCTTGAAAATACTATGCAAGATTATTATAATCATTTCTCAAGTTGAGAGATTTCATTCACAACATTATCCCTTATTTGTTGTTCTTACATTATATAGCAAGGTGTCTGAAAGCAAATAAAAAGCCCATCGTTAGTTTGAATCATAAAATAGGGTGTATAGTGCTTACATAAACTCTGAATTGCTCAAAGCTATTTTGCTGTAGCCTCAGCATTAAACATCAACATACTAGGGGCCTATAGGAAAATTTTATATTCTTTCTCCAGCACTTCTAAATTATCACTCAACTAAAATAACAAATACGTACTAAACAAAATTTATTCTAAGTTTTCATTAAGATATCGATAAAAACCAATATTGCAGTAATCAAAGAGAAGATTAAACAGGGCTGCCTCACAAATTTCTGGGTAAAACAATAATTTAAAAAGGATTACAATATATTAAAGTAGTTCTGACGTTACAAATAGCAGCGCTAACGATGTCTAGCAACTAACATGACGTACATTTTTATTCGTGTTTATTATTCGTGTTTATTATTCTTTGGCTTGATGTACAGTATTTACTCGTTTCGAAGACCAAAATGTGTTGGTGAAATGGGTGTTCTGAGAAATTGGCAGTCACTTAGCCCCATGAAGCCAGAGCCCTGGTAATGTATGTGCAACCGTGAAAGCTGGAAACGTGACAATCGCCGGTAATTGACCACGATTTCCGTGATTCAGTGGCTTACCCTGGTGGATATTGGAGATGCCTGTTAGTTTCTAGCATCCACCGGTAATTTTCGGAAGATATTAAGTGTACCCTGTTGATTTTGGAAAAACACAACAGCAAAGATTTTATTTCACTGCATTTACCTGTATATCAATAATTGTAACCTAGAACCAAATGCCCGATTATAGAGAAATTGTAATAATTACAAATTATTAAACCACAAATAACATTACCCACTTAGAAAAAAATATTAGGACACCATAGTTTAAATCTATTTAGGTAAGGTTAGGCGAGGATTGCTAGATTAGGTTAGGGTGGATAAGGTTAGGATAGATTATGTTAGTGAAGGTTATGTAAGGTTAGATGAGGATATGATAGATTAGGTTCAAATATATTAGGATATGATGGATTAGGTTACGATAGATTGGTTTAGGATAGGTTAGGTTAGGCTAGAGTAGGTTAGCTGAGGATAGGGTAGATTAGGTTAAGATATATTAGGATATGATGGATTAGGTTACGATTGATTGGGTTAGGATAGGTTAGGTTAGGCTAGAGTAGGTTAGGTGAGGATAGGGTAGATTAGGTTAAGATATATATTAGGCTACTATACAATTCATTTCAATAGTACACAAACACACGTGGCACAATACACAGCACAACTATAGAAGCACGCCGTCCCTAAACCTTGTGGTTTCTGTTGCGCAGATATATGAGCAGTGAACTCGTCTCTTATTTCCAACATACATATGTGTACCCTCACGATTACTGGTATTCGCCCTTTTGGGTCTTTCTATTACGGATATACACCAGTGAAAGCCTGTTAGAGAAATTTAAATTTCAACATCCCCTAGTGTGACCCAGTGAATCCTGGAAATCATGGTCGATTGCCGGCAATCTTCACGTTTCCAGCTTTAATAGTTATATATATATATATGAGTCTGTTGTTAAAAGAAACTATGTTATATGTCTTATATATCAAATAGTGTAAAAATATCTGTAGGTAGTACTATAGAGGAGAGACATAAGTGAGAGAGGAAGGCAGGCGGAGGAATTTTTCAAAAGTGTGAGAAGCCTGATTTGGAGCAGAGATATGCCAGACAAGTGCAAGGGAATGGAATACAATGTCTATTACCTACCAATATTGGCGTACACTGCAGAAACGTGGGTAATGAAGGAACATAATGAAAGCAGAATGCAGCTGAGTTATTTGAGCTTTCTGAGAAGCAGGGTCGGTGTGACAAAATTTGACAGGCTGATAAATGAGAGAGTAAGAAGAATAGTAAAGGAAGAACCAATTCAGGACAGGATAGAGAAGGCACGACAAGGGTGGTTTGGCCATGTGAGGAGAATGTAGAAGGAAAGGATGCCCAGGAGGATGTTGGATATGGAGGTGGGAAGTAGGAGGCCGAGAGTAAGAAAAAGGGACAAATGGTTGAATGGAGAAAGAAGGGGTATGCAGGAGAGAGGAGAAGACTGGACCAAGGTGGAGGGAAAGAGGTGGTGGGAGTAAAGGAGGCGATGATGAGGCTTATGTTCCAAACAGACTCAGCCTGTGGCTGGAAACTGATAATGATGATGATGATTTGTGAAACATGAAGCATATACTCCTGATAAATTCACTGTATTGATAATTTTATTTGATATGGTAAAACTATTATAAGATAATTAGATAAAGAATATAAGCAAGCCACTATAACTATGTCACAGATTTTCTGGTATCCAGTAGGTCTAATTTATTTTTGTCTTAAAATTATTAATTTAGTATTTTAGTATTTGTTACATAGCATTACTGTAATATTACAATATATATATATATTCCTTTATTGATATACATTTATTTGACTGACTTTTAGTCTTAGATTTAAGTGTCATAAGGGGCTGTTGTCCTGTGGAAGGTTTTATAATTAATACTACAAAACTGACATCACCGACTTTATGGACGACGTTATCACACCAGTGGCTCAATAAAGTAAAGTCGGGTTGATCTATACCGCAATCAAGCTGCATTTTATGTAGTTACTAAAAGTTGTACATCTTTTCTCATAGACTGCAAACATTTTCTTTGATATATTTATGTGGTAGTAATAATCAACAACTTTACACTATGAGGACGGGGAGATCGAGGTTTGAATCTTGGTCGGGTGAAATGAGTTTTTTCTTAAATTGTTTCCACTCTCCCTCCACGTAAATGGGGGTTCACTTCTTCTAAACACAACCTTCCCAATTACTAATCCATTAGTGTAGTTAGTACTAAAACGTATAACCCGAACGGGTAGTAAAGCGCGGTGCTAAATAAATAAATTTACATTAGCTTTGGGAAACAGTTAGAAAAGGTTGAATTTTATAAATACTACACTAGCTCAGTTGGTAATAGAATTGAATGAATTTTTTTAAACAAAAATGGACACTTAATTATTGAATTTCTTAAAATGTATAAAATAGATGCCAATTCTTTTTAAATACTACTTTTTATTTTATAGAATAGGCTTACAACTTTTTATTTTATATTTAGATTATTTTAAAAAAATACAAGTAATATCAATTCTAATAATAAGGATGTTTCTTTGAATATATTCATTTTAATAATGTGGGATGATTTTTTCTTCTTTTTTTCTTTTCCTCACATCTCAGTGACTACTCGGACTGTACACCTGCGTAGAGTAAAAATGATAAAGATATAATTTTATAAGAAATTTACCCGTATGTGCATAAAGGGACATTGAGAAACCATTTAGGATAATCCTCCCCATGGATACCCGATTTGGATTCATATCTCAATCCCCGCATCACTGACGGTCCAGTGCAACACGAGAGAGACGTGCTAGACAATGTGACCATCAATGCTGCCCATAATTGTTTACTTATAAATTTACATATCAATTTTTTACTATAGCAATATGTGAAATTATTTATTTTAAAATAATACATTGTTTCAATTAAATGAAATATTACAAATTAAACACGGGAATCGAGCAAGGTACCTTAGATTTTTCTCCCCAATGTTCTATCAAAGACACTAAGCCAAAGTTATCATGCTATTTTGTCCTGTCCAGGTTGTCATTTTCTGCTTAATTGAAACTTATTTAGCTAATAGGTCTATTAGGAAGACCTAGACGCAAATGGGAGGGTAACTTTAGAATTAACCTGAAAGAGATAGGGTGTAATGAGGTGTACTGGGTAGAACTAGCTCAAGATAAGGAAAGGCTGTCATGAGGGGGACTGAATATATATAGCTCAAGATCAGGATAGGGTGTGATGAGGTAGTCTGAATATAAATAGCTCAAGATAGGGATAGGGAGTAATGAGGGGGTAGGCTGGAACTAGCTTACGTTAGAGAAAGGCTGTAAGGAGTTTGACTGGATGGATCTAGATCAAGATAGGGATAGGTGGCTAACATTTTCGAGTGTGACAATGCACTTTCAATTTCCTAATGCCACTAAGAATGCAAGTATTATGACTAATACTGTATATAATAATCACGTTTTAATTTGTGATATACATGAATTAAAAATAGGATATTTAATCACAAGAATTATATTCATCAAGATTGATGTGCTAAAACATTTAGAATATATTTTCCAATAATCCTGTAAACGTATACACTTTTATTGGCCTACTGACCTCAATTTTTAGATAAGAAAGAAATTGTTTAAAATTTAATATCCAACATTCTGGTTGTTGAATACCCTTGGTTTCTTAACATTTATGAATATATATTAATATAGCAATTTAATTATAATATTCATTTAAAATTGTCATTAACAATGTTGGTAGTCCTGCATATCACAATGGTGTAATTTTTTTCTACTGTGTATTTTCATTGTTGAGTTCAATACAAATTTATTTTAATAAAGTGTTTCACTCCAGTGAGGTTGTGATATTCATTCAGTATTCCATAAACCTGGCATGCACATTTTTAGAAACGGAGTGTTACTTTTGACCTCTTAATAGTCCATATATTCTTAGTTAGTCATTTAATACATTTTTACATTGGATAAAATATAATATATGTAGATGGTATCAAACACAGAAGTGAACAGCAAATTAAAAAAATAAACTTTGGAAATATACACAGCAAAGAAAAGTTAATATGGTAGGCCATATACCGAGACATGATAGTTTGACGAATATAATTATAAAAGGAGATATGGAAGGGATAAATTCAAGAAGGAGACCAAAACTTGAGCACATGAAGCAGATGATGGACAATATTGGCAGAAGAGGGTACAAGATATTACAGATTTGTCCCAGGATAGGCAAAAGATTAATTACCTACAGATGAATAAAGTGATCTTTAAACTATCATTATTACTATTATTAATTTGTTGTAGGTAGGTGCAAGGAGTTCTGGAAAACCCTAGAGAAATGTGAAATCCAGATGTCGACGGTGGATACGGGGAAATTGATTGATAGGGGAGAAATGAGTGTCGAGGATGCCGAGAATTATATACTATCAGTGCGTACGCTGGTCCACGGATAGACGTACAAGTTCATGGCAGCACTAATAGGGGTTCCTGGCCACTGATGGACCCGCTGAGATGAGACCCTTCTACAGGAATATGTCAGTTGAGAAGTTCCTTAGGAGGCTCCTCAGCCAAAGATGTAGGTACTTCTATGAAGGCAACGAGACATACTGTACGTGAACTGGCTACAAGTTCTACGGGTACAGTGGGGTGGCTGTGGGAAGAGATAATAACATGGCCTATCTGCGCGACTATGAAATAGTGGCGTCGGGTCTGATTGGGGTTTCCTCGACCACATGTTTTATAAACAAGGGTGAGAGGGGAAACATGGGTCAGCCTGTAAGGGAGAGGGTAGTAGGCAGCGGGTCAATCATTGGCTTGGTGGGCCCAATTCTGAAACATGTTGGGCGAGGTGACTGACTCTAAATGAGCCCGAATCCTGAGGATGATACGTTGATGAAGCTTATCAGGGAATATTACCAAGAAGGAGGAGAGGTTTATGAAGGTATGATTGAGTCAAGGTATAGAGAGAATATCCATTGCCATTGCCATTGCGGTACTAGAGCTACTGTCGATGGATGGGGTGATAGAGTGCTTTGCTTATAGGTAGAAAGTGCTGGAGGGTAGGTATGAACGGATAATGTCGAGCCGGAGAGCACCATATGAGACCTATGGGTTTGAAGGAGAGTATCTGGTCACGACATTTGCGTGGGACGGAAACAGCTGGCTGGGGAATGAATTCTGGAATAGGAAGTTCGGTTTTACAGGGGACTTGACAGCAGTGTTCTCAACGCTAATATCGCAGGTCCAGAAAGCGACGATAAACTCCCAAGTGTTGACCAACATCTTCAGAGTTTGTGAGGACTCCCTTGGTTATACTTCGGTAGGAATACCTGTAAAGTCCAAGATGAAGATGGATGCAAAACCACAGGATAAGTCAAAGGAGGCTATCACTGAAAAGACCGAGTTTAGTACTAAGACTAAGCAAAATTGGAGGTTCTAGAGACATGGCCTTGGCTACGGAAGGAGGAAGTATGAGAGTGGGATGGACTGTAAGTTGGCAAGTAGGGGCAGTCAGACGAGGGAAGATAAAGAATTGGAAGAGGAATGGGCAAAAGGAATAGGAGATGTGCCATCTCAAGCGTACGGTACTCTTAAGAAGACCTTGTAGTTATCTGGGTTGGAGAAGAAGAATATCCTGCACATGGCACTCCGACACGTAGTAAGAATGGGGCACGAACGAGGTGGGAGTATTATGTTCCTTACTCCTGAATCGTTGTACAGGATTCAACTAAAATCAATGAAACTGTCAACAGAGGTAGCCAGCTTGTTTGGATCTCATATAACAGGTATTCAAGAGAAGAGAATAAGAGTTCAGATTGGAGAGCACGTACCAGCTGTTTGTGGCAGCCCATGGTCGCAAAACCTTTAATCAAAATGAGGCGTGGCTGGCGTGCTACGCACTTACACATCATCCATAATGGTTAGGAGTATACTTAAAATAGGTTAGATAAATGCGATGAGGAGTATGACCGTGCTGCATGAGATTCGTAAGCTGGTGGAGGAAATAAAGCTTGAGGTCGTATGTATACAAGAGCCCTACACCTTAAGAGGAAAGGTTTCACACATTCCGGTGGATAATTGAATAGTCACAAGCTGAGAAATGCCAATGAGTGCCATTGTTATATTCAACAGGGACATCACCGTGACTAAAATAACACAGTTAAGTGACCAATGAGTAACGTGTGTGTAGCTGGCAGCTGGTGCCGACAGGGTTGTGATGGCGAACCTGTGCTTCCAATTTAGTCATCCGATTGAACCGTACTTGGACCAGATGGAAGTACTGTGTAGAATTTACGCTGGTGAGCCACTCATAATTACTGCAGATGCCAATTCCAAGTCTGATATGGGACATGGTTGGGTGGTGATCGGAGGGGCCAGAAGAAATTATGCAGGAAGACCATGCAGGAGAGGGTGATACCTTAAAGAATTCATATATGGGCACGGACTGGAAGTTTTAAACCAGCCGGGAAATCCCCCCACATATAAGGAGAGAGCTGGGGCGTCTATGAACATCGATGTCACATTATTTAACGCTGGATTTGTGGCCATGGTTGAATGATGGAGGGTGTTTGATAATGCGACGATTAGCGACCACAATATGATCATGTTCAACCTTGCCACGGGGAGGGGGGTGGATGGAAATGAGGGAGGGATAAGGAAAAAATATGACATGAGAAAAGCTGATTGGTAGAAGTTGAGGAGGGAACTGTTACTGCCCGACCAAGTAGAGAATGGTGACAATGTTAACACCAAAGCCAAGTAGTTGACGTTGGCTCTTCAGGATGTGATGAAGAAATCCATCCCGATGACTAAAGGAGATACCAGGGTCAGGAATAGACCGTGGAACGACAGACTGCAGGGACTTCGTACAAGGGCAAGGAGAAATCGTAGGATATATCTTAAGTGCAGGTACCCAGTCGTCCATGAGGTGCTGCTGGACATATATAGAGAAAAGAAAAAGGAGTTTGAAGAGGGTTTGAAATAATATAAAAGGAAAAGCTGAGAGAGATACGTAAAGGAGGAGCTCCAGCAAGGACATTGGGGATCCCATTCAAGATAGGGGCTAGGAAAATAAGACCACCAGTGATGCTATCCACGTTGAAGAGAGAGAAAGGTAGGACCACAACGAACTGGGCGGAATTCGTGGAGTTACTGATGGAGACATTGTTACCAGATGACGATGAGGAAGCAGACATGGAAGAACTGAGGGTGTTAAGAGGGGTTATGACTCAGAATATGTATGCCAATGAGTAGCCGGTGGAATTGGTCAGTCAGTACGAGGTGATTGGGAGCATTGCTAGTATGGGGAAGAAGAAAGTACCTGGGCCAGACGGGATAATTGTCGAGGTGCTACAAAAGACGGAAGATCTCATAGCCCCTTACATTGTAGGCCTGCTAAACGAATGCCTCAATCAGGGCAGAATCCCGAACATCTGGAAGAAGAGTGAGGTAATTTTGCTAAGCATGGAGGAGAACAAGAATACACCTATTCCAAAGTCATATAGACACATCTGCCTTCTTAACACGAGTGGGAAACTACAGTAAAAATACTGTGTGAAAGATTACTAGGGCACAGGACAGGAGTGGGCATGCATCAACAGCAGTATGACTTTCAAAGAGGTAAATCAACAGAGGATTCCAACTGTAGAGAAATGGAATTGATCGACTCGGCTGCTGACAGATAAGTTGTGGGGATATTCGTAGACAACTCGGGAGCATTTGACAACCTATGGTGGCCGGCATTGTTTGACCGGTTAAGAGAACTGCAATGTCCAGGGCCATTGTATAGAAGCTTGAAGGACTAATGCCGGGATAGGTATGCCACTCTGAGGTGTTCGAGTACCAGCGTGCAGAAAATACTGACTAAGGGATGCCCCCCGGGATAGGTCTGTGGGCTGATAATCTGGGATGTGGGACTGGAGCCGGGGCTGCGGATGCTGGAGGATATCCCTGAAACACATGGAATAGTCGCCTTCATTGACGACCTTCTAATAGTGGTAGAAGGTAACTCAAGGAAGAGTCTGGAGGAAATATGTAATTGGGTGCTAGATGGGCTGGGAAGGTGGTTCAAAAGTGTCGAACTAAAGATGGCACCGGTGAAGACGACATTTATGCTATTGAGGAAAAATATTGGTATGGAATCCTGCAATAAAGCTCGAGGGTAAGAACTTGAGAAGGATCTAAATGGTCAGATATCTGGGAGTCACTCTCGATGAGAATAGAAACATCATGGTACATATAGAGGTGGTGTTGGGGAGAGCACATCGGTTTATGAATAAGATTATAAGCATTGGACAGAGGAGGTTCGACCTGGAAATGCGGATAATAAAGACATATCAACACATGATCCTTATTTCTATTGTTGGCTATGGAGCGTGCGTCTGGGCCCACAGACTAAACAACTTCGTGCCGGCTATAGCTGTCCAGAGTATACAGAGGAAGGTCCTCCTGAGACTTGTGGGCACCTACCAGACCGTGGCGACAGATGCACTGTGTGTTGCCCTAGGTGTGTGGCCGTTGGACCTTCTGTTTGAGAATAAAGCAATTGGGTACTGGAAATGGAATAATAATTGGGAGAAAGTTAGGATACTCATCTCACTTGAAGTGGCAATATTCGAAGACGCAGAGATTGTTATGTTGAGGGAATTGCAGAGATGCTGAGAGGGCAGTGAAGCTTGTATAAGGGCTTATAAACTATTTCCCGATGTGGTAGAAAGGAATGATAATGTACATCTGGGACCATCCCCGAGTCTGGTACTTTTCTTCACAGGGAAGGGACCATACCCAGAATCCTTAAGGAAGATGGTATGGGTTGAATCTGATCTGTGTGAATGCGGTGAGATGGGTTCCCCAGAACACGTTGTGTTGGAATGTTCCCGTACGCTTGAGATAAGAAGACCAAACCAGCAGGAAGTGCAAGGGTGACTGGTAGGGGGTATCCTGAGAGATCCCACCCATTGGAGGTTCCTAGACAAGCTAGCAACGGAAACTTCAGAAAGGGCTAAGACGGAATACTTAAGGGAACTGTGAGAGAGATGAAGACTGGGATAAAGACTAAAGAGGTGTAGGGCTAGAGGTGGAAGGGGGGAGAGACTAGTAACAGTGACAAAGACGAGATGAGGACAGTGACAGTAACGAGGAC
The DNA here is from genome assembly GCA_901482245.1 of Timema douglasi. Classification (NCBI taxonomy): domain Eukaryota; kingdom Metazoa; phylum Arthropoda; class Insecta; order Phasmatodea; family Timematidae; genus Timema; species Timema douglasi. The sequence goes on from CABEEJ010000258.1 coordinate 88,569, forward strand.
GGAGACGATGACGAGGACAATGACAGGGGCGAGGACAGAAACATGGGAAGCGGGACCGAGACGGACGTGGGTGAAGTCTCATCGGGGGCCGAATAGTGAAAGGAGAAGGTTGCTTTTGCGGAAATACTGATATACAACCTTTCATGAGGAACAAGGAGAAACGCCGGGAAGTGGCAAGCACATAGCTTTGTAGGACTGGTATACCAGTTTGGCTGATGGATTCGGAGGATTATTGAGGTAACCCCGGTAATCCAAAGGATTCCAGCCAAATATTGGGGAAAGATAAGGAAAGAAATAGGACGCAGGGGGAAACCCTGTGACTGAAGATTCGTCTTATTGGAAACAAGAAGAGTAGGATCAGGTCCTGTAAGGGCCCTCTGCGTCAATATGAAGATAGGTGGCTGATCAACAGCCCCCTTGTACCATCGGGGCATCGGATTTTCCCAAAGTGTATAAATTTATTTACCTTAGTTAGCTGTAAGCCTATGACAATACTAGAATAGGATAGGGAAAGGAGGGTAAAAGGATGGGTAGGTTAGGAGAAACAATTTCAGGGTATGTAGAAATAGGTGAAAGACAAGAAAAAAAAGTTGTTTGTGATTAAGAGTAGGTGGAGCACAAACTCCGGTAGGGCGCCTCCCCAGGTGGCAGATAGGGGGATGCTCACCACCGTTGGGTACACCGTCGGGTTGCGATGAGAAACCATGTCTGATGGGGTAACCAGTAGAGGAGGGTACTGGGGAAGTAATAAACTCGTAGTGGACCAACTGAAATGAGACTTAAATTGTATCTCGAGTAGGTTATTTATGTGTCGAACTTGTTTAGACAAAAGAAAATTTGGATATTGTATGGTAGTAGAAAATTCTTTGGCAATGTGTAAATAGGGCCTGGATTTAAAATTGTATGATACAAGGCCAAAAAAAGATAATAAACAATATAATAGTAATAATATTCAATTTAATAATAATAATATATTTGTTGTACACGCGAGGAGTGGGGAATTAATTTACCACGCGCAATGGGCGTAAACCCATTCCCTTACACATGGTAAATAGTGGAGATCGCAAGATCTCTTCTGTGAGCGGAGGTAAACAGCTCCGGTTACCACCCTTGATAGGTGGAAGGCACGTAGTCCCCAGTGTCGGTCCAACCAGTGAGGGACTGTAAGGATAGGAGTTAATTCTCGCCTCCCCAGGTAGGTATCCGGCCTGAACCGGCTCATCCCAGCTTTCGGGGTGCGGGGGTTGGGGCTTTTAAGGTAATGACCAAGAAACTGCCCTGGGCCACGATGTCCAGGGATGTTTTGCGCCACTTCCGTGACAAGTTCATAGCACGTTAAAGCCAAGGTATTCATTTGAATATTTAAAATGATAGGACATATTTATATTGAAGTATTTTTTAAATATTTTTTTTTACTGTCTCAATGTAATGACTTCAGCTTTATTTTATTTTTTATATAAACACTAAGAGGCACATTGCACCATATTTTCTGTTATGTCTCCAATAAAATATTAATATTAAGTGTATTCTAGATTACCTAGTTCTATTATAGTTTTAACATGTTTGTATTAATATAACTTGCATCAATGTATTTATTTATTTAAATAATTAATTAATTAAAAAATGCTCTCTCATGCATATGTTTGTATTCTTCTGTTTTATTCATTTTATAAAATTATGTAAGGAAATGAGATAAACGTAGGGATGTGGCATGGGGATAAATTTATCGTTAAAGTTAAATATTGTATCAAACTAATAAATGGAAAATGTTATCAAAATATTATATTTTATAGTGTTTGTTTAGTCACGATCATTTGAAGATGTTTTATCACTAAGGTTTTCTTACTTATCTACTAACCATGATTTTAAATTTTCTGTACTTTGTTTTAGTAACAATATTGATAACTTAATGTAAGTACTCATAAAATTATAATATATCGCCCTGTCGTGTGTCTTTCTCATTTCAGGATGAAGCACCAATAACTTTAAATCAGGCTCTCAGTGTGTGCGGGCTTAAAATATTAAATTACAATATATCAACTATAGCCAAAAATTGGTTTTATTTAATACCGGTCCAATGCAAAGGCGTAAATACTCGTACGAGGGAACGTAAGTATATAGAAACAAAAATATTGTTTAAGTTACTATTCGTATAGAAAGTAAAATATTGATAGTAGTCAAATAGGACTATCGATATTGTTTCCACCTACCTATTTACGTGGTTCAAATGTCAATATTAATACAGCGTCAGTAATATATTGGGGCAAGGGTCCATCATATGATTTTTTAAATTAATTAATTAAGACCACATCTAAAATATTCCAAGATATTTTTAAATCACGCAGTTTTACTAAACATCTTTTTTAACGGTAACATTTACGAAGCAACTGTATACATCATGAATATTAACTTTTAAATTTACTGTCAACAAAATAATTTTTAAAAAGAATTTTTAAAAAGAATCATCCATGACATGACAATAGCTTTACCCTTCGCCCTTTATCAATAGCGTTAAGGTGTTTAGGTTAAAGCACTGACAGATTCGAGTTCGAAAACCAGTTGAGATAGGATTTAGTATATAACCAAGTAATTTGAAACAAAGCAAAGTTGCGAGTAGCTACAGGAACTGCGTATGGACACTTTTCCTAAATTTTGCCGACCAAATAAATTTAACTCACTACTATTTTATCAATACAGCATTGATTTAGACCCACTTCAGTGGATGAGTAATCAAAGGCCTTACTCCCGAAATAGATTGGACTGACGATGATGGAGATATTGGGGTTTCAATTCTAATTAGGTGCACTTGGGGTGGTTTTCCTAGACCATTTTACAATCTCACTCCACACAAATGCTGATACACTTCCTCCAAATTCAACCTTACTCGTCCCTAACACATTAGCGTAGCAACTACCTATATATACGTATAAGCCCCAGGAGCTACTCTCGTGTTAGACTAACCTACGGATGGACGAGAGATCAGGGCTCGAATCCCGGTTGGGTCTACGCGGGGTGATTTTTACTAAAGGCTTTCCTGCTCTCCTTCCACGCAATTGTTGGTAGATTACTTCTAAATTTCTTCCTGCCTCATCCCTACCCTAATGGATTTAATATCAAATATTCGTAATACCTAGACAAGTGATAAAAAATATGTATAGTTCCAAATGGGTAGTAAGACGCTAAAAATAAAGAATTGTTTTGTGTAGTACAATTTAGGTAGGTTTTTGTAAAAACAATTTTGACTTTTAAATATAATTAGTTTGAATAGTTTTTCCTAAATATGGTAGCTACTAATTAAAATAATATTTCTAGTGCATGTGTATTTAATAGCTATGTATGTTTACTCTTTTGCTCCCCATTACAACCATAAATATCACCAACGGGGATTAAACCCCGGATATTTTGGTTGCAAAGTTCAGCCAGCTTCGAAGTCGTTAAGTCAACTATTAACGTTCATCGTTGAGGATAAGACATTAAAGCTAATACCTGGGACATATACAGGGAGGACATTTCCACAGGCTTAATTGTGAACGTTATAGTTTGTTGACGTATATATATTCTAGCTCTAACCGTTGTGTGTGAACTGTGTAAGAGGGGGGAATTCACGTTTAGTAAGAAAGGGAATAAAAGGTAAGGAGCATTAGAGATATACAAAAAATAATTAAAGATTGCGTCTCATTCTCCTGATATATAAGTACATACAATCCAATTTTCATGGGTAGACCCTTCCTTATCTTAGAGCTAAAGTGTTAATAGCTTTACTTTCATGTATTATTTTATAAAATCATACTATATGCAGCTGTAACCTTTGATAAATAGTTTATATAACTATTAAATAACAATATAAATACGGTAAGATTTCGTCAATATCGGTAACAAAAATGCAATATTTTTATTTCTATAGGTCAACTTTCACTCATACGAGTATTTACACCTTTGTATTAGACTAGTATTAAATCAAACCAATTTTTGTTTATTGTTGATATATTTTTATGTAATATTTTAAGCCCACACACCAAGGGGCTTATTTCCATTTCTTAGCTCACACGATATGGCCCTATATTATAATTTTGTGATTACATTATAAATATTGTTAATAATACAGACTATAGAAACTGTAAAATTATTGTTAGTAGATAACTACAAACATTCTAATGGTATTTATAAGACTATCTTCAAATGTTCGTGACTAAACCAACACTAAAAAAATATATATGTATATAATTTTCGGCTCATAAGTTTGATACAATACTTACTTTTATTGATATTTTTATCTCTATCTCTACACATATATCTTTCCTTACATCATTTTTGTATTTTTAAATGTCTCTTCCTATGAAAATTGGATTATAGTAAAGTTTGAGCAGGGTGTCACATCTGTGATGTAGCCTGGAGTTTTAGCAAGGAAATGTTGAATAGAAACAATCAAAACCATTTTACAATATTAAAACAAACATACAACAACAAAGTAGAAAAATAACACCATTTTAAAATATAAACCTATTTTACTAATTTCATTTTCTCTCTTGTCAGTGAACAATACAGGAAACCATGATTATTTTGTCAAAAAAGTTTGAGGTATCTAACAGAAGCAATAGCTACTAGATTTCAAAATAGAGATTTTAGTTTTTTAAAAGCCCACTAAAAGCACATTAATTATTTATTTGAAATAAGGTACATGTTTAAAAAGTAGAAAATACTCGTATTTACAGGCTAACAGTTGTACTGTTTACCTATAGTAGGTCTAATGAGAGACTTAACATGTTATTTATTAGTTTGCCAATCTCGGGTTGGACGTTGGCCACAACAATTTGCAATTTTTCTTCCAAATGTGCATCAGTCATACAGGAACTACTTCTTGAGTTGATATGTTTCATCAAAGAGAATGACCATTCACATAAGTACGTGCTTTAGAATAAAGCTGAGTGTCCACTAGGCTGGTGGGACGGAGCAACGCAGCGCGTAGTTTGCAAGCAGAGCGATGACTATTAAACGCAGTGAAGCGTAGTTTGGTTTTCAACCCCTCCATTCTAACCCAGTATGCTAGTTTTTGTATAGGCTTTTATAACTATTCTTGTAAACAGTGACGAGGAAAGGTTTTTTTCTCTGCAGGGGTGGAGGCAGAAGAGGTAGATAAAGTACGAACATGGAAGATGAAGGCTCACGAAATTAACTCGTTTTCCAGAGCGACTCTGTCAGTTCTGCTCCACTCTACCACAATGAATGGTGCTCCATTCATATACATGCGTTTTGTTTGGAGGCAATTTTTCTCTGCGCCACGCCACTCCACCCCACCGACCCAGTGAACACTCTGCTTTATGTTGCCATTTTTAGAAAATGATCGTTCAATGTTTGTCATGTTGATGTTGTAAACAAAATATCTTCCAGAACATTTTATGTTCTGGGAAGATTCCAGAACACTATTTTAATGTGCGTCGAGTTCTCTTTAGCAGCATAAAGTGACACTGAATACTTCATTTGGACCTCAGGCCTCAGGTTGTGTACATCTGCTCCATATCTTCACTTTGCCTCCTAAACATTCATAAAGTGAGACTGAATACCTCATTTGGGCCTCAGGCCTCAGGTTGTGCACATCTGCTCCATATCTTTACTTTGCCTCCTAAACATTCATAAAGTGAGACTGAATACCTCATTTGGGCCTCAGGCCTCAGGTTGTGTACATCTGCTCCATATCTTCACTTTGCCTCCTAAACATTCATAAGGTGAGACTGAATACCTAATTTGGGCCTCAGGCCTCAGGTTGTGCACATCTGCTCCATATCTTTACTTTGCCTCCTAAACATTCATAAAGTGAGACTGAATACCTCATTTGGGCCTCAGGCCTCAGGTTGTGCTCATCTGCTCCATATCTTCACTTTGCCTCCTAAACATTCATAAAGTGAGACTGAATTACTCATTTGGGCCTCAGGCTTCAGGTTGTGCACATCTGCTTCATATCTTCACTTTGCCTCCTAAACATTCATAAAGTGAGACTGAATACCTCATTTGGGCCTCAGGCATCAGGTTGTGCACATCTGCTTCATATCTTCACTTTGCCTCCTAAACATTCATAAAGTGAGACTGAATAGCTCATTTGGGCTGCAGGCCTCAGGTTGTGCACATCTGCTTCATATCTTCACTTTGCCTCCTAAACATTCATAAAGTGAGACTGAATTATTCATTTGGGCCTCAGGCCTCAGGTTGTGCACCTCTGCTTCATATCTTCACTTTGCCTCCTAAACATTCATAAAAAGCCACTATATTTAAGGATAGCCCCTAACCAGAAAGAAAAAATCCTTAAATTTTGGTATTTATTTTGAGAATAACAGTTTTGGAGTTAAGTTAAAAAAACATTAAAACAATAATCAAAAGTATAAAAATGTTATGTTGTGACGTTATTAAGAATGATATTTTTAAAGTACCCTGAATCTATATTACTTGCCATTTACTTTGATCTCAGGACTGATAGATTTATCGTGCAGTGTGGTCAAAAATAAAAATTCTTAATAATCCTCAATATTTAAATACACCGTCTTTATGGAATAATGCAATTATCTAAAAATAGTTTTTTCCTATATAACTTTAAACCCTCTCTTCAGCTGACTCCCAGGACCCTGGTGGTTTCCCAGTGCGCATAGCTTCCAATTGGTGATAATCTACAACTAAAACAAAAAAACTGCTATTAACAATACACATTTACATAGTTTATAAGGTGTGTGACCAGCAAACAATCAACTTCGTGTTTAACTCGATCAAAAGAAAATGCTGTTGATTCTCCATTACTAGCACGGAATTGGTATTTTTCCACATTAATAACTTCTTTCAATCTTCACCATATTTATTATCTTAAATTTACCCTTCCTCATTTGTATTTGTTTTCTATGATTTTTTATTATTTATATAAAATATCTTTACTATTCATCAGAACTATTATCACACACCAACCACCTTAAGTTCTCGTGTCATGAGTCCATTGATTCTCTCTCCTCTCCCTATAATGTTAATTTAAGCCGACACATGAGAGGCTGGAAACACAAAAACTCCTTCCCTAATGTTCTCATAAAGTGCACTTATATTAGATCCGATGTGCACATTGTCTAATTAATAGTAATACCATCTAGCCCGCTTTGGTGGCCGCATGGTCTAATGCGCTACTCTCACAAGAGAGGATTAGGGCTCAATCCCTGTAAAGTAAACTGATGATGGTTTATCTTTAAATAGTTTTTCCATTCTACTTTCGCACAAATTCTAGTGCACTTCCTCTAAATTCAACATTTCTCATTCCTAACACATTTGCGTGATTAGTGCATAGGTGTATAACCAGAATGGTTAGTAAGACGTGGAGCTAAAAGGCCATTTAGTCTGGTTTGCTGATGACGAAAAGGTCGGGGATTGAATCTGGTTCAGGTGAACTGAGGGTTGATTTTCTAAATGGATTTCCACGGCTCCTCCACGCAAATACAGTTACATATCTATGTCGGTATATTTTTTCATCCTTACCCCACTTACGTAATTAATGAATATTCTTGCATCATGAATGGGTTGTAAGATGCGTTGAAAACATCTTTAATACTTATTAATGAAATATCAAATTGCATGGTGTGAGCCCACAAGAAAGCTATACCGACTGAGAGACCACCACCATTAGCGATAATGTTGCCAAATTTTGCAGATGAAGGTTATGGTTGTCAGTACGATACCTCCAGTCATTAATCTCAGTTTTCTTAACCTGAGCTGCTAATCCTTTATTCAAGTGGCTCCTAATTTGGTCCTCATGAGGCTGAGTTTTACCCAATTCCAGACCCGCTGCTTCACAAATAAATTTTGTAAGCACCAAGTATCAAACGCGGGCCCTATTAGTTTGTAGCCAGGAACTCTGACCACTAGACCACATTAGTGGTCAAATAAAATGTAAATATAGCTAGATATAGAATATATTTTATATTAAAATATCATTAGAACAAGTAAAAAAAAGTACAGATATATACAAGTATAATGATTATTTTAAATTAATTATATGCTATTCACTAGTTTAATTCATTCATTATTATCCAAAACTAGGTCCAATATAGTTTGTAGTTATGAATTGTTCTCGCCTCAACAAGGTGCTGAACTCTGACGGGAAAATCTAGAGATGAAGGGCTTGGAGTAACAACAAATCAACTGACATTGGTTTTGATAGTTAGTTGGAACATTATTTTGCTGGCTTCTGAGTTCAATGCATAATTTGGTACGAGCGATTCTTTTGATCACTTATACACCAGTGACTTGGATGATTGCTTTAAAAAATACATCACTTGAGTAAACAATGATTTATGTAAAATAAATAGCGAACTGATCATGTTACAAATACAAGATTCTTAAAATTATCTTTGCAATGTATTCATTTATCTAATTATTGCTTAAACGATGGCCTATTTTTAATTTCGGTAGAGGTTGGAGGGCATACCCCCTTAAGGGACACAATAACTACCGCCAAAATTTACTCTATCCGAAAAACTAGTACCAGTGGACACATTATCTATGGCGTCAGACTTGCAATCAGTGGCAGATTAATATTTTTGCAGCCTTGGTGCTACACAGATCTTAACAACCCCCGACCTCAACCTGAAAATCCCTTCAGACCCCGGTCATGTGGAGAACTATAGACTAAACACCATACAGAGAAATAGTGTATGAATGAGAGTGATAAAGGACCTACGGGATACCCTTGATTGGCTGTAATTATCCATAATTAAAATCAAGTTTAGTTTATCTTTCTTCAACTACTCTTAAGCTGCTGGCATTTATTTAAATAGTGGGTATGGCCCTCCCCCAGCTCCCCAGCTCCCCAGCCCAGAAAACCTTGTCTTTAATTGTGTTGAGAAAAATAACATTACATTAGTGTAGTGATTCATTTTAATGTTTGTTATATTACATTACACATGGTTTGTACTTTCTCGCTATCTTACAGGTAGAGACAGTATAGTGATCGTCAAAAAATTTGAAATCAAGATTTTGATGAATCTTGACGTTTCATGACCCCACGGATCCAAAAAAGTTGTTTTTGACTTTTCCGTCTGTCTGGCTATCTGTTTGTTTGTACCTTCAAATAAAGCCTAAAATATTTTACTAATCGGGCTAAAACTTAGTATCTAGGGATTTCATAGGGTTGCCCCGAAGTGTTTTTGGAATTGAATATCTAACCCGCATGGTTGTAGAGTTTAAACTTTTTGCGGAATTTAGAGTAATAAAACCTCAAAAAATCTATTTTAATATTCTTGTGAATAAATTTTACTTGAAATAACGAAAAACAGACAATTTTAAATTCCAAACGATTTCAGCAGACCAAACGAAATGAAATAGAATATGTCCGCTTGGTTTATGAGTATAATCTTTTTGCTTAATATAGAGTAACAGAACCTTAAATAAAGCTATTTTGAACAACTGGTGAACAAATTTCACTAGAATTGACAAAAAGTAGAAAATTGTCATTTCAATACGATTTCAACAGACGAAAATAAAATAAATCGATTATGTCCGCTTGGTTGACGAGTTTAATCTCTTAGCGCAATTTAGAGTAACAGAACCTCAAATAAAGCTATTTTGAACAACTTGTGAACATATTTCACTAGAAACGACGAAAAACAAAGGATTGTCCTTTCTAGACGATTTCAACAGACGAAAATAGTCGAAATCGAATATGTTTTCTTGATTTATGAGTTTTATATTTTTGCGCAATTTAGAGTTTCATACTTCAAATAAAGCTATTTTGAACAACTTGTGAACAAATTTTACTAGAAATGAGGAAAAATAGACAATAGTCATTTCTAGATGATTTTAACAGACGAAAATAAACTAAATAGATTATGTCCGCTTGGTTGACGAGTTTAATCTTATTGAGCAATTTAGGGTAACAAACAGATTCTCAAAGAAATTTTGAAAAACTTATAGAAAACTTCACTAGATATAACGAAAAAGAGACTATTGTCATTTCTAGACGATTTCATCAGACGAAAATACCGAAATCGATTATGTCCGATTCTTTGACTAGTTTGAACTTTTTGCGGAATTTAGAGTAATAAAACCTCAAAAAATCTATTTTAAAATTCTTGTGAATAAATTTAACTTGAAATAACGAAAAATAAGAGCATTTTAGTTTTTAGACGATTTCAACAGCCGAAACGAAACGAAATCGATTATGTCCGCTTGGTTTATCAGTATAATCTTTTTTCTTAATTTAGAGCAACAAAACCTCAAATAAAGCTATTTTGAACGACTTGACAAAAAAATTCACTAAATATGACGAAAAAGAGACAATTGTCATTTCCAGACGATTTCAAAAGACGAATATAAACGAAATCGATTATGTCCGTTTGGTTGACGAGTTTAATCTATCTGCGCAATTTACAGTAACAGAACATCAATCAAAACTATTTTGAACAACATGTAAAAAAATGTCATTAGAAATAACGAGAAATAGACAATTGTCATTTATAAATGATTACAACAGACGAAAATAGTCAAAATCGAGTGTGGCCGCTTTGTTGACGATTCTAATCTTTTTGCGCAGTTTAGAGTAACAAAACTTCAAATAAAGCTATTATGATTAACTTCTGAACAAATATAACTAAAAATGACGAAAAATAGACAACTGTCATTTCTGGACGTTTTTAACAGACGAAAATAAACTAAATCGATAATGTCCACTTGGTTGACGAGTTTAAACATTTTGCGCACTTTAGAATAACAGAACCTCAAATAAAGCTATTTTGAACAACTTGTGAACATGTTTCACTAGAAATGACGATAAATAAGAAAATGTAAATTCCTGACCATTTTGCAAACTAATATAATAGAAAACGAATATTTGCTTTTGATATAACATTTTTATTATTTTGTACTATTTGGCATATCCAAACATCTATTGGCGCTATTTTAAATAATTTGTAACCAAATTTTATTAGAAACATTAAAAAATAAAATTTAATATTTCTAGTCGATTGAAACAATTCATAACCATCAAATGATATTTAATATTCGCTTTAGGGATGATTCATTTTATTTGGAACAATTAATACATTTATAACGATTCATTTGTAGAAATTATGAACAAATTTGACTTGAACATTTGAAATATATAAATGGTCATTTCTAGACTATTTTATTAGAGGGAAATATCGAAATCGAGTATTCCACTTGGTTGACGAGTTTAATCTCTTAGCGCAATTTATAGTTTTAGAACTTCAAATAAAGATATTTTGAACAACTTGTGAACAAATTTCTCTAGAAATGAGGAAAAATAGACAATTGTCATTCATAGAAGACTAAACAAACGAAATTGGTTATGTTCGCTTAGTTGGTGAGATTAATCTTTTTGAGCAATTTAGAGTAACAGAACCTCAAAGCTATTTTGAAAAACTTGTGAACAAATTTCACTATACATAACGAAAAATAGACTTTTGTAATTTCTAGACGATTTCAACAAACGAAAATAATCGAAATCGATTATGACCGCTTGGTATATGATATTAAATTTTTTGCTTAATTTAGAATAACAGAACTTCAAATAAAGATTTTTTGTACAACTAGTGAAAAAATTTCACTAGGAATGACGAAAATTAGACAATTGTTATTTCTAGACGATTTGTACTGACGAAAATAAACTAAATCGATTATGTCCGCTTGGTTGACGCGTTTAATCTTCTATTAAGTATCTAAAAAAAGTATGTTATTTTTCCTTAAACCTCTTAGGATAAATTATTGTACAACAATGATCTATCTCCATTTTAGACTCAATTAGATTATATATTATTTTATATTATTTTATTCCTGTTCTTATGTGGATTTGTGATGATACAATGTACATTATTCCGTTCAGAAATCTTACGAGCTTATAGAAAGAGAGAGAAAGTCTGAGGGATGCACCGTACCATTTATTTCCATTTGGCACTGAATAACAAATGCATGAGCAAATTCACTATATTTTCGTGAATTACTATAAAAAATATTGTTCAGTAAATGTTTCAACTTATATTTTTTTACTTTCCAAAACAAAGTTTTTGCAAGACCACTTAATTTCTCGCAATCCTTGAATGTAAAAGATTTTTCCTAATGCTTTTATTTAGAGTTAAGAACAGTTATTTTTTAAAGTATAACATTTTTAGAAACCAATAATGCCATTGAACAAGTTAAATTATTACATTAATGTGCATGTCTGCTGAGCAATATTAATCTAATGTTTGTGATAGGGAGGCCGTAAATATTTCAAGCTAAAGAGATGAAAAAACACTATTATAGTTGTTACCATTAGTAAATCCATAAACATTAATTTGCTTACTACCACAAAAACTAATAGAAAAAAAAAGTTAAAATGTCTATAGTTTATTAATATTTCTGGAGATAATAAGTTAATTACATGCTTTCAGCCAAATTTTAGATAAATTTATTAGCTTTAATTATATTTACTGTGGACTTTTATATCATAAAATCTATGGAAGTTACAGTCAATAATGTTGTAACAAGTACACGATATTTCCCCTCCTCCTGCGCCATACATACCAGCCCTACCCCCCACACATGATTTTCGGAAGTGCCAACATGTGTTTTTGAACTATACGGGGGGCCAATTAATAACTAAGAAAATCAAGGCGATATTGTATCACAAATTCACACGGCAAGCCATTTGCTCCCCCGCTAGGAGGGTCCAATGACTTGATTTTTTTGTATCTTAAATATTATTTTCTCGCTAATCTTTTAGGGTGCAAAACACCATACCTGGGTGCAAAACAGTACTTTTATTTTGTCATTAAAATAACCCCCAATTATTGAGTGGGCTGGCTACTCTTAACTTGCCCCCCCCCTTTTTTTAATTTTAAATATTTTTTCTTGCAAACATATTCAGTTGCAAAACGCCATACTTGGGTGCAAAACAGGAATTTTAAGATGGCATGAAAAAAACCAACATTTTGATAGTGGGGGGATTACCCTTAACTTGGCCCCCCCTTGACATAAACAGTCGTACCTCCTCTTGGGTTAGGGTGCAAAACGTAATACTTGGGTGCAAAACGGTGCAAAATAGGTGCAAAACGGTGAGTATATTTAAATTTTAATTTCGATGGGGTGGGGAGGGGGGACCAACTTAAGTGATCTAACATAAAATGCACCATTAGAATAGTTGAGAAGCGTGTGAAGGATTGGACATTGGGAGGAATGAGTGAAAGGAACAATGAGAGTGAGGGGGAAGTGGGGGTGAGTTTGGATCAGACATGAACGTGTGTGTGTGTGTTTGCTAACCGTACTTTGCCACAAGCATATAAAACCTCCCTCTACCCCTTTTCTAATTGTATTTATCCAGAAATGGTTGCTAAAATCAACACAGTACACCAACCCGACCATTAGCAAATACGTATAGGAATCGGTTGAAGAAGACAGATGGAGGGGAAGGTGAGGGAGGTTTGTCGACATCTACGGGAGGGGTTTGGGGGTGGGAGTGATGTGTACCTGTGCTTGGAGCGTAGCAGGTTCAACCTCCTCTTGCTGCTAGTGTCAACAGGTTCCACTTAGAGAGTCCCTTTATCAAAGCGAACGACTTGTGCGGTGGGTTTGCTACACAAGAGACGGTTTGTTCAGTGAAGAGAGAAATAAACATATGCTCATGAGAGGAGGGGGGAGGGTGTTCATTTACACAGTCTCAGATGCATGGAGATTTGAAGGAGGTACTGACTTCCTACCAGTCTAGCTGTTTTACTTTTTAGATTTACCTTAATTAATATATTAGATGTCGACCTCGGTGGTATTGGGGTAGAGTGCTTGCTTCAGGACTCGATGTTTGTGAGTTCATACCCAGACTGGATGGACGAATGTTTCTCGAGACATAACAATCTGTAACACAACTTCCATCAGAGAGGAAGTAAAGCCATCGCGTCAGTCCCATGTAGATTGTGGAATGTAAGAGAACCCTGGAAAGTATGCGAAAAAACTTTTTTCAGAAAAATTGGTAAGCCCTTTCGCTCTCTCATAAATTATAGTGTGCTGATATATTCATTCGGTTCAGATATTGCACGTTAAATATAGATTTTAACAAAATGATTAGATCAGTGTTTAATAAACTATGATACGCGTACCCCTAAAAAACGCGAAGTATTTCTTGGGGTACGCTATGAACTACTGGGTTTTATTATTGATAAAATAAGTATTGACATTAGTAGACTAAGTCTGATAAACAACTTATTGCTTATTTAATCATCCTGTCTTGGAATTTTATGGAGGTTTCTTTTCATCTATCGAGCTTTTCTTAGCTTTCCACTGAAGCTTGTTCCACATTTGTAACGACAGCTTGGATCACAGAAGATAGTTTATATTAGTTACTTTTCCTAAATTAAGGATCGGGTTGGAGTATATTGATTAGAACATGGCTCTGAAAGCGGTATTTGACAAATTAAGTATATCACAATACAATTTTTAAAACTTTCTCAGACAGTAAATTATAGCTTAGAACAACATTTTCAAAAGTAAGTTTAAAGTAAACTAACATTGATAAAGTTTTTATTATAAAATCAAGCATCTCTTCTTATTTAATCAAACAATATGTTTTTAATATAAAAACCTATGATTAATAAAAATGAAAACTAATTTACAGGTATCTATTATGAACTCAATCTTAAGTCATTTTTTGACAAATTTGATTTTTTTAATATGTCCAAAGTAAACTATCCTTAAATTAATTTATTTAAAAAATATAAACGTAAAATATTAATTCTCTCATAAAATAATATACAGATGCCAATTTAGAACAAATACGTCATCACTTTTTCAAAATAAATGGTATATTGATGAAACGAAATAAAATACATTGTTGTATAAACACAAAGAACAAGAATGTAATAATTTGCACTGTTGCAGAAAAAAACTAGCTAAATCTTCTCATCCCTTGCTTGTTAACATAATTAGTACACAATATGCGTACTAACTGAATAGTTAATAAGACGCGTGGTTAAAAAAATATTTCTCTCTTTGATAAAAGTTTTAAATGTGTCAGGTAGGTATAACGGCCAACCAAAACACTCTGAAAAAACTTTTAGTTTTAAAATTAATGATCGGAAAATGAGAAAAGGAGAAATCCCCTAAAATATCCTAAGATGATAGAATAAAACATTTTCCGTATGGTGGTAAATTGAAATATTTAAATAGATGTATAGAGACAACCTTAAACATCCAATAAGCCTGAACATGTATGCTCTTTGATAAACTGTGATGCTCTAATTTACAATATGTGTTTGTAACAATGTATACAGTTTATTTTTACATTTCTTATGATCTCTCTTAGACAAATATTGCTTTCTATGTACTGCATTCGTTTTTGAACTGGCTTAGTTTTTGTTTTAAATATTGTTTTAAAAATGAATTAATTGACAGATTTGTTTTTGGATTAGTAACTATATAAAGGGTGCAGCCGGATGTTGAACGTCATAATTCGACATAGTTTTGAAATCTGTCGGTTCACATTAAGAACTCTAACACGTTTAAACATCATAGAAATCTAATATTAGGCATGCCTATAGGTCTTAATATAATACTCTCTAGGAAGGTCTTAGACTCGAAAATATATTGTAATGGACTCAAACTAGTGAATCGAATTAATCCAAAAACATTGAAAATCTTTTATTTAAGGTGCGTGTTGTTACGATGTTACTTTAATTACGTTTAACTATCTAATAACCAATCGTATTTGCCATGTTACTTTTTTCATTAGCACCAATAACTGAGAGCATAAATGCTGTGCTTAAAGAAGTTATAGCTTAATCTTCAAAATAAATTCAAACGTTTAATACATAATTCGACTAAAATCTCTATTTGTATATTGTGATTTATTAAGGCTAATTTTCATGTTTTTGAGTACAATTTAAAACAATAAAAGATTAATTTATATACCTTATTTAATATTTGGCTACTTTTCCTTGTGATTAATTTCATATACGATAAAAGAACAATGTTGATTTATAGATTCCCCGTGTGAATATAGGGCAGACTAGATAGTTGTTTTTACGAATTCAAATGTTTGTGGTGTGTTCCTTTCCTTTTTGATAGTATAAAATATATGATTTTCAAATAATTCACTATTATAATGTTTGTCTGACATCCTTTTGTTTGTTTCCAGTAAACTCCAAAATCATTCATCCGATCGAGACGGGACTTGTTCTGTTGTACTCCTTTTCTTTCAGAGATACCATGGTAAGCTATATATACATCATCACGCTAGCTCATCGGCGAGCGAAGTAGTGTCGAAAAAACCGGGGGAAAGCAGTGAACATTCGTCGTGGCTGGTATTACGTGTACATAAGATGGCAAGGGTTATTAGCTGAGGTCGTAAGAGGGAAGAGATGGTGGTGGAGGTCTATTTTTCTTGTATCTTCGAAAGCTCTGTTATTGAAACTTCATTATTTTCTAGCATTAGATGTTGTTGAATGTGTTTATGTATTGTTTAATGCGAGCGAAACCGTGGGCAAATAAATGCTAGTATTGACATAAAACTATTGGAGACAAGTGGTCACTTCAGATATGTTTCAAAGACCGGATTAAACCCGCAAGCCATGAGTATGCTAACGTTTCCTTAGACCATTCAACTACCAAAAAACGTTTTGGTTAATAGATTTCAAGTTTATACCCACCTTTATAATATATCATATGACAAACAGATTGATGTGGTGCGGACAGGAATATGAGTTCAAATCCATATTTTAAAAATGTTTAGTATTTTATTTTTGTGGCCAACATACAATAAATATTTCTTCAGAAGATACATTGAGTCCAATTTTTTATTCATTGTTGCAGCTGAATTTTTGTCATGTGGTTTTTTGTTATAATAAATGCCAAAATACGAAACTTATTTCGGGATTGCTTCCATACCACCTTAAGTTCAGGATCTTAGTGATTTTGCAAACTGCCTTTAGCATTTTATTGTAAAATGCATAATAAGGAAGTTAGGAGGTATGTTATTTAGCAACATAAATATTTATTTTGTAAATCTGAACAAAATTGTGTCACACGTTAAAAATGAACACAGAACGGATTTAAGTTATATATGTTACAGTGAAAACCCGTTTTTAGTCAGAAAGCGTTTTTACTAGTTAAAACTAGATTATACTGAATACCTTTGTTACAAGTAGAATTTACTGCTGGTCAAAAATGAATGTCAGTTAAAGCTGGTTTTAACTATTCTAAACACGTTTTAACAAAATGACTCGGTTAATACTGTTTCAGAAGATGTAGCTAATGCGAATCGACAATCCCAAATAACAGCAGCTAGACAAAAATCTCATGAACACTTGATAAAACAGGCCAAAAGAATGAAATTGGCTTTTGATTCAATACACGCTCCTGTAGAAATCAGTGATGATATAATTATATTAATTCCTAATGTCGACAGCACCAAAGCAGATATCCGCAATATTATTGGAGTGGTTATTCAAAAGGATGAACAGGGTTTGCATAAGATTGGAGCTAAATATGGGATAATCGATAAATTGTATTGGAGGTATGTATTGTGGAATTGATTTCAATAATTAGGGACGAGTGTTGTCACAAACACTTTCAGTGGCTCCTTGGTTCAAAGAACTGAAAATGTGCCACTGTTTAATGTTGCTTACTATGCAATTCATTCATTAATGTTTTAAGGCTTAATATTTTATGAAAAACATTATTAATAAATTAGTAAGGAACGAATTGTACTAAATTTAGGAGAATTCAACTTTAAATGCGTTGATGGACTAAATTATGTTTCAACAAGTAATAATTTGATGTATTGAGTAAAAAACAAAGTTACAAGATTAAATTGACAGTATTTGGTATTATTGATACAAGTCAATGTCACTAGGACGTGATCTGTGTTATATATTAGATTAATATTCATAAAATTGAATAACACATTAAAAACATTTAACAAATATTAAAATATTAAAAAATTGTTAACCATATACTAAAGACATTAATACATCAAAATTCGTGGAGTTGGATAAACTTTTTCAATGTAGTAAAATTAATGTATATCAAGTACTTAATCTCTGTCCATTGTTAAAGTATACATGCATTTAAGGACACATTAATTAATATTGTAAAATAAATATGTCTTAAAATAATCTGAAAAAACGTATTTAAATTGAATTGTTCCTTATCTGTAATTCCCTGTTCCTTTGGTTCTACATTGCTGTGTTTATGATATTGTCGACATGTTTCGATACACTTACGGCATCATTCTCAAGACTAAAGAAAAATAAAGAGAAAAAAAGAATAATACAAATACACATGTTTCAACCACACCCTAACCATAAATATTTGCTGCTATAGTAATAAAGGTATAATGCCAAATAAGTTACATATATGAAATTGTAATAATTACCATGATGAAGATACAAGGAGTATTCCAACTAATGTTGTGAGGAAACTAAAATAGAAATAGAACTAACGTGTGTATATAAAATGAGAATCAAAATGATCTAGAATAAGCAAACTGAAAAAATCAAAGATATGAGATTTAATGTGGTTAAATGTGTAGACCTGAGCTGGGATGTTATCAAATAGATAGATAGATTATACAATATTAAATTTAATATAAAAAGAAGAAAGAAGGAGGAGGTGGAGTGAAAGAAAAATGACAAAAGGAAGAGAATTAAGGTACTATTCTTCTCGACTCTGGCCCGAACAGGTCTTTATCTACTATGGATGGATGGGCAGGTATAGAGAGGATTAAGGTTTTTTTTTAATTTTGGTATGTTGGGGGAGTTTCCTAAGGGTGTTAATGAGAATTTGATTTTCAAAATTGGTTTGTTCGTTTAATACAGTTTTTTTTATTTAAAATTGCAGTTTGAATAAATATGTTTTCAGCAGTGTTCATGGTTGTGCCTTTGGATATGTTGAAAAGTAACCTCATGCTATTTTCCATAGGGGTCGGTTGATGTCCAGAAGTTTTAAGATGTTCGGAAAATTTAGACTTGTTCCTATCGTGTTTAAAGTCGCTGATATGTTCAAAAAACCTAGTAGAAATTTTACGGCCAGATTGGCCAATGTACACGCTGTCACAATCACATGTTAATTGATAAATGCCACTTTTGTCATACTGGTTGCTTGTGTTTAAATTGGAGTTATTAATGTATTTCTTGATATTGTTGTTAGTGCTGAAAGCAATATTTAGTTTTTGTTTTTTGAAGATATTAGTGATTCTGTTGATTTCGTTGTCAGTATAGTTGAATTTAATCCATTTAGTTTTGTTTTCAGACTTATTGTTTGTATTGTTGAGGGTGGATCTGTATTTGATTTGTGATTTTTGTTTTTGAAGAATACGGTAAACTAGTGAATGGGGGTAACCATTGGAAGTTGCAATTTGTTTGATTATGTTCAGTTCATTCTTAAAGTTCTTTTTATTTAAAGGGATATGCAATAATCTATAGATGAGGCTGTTGAAAGCAGCTCTTTTAAGTATAGTGGGGTGATTAGAGTTATTTGGGATTATAGCGTCAGTATGTGTAGGTTTTCTATAGATTTTGTACTCAAATTTATTGAACTTATTTCTGAGGATGGAGATATCAAGGTAATTAATACTATTGTGAATTTCATGTTCTAGGGTGAATTTTAAGTTGGGGTGGATATTATTGAGAAGAGTAGTTGGATCCGGTAGGGGTGAATTAGAATCATGCTCATAAATTACAAGGATATCATCCACATATCGACAGTAAAATTTTACATTCATAATGGTTTTAAGTTTGTTTATTATGTTGTCATCGTTGTGTTGCAAGAAAATTTCAGACATAAGGCAGGAAATTGGAGAGCTGTTTAAAACAACCAAATTAATTTTGATAACTCTTTGGTAGCTGCATGGCAGGGGTCGGCAAAAGGTCGATCTCTTATCAATTTTCAGTCGATCACGTACGAAAACTAAATGTTCACGAAAAGGCAAGTGTACCTTGCATTATTCCACTATGACATAGCTTATATGATAGGGCCATAGCGTGATCCGTCAAGGTAAGACTGCTACCACTAGGGTAAGCAAAGAGTACATTTTATATATATTTTATGTATTTTTTATAAGGCCAGGGATATAAGTATTGGAGGAAATAGTGATTTATTTAAGGAATATATAGAAGATGTATGGGAAAAAAATAACTAAAAGTAGAGTGGAGAATAGAGGGCTTATCGTGGAACCTTTGATAAATCAAAAAGTCAATCGGGCCCCAAGAATTTTAACGACCCTTGGTCTGGCAATAAGCTAGACTGACGATTACAGTGAGATCATTGTTTGAATCCCGCTTGGGTGTTGTTAAGGTGAATCTACCTAAATGGTTTTCAACCCTCCCTCCACGAAAATTCAGTTACAATTCCTCTAAATTTCAACCATATTCATACCTAGCTCATTAGCGTAATTAGTAGGCCTACACATACTATAAGAGAGAGGATTGAAAGGTGTCGTCCTGCCTCCTTTACGTGTTCCTGTCTTTTTGAGCGTCTTTGGTGTCTACTAGTCTACGGATTGTGTCTTCGGATGGAGCCCACGGTAAAGAGGAAGAAAGGTGTTGGCGTAGGGGTCGGGAGAAGACCGCCGGATAAGGCGAGGAAGAATCCCAGGCCCAGGAAGCGACCAGCCCCGGCGAGGAAGAAGTTGACGGCGAGCGGCGGGGAATCCACCATCAACGGCAGGCTTGTGCTGCCCGTCCTTTCTGGGGGAGTTGAAAGTTTCCGTTCGTGAGGACTGAAGGCTCCTCCAGGCAGGAAGGAGGTCATGATGGGTGGTAAGTGGTCCGCCACAAGCCCGAAGGCAGGAACTTTAGTGGCAGCTGCCCCTTCGAGGGGCAACAAGCTGGTGGTAGCTGCTGAAACCAGTGGGGCCGCTCCAATTCCCGGAGATAAGCGTGCCGCTGGCTGAAGTGAGCGAGAGTCACCCCCGGGCAACAAATTGGCCCTTTCTAGGGCAAACAAGGCTGGCGTAACCCCCCAAGCTACCGGGGAGGTGGGCGCACTAAACAGCCAAGCGGGTGAAGGTAGCGGGGCCCCTCAAGATACCAGAGGGGAGCGTGCCGCTACCCACACCTGGCCGATGTCACCTTCTGGTGATGTTTCGGCCCTTTCTAGGGCCAGTATCACGGTCAGCGTGACCTCGCCAACTACCGGCAAGGTGGGCGCGGTCAGCCAAGGTGAAGCCAGCGGGGCCCCTCCAGCTACCGGAGGCGCGCGTGCCGCTCGCAGATCCACAGGGGCTTCCGGTACTGAACCCTTGGGCCTTGGCTCGAAGGACAGTGCCGGCCCCCTTCAAAGCGTTGACAGCAATGCCGATGCGGGCAAGCTCAGCGGGGCCCCTCCGACTACAGGAGGTGAGCGTGCCATTGATGGCCAAACAGTGCTGGAGGCCCCTTTTTTAGGGCCAACAGCCCGCAAACCGGGGAAGATGGCGAAAGCTTCCGCCAGAAAGATGGGTGGAAACTTAACGGTGCCAACAGAAGCCCTGACCAAGGGGACACTAGCTACCCTTCGCCGGTAATGACCGCTGTAAGAGGCATAGACGCAAGCGTTATCGTAAGGGTCTCAAAAACACGCGTCAACTCCGACACCTCCCGCCAAGGGGTATCAGTAGGATAGAAACAACCGGCTGAATTTTCTTCAGACTGGGAAGACCGGGTCACACGCTTTCCGCGTGTTGACAGCTCACGTGAATTCGTGGACGTGGAGGGACTGTCTTCAGGACCAGACCTCCCGTTGATGCGTGAGGAGTCGAGCCAGGGGTCCAATGATGAGTCGGAAGGATTTCGGACCGTAAAACCCCGCCGAAGGGGAAAGGCTGGCAACACCAGGAAGCTGCCGGGGGGCAACCCTAACCATTTATGTGGCAGCTCTGGTGATGATAGCGAGGACAGCGGTGGCCTGGGTCAGGGTGCGCCAGCGCTGGGTAAAGGTGGGAAGCGGCGGAAACCTACGGGTAAAAAAGCAAGCCGTGCCTCACCCCAGCATGGTACTAGTGGCTCTGGGCCAGCTAGCAAAGCTAGGGGGAAGATCTCTCCCATCATTTTGTGTGATGTGGAGGACTACTCCAAGGTGGCGAGGGCCATCCGGTCCAAGGTTCGCGGGCCTGTGGAGATGGTCAGGCAGCCGAGGGGCCGAGTGCGTCTTCAGTGCGGGTTGGATGAAGATTACCACGCCCTCCAGAGTTTCTTGCCGAGCTTGGGGATCCAGCATGGGTCCTACGATCTGGGACGGGAGTGACTGGTCAGGGTCGTGGTAAAGGGACTCCTGACACGGACAAACCCTGGCGACATCCAGGAAGAGCTGATTGAGATGGGCTTCCCCGTGAAACCATCACACAGATGTTCTCCCGATGGAAGCGGGATCAGAAGACCGGAGAAAGGCAGCGGTTGCTGAACTTCGTTGTCTCTCTGACGCCCAGGGAGCACACCGCAAGGCTGTACTCCATATTAGTTCGGGTCAGAAAGGGTGGAAAAGTACAAGTCTCCAGGTGGCCCGGTTCAATGCAAGAACTGTTTCCGGTTTGGGCATGTGCGGGGGGATTGCCGCGCTAACCCTAGGTGTTGGTTCTTTGGTGGTGGCCACGAGAGGGGCGGGTGACCGGAGGAGAAACAATCTCCACCAAAGTGCCTGCACTGCTCAGAAGCTCACTCCCCGGCGTGGTTGGACTGTCCCACGTACAGGTCCTTGTGGGTGGTAGGGAATGTGCGTGCCTCCAAGGCCGAAGAAGGGAGGACGGATGGGCTAAGTGAAGGCAAGAAGACATCGGGGCACGTTGCGGGACGGAGGATTACGGTGACTACTGCTCCAACACCAAAGGCACTGGTGCAATCTTTCGCCAGTGTTCTGTCAAAGAGAGATACCCCTCCAGGTCAGGCTGAGGCACCTGCCAAAGTCACCAAACCTGAACCGGTGGCATCCGGCTCTACCCTTTCGGTCGAGGGCCCACATGAGACCACTCCTCTCCCTATTCCAATTCCCATCTCCACCCCTGCCACCCAGCACCCTTCCAAATCTTTCCTTCCACTCCCAACTCCTACCATTGTTACCCCTGCCACCCCCACACCCGACCCGTTTCCCACACCCGAGGATGATACCGCAAAGCTCAAAAATTGCATTGAGATATTCAGGGGTATTCCGAGACTGGACCCATGGGACTTTTCATCGAGTCTCCTGAGGAAGGTCCAGGAGTCTCCGAGGAGTAACCGTGGCCACCTGGTCATGGAGCACATCATCCTATACCTGGTCTCTCATGGCAGTGCGACCGAATAGAGGACCACCAGTGCTGAAGGAGCTCACAGTCGCACTCTGGAACGCCAACGGAGTCGCGGGGAAAAAGGCTGAACTTGAAAGTTTCCTGGAAAAGCATCGTGTCGATGTAATGCTGTTGGGAGAAACCCACTTGCGCTCCGCAATGAGGTTCTCGTTAGCAGAGTTCATCTTTCATCGTGGTGACCGAGCAGGGGATGTGGGAAGGGGTGGGACGGCAGTCCTGGTCCGGAGGGGCCTTGACCATCACGTCATCTCACTTTTCCCCCTCCAACACATGGAAGCATCGGCTATCCAACTGGTGACCTCGACCGGCCTAGTGCGTCTCATTTCCATCTACTTCCCTCCCTACCGCCGGTTCGACCAGGCTACGGGGGCTCACATGGAGGTGCTTCAACGCTAAGCACCCTTCATGGGGCCCTAGGATTATGTGCGGTCGTGGCGGATTCTTACGCGACGTCATATATCTACACGGTCTGGTGGATTCCGGCCCTCCGAACCCTACCCACATCCCTTTCAATCCCGGCTGTCTCCCAGAAGTCCTAGAATCCGTTGTCTCCAGAGGGATCAGAAGGCGGTTGGTGCTGAAATCTCTAGCTGAGCTGGACTCGGATCACAACCCCGTTCTTGTGAACCTGGGACGCGTGGTGTCCTTCATAGACCCTCCCCCCAAAAACCCGACCTAAAGCGCACTGACTGTGACAGGTTTACGAATGTGTTGCGAGGGAGTTTGGGACCCACCCCTACCTTTCGAACATCAGCGGAGATCGATCATGGTGCGGAGTTCATAACTTCCACCATCAAGGGGTCGCTCGAATCTTCGACGCCTAGGAACCGCCCTAGGAGGGCGCCACAGGCTTCTTAGCTTGATTCTATCCTCAGGCACGTCCGGGAGGATAATCGGCTGAGGAAGGCCTGGCAAATCTCTAGGGACTCCGTAGACAAGGCCGACTGGAGCTGCAAAGTCCATGCGGTTCGGGAGATGATCCAAGAATACCTGAACAGTGTCTGGGAGGACAATATTGAGAGCCTGTGCGTGCACGACAGGGCCCTGTGGCAAATGACGAGGAACTTGATGCGGGTCTCCACACTAAGGCTGCCTATTGTGAGTCGCAAAGGGGTGGCCAACTCCGACCAGGAGAAGGCCGATGCTCTCGCTGAACACTTAGAGGCGCAATTTGTACCGACTGACAACCCGTCAGACCCGGTGCACGTTGCGCACGTGGCTCAGGTCATCGGTGCGGTCTCGTACAGACCCTTGGATAAAATTGAACCCATGGAGGTGATAGAAATGTTGCGGGCGATATCCGCTCTAAGATTAAATTAGGCCCCCGGACCCGACGGTATCAGTAACGTGGTTCTCAGAAAGCTGCCCTTTGATGTGATTAACTTCCTCGTGGAGTTATTCAACGCCGTCCTGTTCCTGAGTCACTTCCATAAGCTCTGGAAGCACGTCCTCTGCTTTCATAAGCCAGGTAAGGACCCGGCCCTAGCTTCGTCCTACCATTCGATCAGCTTGCTCGACTGCCTGGGCAAGTTGTTCGAGAGGCTACTACTGACGAGACTGACCCGACATGTTCACGAGGCAGTTATTTTGGTGGCTCGTGGAGCCGGTCACGAGGAACTTCAACACCAACAGGCTGACTGGTGCTGTCTTTCTCGACGTGGCAAAGGCCTTCGACCGTGTTTGGCACGAAGGTCTCCTTTTCAAACTACTCTCCCTGAACCTACCCTTCTACCTAGTTAAGGTTGTTCAATTTTATCTTTCCCACCGCACCTTATCCACTACCTTTGGGAACTCCACCTCCCAAGTCAGAAGCATCCAGGCTGGAGTGCCGCAGGGTTTCGTGGTGGGCCTGGTGCTCTTCAGTCTGTATGTGAATGATATTCCAAAATCCCCAGGCATCGAGTTGGCACTGTATACGGACGACACGGCTCTAGTAGCGGAGTCGTGGTGAAGGCAGCTGGTGGAGAGGCGATTCCAGACGCACCTGACGCAGTTGGAGGGGTGGATGACTACCTGGATAACGAGTATTAACGTGGAGAAGAGCACTGCAATGCTATTCACATGAAAAAGAAAGTACTACAGGCCGGCCCCACTCCGGCTGTTTGGAGAACAGATCAGATGGGCGGATAATTTTAGGTACCTGGGACTTACGCTGGACACCAAACTGACCTGGAGACGACACTGCAACGAGATACTCAACAAGGAGAGGTAAAGGCTGGGAATCTTAGGCCCACTGCTTAACAGGCGTAGCGCCCTGTCAACAAGGAACGGTCTGACGCTGTACAAGCAGCTGCTCAGACCGATCCATCGACTATGTTTGTCCCGCCTGGATCCACCTGGTGGACACGTATATAAGGAGGATGCAGGCATTCCAGAGCGTGTGTCTGAAGATTATTGTGGGCACACCTTGGTATGTCCGTAATGAGACTCTGCATCGCGACCTGGATATGCCCACCATCAAGGACCACTTCCGGGGACTGGCGCAGTCTTTCTACGCCAGACTTCCCTGTGCCACCAATCCTATTATCCAGGGGCTTGGGAACTACGTCATTGACCCTGGTGGGTGCCATCGACGTCCCAAAGCCCTGCTCGGATAAGCGAGATGTGACAACAGTAGTTTGGGAGGCTCTCACCCAGCCCCCCATAGAGTAGAGTCTCCGCACGTAACTCTAAAAAACACTCATTCGGTTTCTCCATTTCTTACCCCCCCCTTTCTCCCCTAATGTTACTAATAATATGTAATCTCTGTTTCTTTGTTTCAGAACTTCGCGAAACGCGACAACCCCGTTTTTAATTCTTGCGAACCACACGGTGTGACCAATTGGTCGGTACGTGTTGGAGCTTGCTCTCGTGCTCCCCTTCAGGGACCACCAGAGCATGCTATTTGACTTCGAACTTCAGACATACCATAACAATTAGTAAGACGCTAATAAGAATCTATTGTATAGTAATAGACCAATCAATCATTGTTTATTTAAGATTTAAAAGAAAATTAAATAATTTATGTTATGATACAATCCCGAAGTACCTAAAGGTATATATTCAGGTCTTGCAGCTAGATATTTAAAATAAAATAGACGATTTAAAAAAAAGTTTTACACATATAATAACATATCCCTTCAAAAATATTTGCATAGCTGTTTGAAGCATGCCTTGAAATATACAGTCTTTAATTTTAATAATTTTTTTTATTATTGTTACTATTCTGTTTAGTTTCCGGATAAAATAAACCAGTTAATGAGTTTAAATATAACCTAGGCCTAACTAAAACAATTTGTAAATCGTAATGTAAGCCACTATTATAGCTCAATTTTATTTTTATATTATTTTGATTTATATATATATATATTCCAACATATATATATATATATATATTCCAACATATGCTACACATTCTAAGGTCAGAATGATATAAAAGATTTGAATAAATGTACACAAACATTTTACTATTCTAATAAGTAAGAAAATATTCAAAAATTATCAATGCAATTATTATTTTCTCACGTTCATTAAATTATGTCTCTTTAACTGTAATCCTAACATCGTTACATTGTTTTTTCACTAATTATTTTTAATAAATATATATTTAAATTTTTCTCCAATTAAATATAGAAAACTTACATATTATTTTCACTCAATTCCAAAATATTCCTTGTTAAGTTAGGTATTAAACTGGTTAATATTATTATGGTGTTTCCATTTAAGGAAACAATCCGTAGACAACTTGAAGTGAGTTAGTAAAACTCACTACTATTCTCAACTTACAGCTTATGAAAATGTTCTCCTCTATGATAATTAATTTGATTTTAATCCAGTTTGGGCTGAAATTTAGCTAACATTCACATCGTGCGTAGTGACATGTGTTTACAGTTACAGTTTACAGGTATAGTAGTTCCGAGGTCCCACAAGCCCTTTTGGGTAAAAAAAACACTGTGCCATATATATTTGTTATTAATGTGCATATAAGAATACACTATGTTTGTACCTAAATATATTATTAATTTTGTCTCATCTTATCAGAATTGTTAGATAAACCCATTGGAATTTATTAGTTTCAATAATTTTGTTTAATAAAAACATTACTTCCGTTATTAAAGTGTATTTAAAGTTGTTTTTATTTATAGTAATGTACCAAGTACAGCGCTAAATCCACGATGACTTTTGTCTCGTCGTAATGGGATCGTTTGTTGGTAAAATGTCAACCCATTGTATTTGATTGTTTCAACTGCCCTTCAGTAAAAACCTTTGCTCGATCGTGCGTGGGTGTGAGTTTTTCTTGTTTTTATTCTCCCTTGTCCTCTTCTTTAGTTCCTTTTAGTCTAGTTTACAACAGTAGGATACACCCCCGTCCCCCACCCTTCCTTCATTACTTGGAAAGTGTAGTAGTGCCTTCCTCGAGAGATCCTAGAGCCCCAGTAATCTCCAACTGAGAGATCGTCTTCAGTATCTTCTTCCAATCCTCTTCTTCAAACTGGTTGCTTTTCAGTCCCAACACCGGCTCAACTTATAAAACTTTTGAAAACTTGTTCTTGGTCCTTAAGATTACTAACCCCCGGCACAAGAAACAATGAGATTTGTCGTATTTTTTTAAGTCTCCGCCGCTACTGTTGCGCTTCTTTATTGCAACCTCTTTGGGGTTATAATTGAATTGTCGATAATAATACTCCCTTCAAAGGCGTATGCGTTTATTTTTTATGTTCTTATTTTATCGGACATACCCAGTAGTGGAAAAATTGAACGTGAGTGAATATATTAACCAACATACTTATTGATATTCAGGAACATAAAAAAACAGAACTCCATTATGAAATGTTTGAAATAAATCTGGTTTTCTAAACGGCTGCATGTAGAGTTATACGTAGATATTTCAAGATTAACTTGCAAACAAATTCCATTTTATGAATACTTAAATTAAAAATAATGTTGATATTTTATGTAATGGTTTCAAGCTTGAAAATACACTTTGATTGTAACATCGAGTTGAACGACTACGGTGAACTAAAGTATAATTTCCATTTACGCAAAGTGATGTGGCACGAAGCAGAAAGCTATTTACTGTATGATTCCTGTTAATCAAAAACATAAAAATGAGATATTTATTCCAAAATGACGTTACTTGGGTAGATATTACCAAGAAAAAATCAAATCAAAAGCGACCGAGTTCAACGTGACGATTATAGTGGAAAGTAAATCGAACAACAAGACGATCTTGGTGTAAAAATAGCAAACCACATATTTTCATTTGTTAAAAAGCGACTGAGTCAAAAACAACGTTCCCAGTAAGAGCCAGTGAAATCCAACCAACCATAGATCACGAAATAATCTATGGTTGATTTCAACACAATGATCCTAGAGGAAAGACAACCAGCCTCTGAACATGAACTAAACAGCGATTAGTTTCAACATGATGGGCATAGCAGCAGAAAGACAACCAGTCTCTGACCATGAACTAAACAGCGATTAGTTTCAACATAATGGACCTAGCGGAAAGACAACTAAACAAAAATTGTAAATTGAAAATTTGTTAATCCAAACCTGACAATCCTAGCGAAAAGACAACCAATCAAGGACCATGAAAACAAAATATACAAAAAAATTTTATATGAAAATATTTCTTAGAAAAAATGTTGAAGTTTTCATTGGTAATTAATATACAATTTTCAACGGTTTAAAATTTAATTCTTTTTCCAATGTACTTAATGCATTCTCTCTTGATGGATTAGAATGCTTAGTAAAATTAGAATGCTTACAAGTTATATGATCATTTTTCATTTTTTTTAACCCAAGGATATTTCGCAAATTGATTTAAAAATTAAGAATTGAAAGAGAATTGATTAATAAATCAACAGCATTTGTCAATTATCTGCTTATTAGAAAAACATTTGATGATATCAAAATGGCAAGCTAAAATAATCTGCTAATTACAAGTGAACTGCCATTTTTACATGACAGTGTTATTTTCCCCCCTTATCTTATTGGTCAGCAATCGTCCAATTAATACTCTTATCATATTATCAAATGAACTCTTCATCCTTTTTCGTGCCCACAAATAGGCGCTTCCTGTGATAGACCACATCTCCACTCGAGGGAAGATCCTGATTGGCTGATTCAATGTTTGTGCTTGGCCAGGTTTCTTTCACGGATACACATATTTAGGTATGATAGGCTCTATTATATGTTTTAAATATATGTGTTGCTAATTACATAACACTCATGGGCTTCTTGGGTCTTATATGTATGTATCATTGTACAGTGTTTTCCATACTCTTGCCAGTCGTGTAGCCTTTTCGGAACTATGGCCTCCCCTAATGGCTCTTAAGGAAAAATAAAAAATCACAGTGATATTTCAAAGTGTAAACGGTCGTTCTAAAGATTTTATAAATCTTTAGTGATTAGCTAAACAAAGCCATGATAGAAGGAAATAAATATTTATAAGAGATCATGACATCACGTAAAAATGCGTTAATTTGTTTATCAGAACTACAAATAATCAATCAGATATGTTATAGGAATCAAATAGCCAAAACTATTATTATGCTTTTAGTGAGGATTACTCCATCTAGTTTGGATTTACTTGACAAATTATATTATTTTAAGATTTTGTAAACCCGATTTGGTTTCCGTATTGTATGAGGCGTCATTTTAGCAGTATACTATATTACCAATGACGGGGATTTCCAGGTTCAATACAGGTCAGGTATACTGAGGGTGATTTTAATAAATGGTTTTCCATCCTACTTCCCCGCAAATGTGAGTACACTTTCTCTAAATTCAACCTTCTTCATACCTAACTTATTAGAGTAATTAGTACATAGGCGTACAACCAGAATGAGTAGTAGGACGCGGTGCTAAAATATATGTTTTTTAAATTAATGATCAATATTTATTTTAATTATATATAAATCTATTTATAAAATATATAACCTTTAATCATATTTGTGAATTATCCTTTTAAATATTTTAAAATTTTACCCAAGCCTAGTTTGTGAACTAGATCTGAGCTAAATTTGTTAATTTAAGGTGACCTGGCGGTCTAGGGGTAAGGTGTCAGACTTCCATGCTGGTGGCTGGGATTCAATCCTCGGTACCGGCAAAGATTTATCTGACTACCAAACCCTTCCTTCACCTCTGACAAGACATCTTGTGAATGTGGGGAATGCCAGGCCTCCACCGTGGTTCGGATTCCACGTTAAACTGTAGGTCCTCCATTTCATCTCACAATCACCCTACCATTACACACTAGCGTAAGTGCGTATAACCCGAACGGGTAGTAAGACGCGGTGCTAATAATAATAATAATGTTAATTTAAAAATAAGTTTAAGCACTAAAAGGATAAAATATTAAATTTATCGAAATAAGTTAAATCATAATTATACTTCACAAATTTATCTTTTTATCTCTCTCGCTCTCTCTCTGTATATATATATATATATTTAATAAGATTCATATATATTTATATATATATATATATTTAATAAGATCCACACACACACATATATATATACATTATACAATTAACGTATCTATCCTCTCCAGTAGAAATATTATACTCGAGGATAAAACCAATTCACTTTTATTACGCTTTAAAGCCAAGTCTTCTTAAAATTGAAACTCTGTCTTCTAAGCGCTAACAATTCGCGGACGGCTTGCCGTAGAAGTTAACTATAATGTTCAACTTTCATCCTTATGGAGCATCCAATATTACGCTTCTTAACGACGCTTTAAGAATTACTTGATTCTTATTCTTAGACGAATCAAATCACATTAGCTTATTTTCTCAAGTTTTTCAATTTTCTACTTTTTTTTTATTTCCATAAGAACACATCACTTTGATAATAATGAAAACGGTTAGAGTTATTGAACTGGAAGAATTTGACTCGCTGCAGTAAACCATTGTCATTTAATTAAAGAAGGATGAAGATAATAGGCTGTTTTGACGCCATCTTATTTTGTATGGACTTATATACGTGTAGGAATTGAGCTGACAAAACACAAAGCAAGGGAAGCGAAATAAAGTCAACTGGATATCTAGACCAAGCTAACTTTATCCAGAATTATTTTTAAACACGCATTAGCTGTATATTTTAAACATCTGTACAAGATTTTGACCCTTTAATGACATGTTTTTAATATGAACACGACTTAAAAACTAGATAAACTTTGGAATACATATTACAACCAGCACACCACGCATATTGTGAATCATAAAGTTACAATTTCTACAATGATACTATTTTTAGATATTTCTAGTATCAAACCCGGAGTTCTAAGCTCTGTAGGGAGACAATCTACCAGATAAAATTTTGTACATTAATTTAGAATCATAGAAGATTGAAAAATTGAATATATTAAATTAATATTCAAGCATAATATATGCTTCGAATCACAATTGAACCCCAAAATAATTAAATACGGTTTAAATTAACTTATTCAACATCCGTATCGCTGGGATCACGGGATAGGATGGTAAACTTATCTAGTCTGGTTCACCAGTGAAGAGGAGGTTGGTATTCGAATCTTAACTGGATACACTCAGGGGTTAGTTTTTACGAAATATTTTCCCATTTCCCTGCCACCAGAATGTTGTTACATTTCCTATAAGCTATAACTTATTATATCTGACCCAATAGTAAAAATAAACGTGTTGATAAATCTGTTGGGTAGTATGGCTTGATTCACAAAAAACACAAGTTGTGTTCCTATCGATTTACCCTGTTTACCATCTGTGAACCCAATATGATGAATAGTATAAGATAGGGCAATAGTTTATTTTGTCAAGGTAAGACTACTACGTTTTATATTAACCTGAATGTATTCTTCGTCTAACCTGTAAGGTGTCAAGCCTACATTTCTTTATTCCCCCATGGTTTATCTTATATGATAGTGCCATATGGTAATCCGTCAATGTAAGAACGTTACCTTTAAGAATAAACGAAGTGTAGGCCTACGCACATCGATTGTTTGCTAATGAATATCGATACTTTTTTTTACATACGAGGGTAAACAATATACCACAAATAATATGTGAAAATAAAATAAAATTTTGGAAATATAGCTTAAGCAATACTTTTAAGGCTCATAATGATTTTTTTTTCAAACACATTGTAATATTTTCAGACGTTATTTTATTTCACAATAACTTAATACATTATAATAATTTGATTCCATTACTTTAACGGGAATAAATATTTGCGATGGATTTTCACAAATACACAATCACGAAAAATTAGTTTTATTGTATGTAATCAAATTTTCAACAATCCCTAAATGAGATTAAAAAGTAAATACATTTGTTTAAAAATAAATTCTGGATTGAGGAAAATTGGTCAAAGCTTGGACAATATTTAGAAGAATCAAACTAAAATGTTATTTGGAAAAACCTCACCTTAAGATTTAATCGTCTCTGATAAAATGTAATATATTATGGTTTCACAACATATTATTGACAAGTTCACTTGAAATTTCATAAACACCAATAACATTACGCTTAAATCAATGCACTTGTATCTATAATTATAACTATGATTATTACTACGAAACATATTTATACCCTTGCATTTGTAACCATCCATCGAGTCTACAACAAAAATATACAATTTGGCTGTCGTGGCGATTCCATGATCTAACATTTACACTCTCGTAACAAAGTCGTTATAAAAAATTTCCAAATTTATTATCTTTTGCTATACACGGCCGTCTTTAGAAAAGACGGTCATGAATTCACTCATATTAATATGAATACGATAAATTATTTAGTTATTACTTATTAGAAATATTACTTTATTGAATTATCATTTTGAACAAAATAAAAAGTATATTATCTTATTCATTTAAGACATGCCCCAATTAAGGCATCTGTTTGGCTAAAATAAGATAATAGTATTAAACTGCTAAACGTTGTTTCACAATAAACGTCTGGAAATTCTAACCAGGGCTATTTCGAAACTCAGTCAAAATGAAAAGAGCAGAATTAGTTTGGGAACTGGTCACAAGGGAGTGTTGGGGTGGAATGGAAAACCGCAGTTGTTTGGTCTGTACAAATTATCATCGCATACCATACCTACCATACCCGTGGAATGGCTATCTGCACAGCTCCCCTGTGCATATCTACTCTACTATAAGCACAATTTACATTTCAGGAAAGAATTTCATTAGTGGATGTTTTAAGGGTTTTTTTTGTTTGCTCTGCTAAAATGTACTATGTGTGAGGTTCTGTTTCATTGTGCTATGTCTACTCATAGTTTCTGACTAAAGAAGTCTCTAGACAGTCACTTTTAACAACAATAAAGCCTTCTTTGTCCGTTGTAAACACGGAAAAAGGAACATATTTTCGTATTTCATTGAGACCTACAAGGCGGAAAGAATGAGGTAATTTCATCGTTGGACGCAAATAGCTAATACCATTGACACACACACACACACACAAACAAACATATGTTAATAGCTTAAAGTTAAGGATGTATGAAGAGAGAAGTTTCAGTATTTTACGCATTTCTTGTAATAGGAAGAAAGGTATCGGTACAGTGATCGTGTCTAAAGAAAAGAGTCAATAATAGAGGTTTGTAGTAGATTAGATTGTCGATGATGAGTAGATCAAGGTTTGAATCTTGTTCGGGCCTACTGACAGTTTTTACGAAATGGTTTCCCAATCTCCTTTCATACAAATTCGGGTACACTTCCTCTGAACATTACCTTCCTAGTCCCTTAAGCCAGTAGCGTAATTATACATATCCGTATAACACAAATGGTTAGTAAGATGTAATGCTAAAAATAAATAAATAACGGAGCATATTGGTGTTGAGTGAATAAGCAGGGAAATTAATCCTAAAACAAAGTATCTAGAATTTTTTGTCTGCAAAAATGTTGATTTTTTTATAAATATTCTTATAAATATTTTACTCTTTTTATAACAATGAATACAACATTTACATTGTATTAGATTTTTACTTTCTCAATATTTTACAGGTAGAGAAAGTATTTTGATCGTCAAAAAAATATAAC
The DNA here is from genome assembly GCA_901482245.1 of Timema douglasi. Taxonomy (NCBI): domain Eukaryota; kingdom Metazoa; phylum Arthropoda; class Insecta; order Phasmatodea; family Timematidae; genus Timema; species Timema douglasi. Next base: position 122,831 of record CABEEJ010000258.1, read on the forward strand.
TCATGGTTTTGATTAATTTTTAAGTTTCATGACCTCTCGAATCTGAAAAAGTAGTTTTTTAATTTCCGTCTGTCTGTCTGTACCTCAGAGTAGAGCCTGAACTATTTTACCAATCTGGCTAGAACTTGGTATCAAAGGTTTTCAAAGGGCTGCACCGAGGAATATTCTGAATTGGATTTCTAGTCCTAAAATTAAGGGTAGTTTACTGAAGGATGAAAAGAGAAAAAATCAATTTTATCAAAAATTGCTCTAAAGATTTTTATTAAATATAATTTCTAAACATTCATTAATATTACAAACGAAATGGATACTCTCAATTATTCTGCAAAATTACTTTAAAGATCCCACTCAAATTCTTTAGTTCTCATTTTTACTTTCTCGCTTCCTTACAGGTAGAGAAAGTATTGTGATTGTCAAAAATTTAAACTCGAGATTTTGATGAATCTTGACGTTTCATGAGCCCCTAATCCAAAAAATATAGTTTTTGAAATTCCGTCAGTCTGTCTGTACCTCTAACTAGAGCCTAAACTATTTTACCTATCGGGATCAAACTTGGTATCTAGGGTTTTCATAGGGTTGCACCAAGGGATATTTGGAATTGGATATCAAACCCTAAAATCAAGGGTTGTTTACTGAAAGACAAAAAGATAAATAGTCAATTTTCTCACAATATGTTCTAACAATTTTCATTAAATTTCATTTCTAAACATTACTAAATATTTTAAACAAAATGGCTAATCTCAATATTTCTGAAAAATGATTTTAAGGGCTCCGGTCTGATGTGTAATTTATCTTTTTTTATATCACCTAAACTATTAGAGATAAGAAATTACTTATGCCTACAAATACGTAGGTATATTTATAATAAAAATATTTAATCGAAGCATATGTTTATAAAACTAATAATTTCAAGCTATATGCAAATATATATATTTTTTAACTTTTCGAAAACAATCGGTCGGGGGAAGAAAATAGAACCTGGAATGTTGATGGATGTCAACGTCTCAAGACCCCTCAGCCCTAAACTTAAAATAAAGAGAAGTTTAACAAAGGGTGATAATATAAAAAATCGATTTTCTCAAAATTAGCTCTAACGATTTTTATTAAAATTCGTATCAAAGCGTTGATTAAGATTTTAAATAAAATGGCTGTTTTCATTTTTCCATGAAAATGAATTTAGAGTACTTTATAGAAGCAGAAACTTCCATATCTCCGCAAACATTTGAGATATAAAATAACTTTTTATTGCAAAATTGTATTACTATTAAAAATAAAAAACCTTTATATGAAATATATTTTTATAAAACCAACAGTTTCTGAGATATTGGCGAATATATTAATAAAATGTCGTGATCTTTAGTTTTAAAGAGACACTACTTAAGATTTAACGCAATAATTCTACAATGCCATAGAGTAATTAAATATGAGTAAGTCTATCAAAAAGTGTATGTTGTTAGCCTTAAACCTCTTAGGGTTAATGTTTGCACAAAAATGATCTATATCCATTTTAGACTCAATAGTCAATATTTAAATTTTTTATTGGTTAAAATTTATAATTGAGGAATTTAATAGAAATGAGATGGCATGAAGATTTGCAACACCTAATAAAATGACGAAAATGTTAAACAGAAGTTGAAATTTTAATACGAAGTGTTAACCCTTGTGGACCCAACATTGATCTTTTATTTTATTGGTACAAACATGCATTTGAGGACATTAATACTTTAAATAAAAATTATAAAATTTTAATCTGGAACTCAAAAAATATTTTACATAGGTATAGTGCAATTTATGCATAGGTTTGCTATTGTATATTATTTTATTTAACATATATTACGAGTTTTAATAAATATCCCCATTTTTAATCAATATAGCGAGAAAGTCCGTTCTGAGTTCCGTACCATTTATTTCTTTAATCTCCTAGGGGAAATTTTTGTACAGAAACGATTTATCTCTATCATTTTAGACTAAACAGTAAATATTTTCCTTTTTTATTGGTTTAAATTTATAATGTGTAATTTAATAAAAAATGCGATAACCATAAGTTGTGCAACCTCTTTTAAAATGTCGAAAATGCTAACCGGAAGTCGATATTTGAATACGAAGTATTGACCCTTGTGTACCTAACTTAGATCTTTTATTTGTGGTCCAAAAATTCTAAGGAAAACTTTAATCTTTTTAAATTAAATCATAAAATTTAAATTCGGGAGTAAAAAAATGTTTAATTTGATTATAAATAAATTTTGCTCTGATATGCTTGTTTATATTATTTCGTTTCACATATATTACGAGCTTTGACTAAATATATCCATTTTTAAATAATGGGTTAGAATATTCGTGAGTAGCGCCATCTCACTTATTTACTCTTTCTTATATTATAGATTATCCCTAAAAGTAATAATAATAGTAATAATAATAATAATAATTATTATTATTATTATGTGCTCACATAAATGTAATATAGGACCCAACAATTTGTTTAGCTCATTTACGAATGAAATTGCAGAAACCTTTAATAATGCCACCTAATAGTTTCTTCTTTCTTTCGATACAGGGATGTAAGTTATTACATAAGTAAAGTATCGAAACACCATTACCGAGAAAAATCGCACTCGTTTCGAATGTAAAATATCGATACCATCGAATTACTATCGAAACATCTTCCTAATCCCTTCTTTCAATAACTACTAACATCACAACTTCTAAAAACTACATGGCGTCAGCCTGACGTCGAGCAATACTAACAAGCAGCTGCGGTATCTGTTGGAGAAGATAGTGCCAGCTTCTACGGATACCATATGTCATCTTCTAAGCATAATGAACCATTCAGCCATTAATCTCAGTTTTAGACCAGAGCCACTAGGTTTCCATTCAAGTAGTTACTCATTTGTCCCCACAAGCCCGAGTCTGAGCCCGTTCCACATCCACTGCGTCACAGAAAATATTAAAGTGACGTGAAGTGAGCCCGGGACATATGTATTCGTAGCCAGGAGCTCTTAATTTTAGACCACAGAGGTCACAAATACCAGCAACACTGTATTTGATACAAAACTATTTTTGAGAAACTGATTTAGCTATTTAAATTAATAATATTGAAATATATATTTTTAGATTTTTCATACTTGAGATATGCACCGTTTCTTTTCCTATCACGTAGAAAAAAGAAACGATTGCTTGTACATAATTAACTTAGCTAAAATTGATAAAGGATTGGGAAGGATAAGGCATCACAGAACTATATAAGATTAACTAATAAGTTTATTAAAACAATCATATAATAAGAAATAGAATTACATATGATAGACAAGATTTCAAATTAAATACTTAAAGATAACTATGTTCTGTTATCGAGCTAGAGAACATTATGTTGGGCGACTAGGTATTAATACTATGTAAACAAGAAACCGACAGAGGTTATATAGAACTTTTGGTTAGTTTAATAACTCTAGAAATAGAGATACTCGCTCTTACTCTAACGAAGACGTGTCTGTTGCAACACTGCAGCGGTAAAAAGTGGAGTTAAGTTTCAGAGAATATATTGAAAAACAATATAGCTGAATTGATACTGGATACCAGAGAGGTATAATAATGAAGAATAGTGATATAATAGGAAATAGAAACATTGTATCAAATCCTATATTTTTAAAGTTACTAAGAAGAATACTATTTAAGATAGTAAGCTAGTATTAACCCTCTGGAGAGCTACCAAAATAAACAATGATTAATATCCTATAAGAGGAGCTTCCATTTAACAAACAAAAGATGGCTAACAATCAGGCATCTACACGGATTTTTACTATGGCTGGTCATTACTCAATAGTAAATTAATTCATTTACCCATAACAAGGGCTTACAGAATCTAGTAAAATCTATCTTTGAATACTTAGATAGATATGACGCCTGAAGGGGCCAAAAGAAAGCATTATGCTCACGGGCCACTACTTCAAACTAGTAGTGCTCCCACAGGTAGCACACAAAAAGGGTGCACTCAAGACTGCAAATAGTCGCTGACCTAGCTAGGTCCTAGACGAACGTGTTCGACAATATGATTGTAGTCATAAAGATATTCTAAACATGATCATGACGTTTAGGGTGTCATAAAAATATAACGTTGTCTTAAGGACTTAGAAAAGAAAACCAAATCCATGGACTTTTTATACTAAATCACCTGGTTCTTCACATATGTAGAGCATAGAGCCCTCGTATTTAAACTATGCCTTATGGGCATAGGGAAATAATCGTCAAATTGTCTGACCCAAGAAACTATGTCTGATGAACCTAGAAATATAATCAGTTATTATGACTAAGTAAAATATGTCTGATGGACATAGAAAATAACGTCAGACCTTCTGACTAAGTATACTATGTCTGATGGACATAGAAAATAACGCCACACCTTCTGACTAAGTAAACTATGTCTGATGGACATATAAAATAACGTCATACCTTCTGACTAAGTAAACTATGTCTGATATACATAGAAATAATGTTAGCCATTCTGACTAAAGTAACCATGTTTGAGGGACATAAAAAATAATGTTAGACACCATGACAATAAAGCTTGTGTCAGATGGACACAGAAAATAAAACAAAACATTCTAATACATAAATCTATGTCTGAGGGACATAGAGCAACGACAGACATTCTGACATGATACTCAAAGTCTCAGAAGAGGCTTCCTCGGTGACGTGGTGGGGAGACCGACGCCTTACACATCGTGGCCACCAGTAGTCTTCAGTGCTGATGTTTAGTGCAGTAGTTCTTCCTCCGGCAATTTATTACAATGGAATGCAATAGGAAACATGTTTCTCTTTGTTACTTAGCATTAATAAAATCTATTATTATTATTAATTAACATTCCAAGATAACAGATGAATTGATTATTTTCCCCCTCAGTAACTGATTGCGATCCAACATAAAAATTTGAGTCCCAGGGAACTCATTATATAGCTACAGAATGGGCTTGGAAAATTAATATATTAATATTTAGCACCGCGTCTTACTACCCGTTCGGGTTATACGCTTTAAGTACTAATTACTCTAATGGATTAGGAATTGGGAAGGTTGAATTAGAGGAAGTGAACCCGCATTTGCGTGGAGGGAGAGTGGAAAACCACTTAGGAAAAACCACCCCCATTTCACCCGACCGAGATTCGAACCTCGATCTCCCGGCCCTCAGCAGTCGAGCTCAACACGACTGGCGCGTTATCCAACTACACCACAGAGGCAGGTTCGGAAAATTAAATACATCATGAGATCTAAGGGGGGAAGAGTTGCGAAATAACTCCACTTGCTCACTAACATTGCTTGGACGTGTGGTGAGCAGAGAAAAACATATTTCTTTTCTTCAACGTGTGCCCTTCGAACAAGAGGTGACAATGCTTGCGATCCCGAGACGGTCCACTGGAGCAATTTTCCTCGACGCTTGGGCGTTTCCCGGCAACATCAATTCAGTGTGAGTCGCTACTTGCTACATCCCATTGGAATAGATTAGTATATGTTATCTTGTTTTAATTGTCTTTATGGAATTCTTGATGGTATATGTTATATTATACAAATGATATACTCCAGATACACAATTTAAAATACGGAAGAAGTTAAGAGACAGAGTAGATAGGAACAGTTAATTTAAACCTGTTCACGGGGATTTAAATAGTAATTCATCATTAGTAAAAAATGTTGTAAGCACAATAATATTATTTTTGGAATGGTAGGAAATTTAATAGGCTAGTGGTTAAAAATATTTATTTGTCAAATAATATAATTTTTTATATTTTTTATACACGTTACAAAAATATATTGAATTTAGAAATAGGAAGAATAAGATATTTGGTCAATTTTATAGGGTTGTAGAATTATAAATGTACTCAAATAAATCACCAAAAAACGTAAATATTTAAAGGAATGGAAAGGTCCCGACATTACATTTTAGCTCACAGTAAAATGTTATGTTTGTTTATTAATAAGAAATCAAGATTACCTTACTTGGTTCCATTATGGTCATTGGTCAAGCTTATAAGAGAATATCATAGTATATTCGGTGATAATAAACTGGCTACTAGTATAAAGCTGAAAGTAGGCCTGTCCAGAAAAGAAAACCAACTTCACGAGGATCTGTAAGACTGATATGTGGAAGGAAGTTATAGGGATTGCCCCATATAACAAGAAATATCAAAGAATGCAAAATTTCAAAATGAGGCTCCATAAATTGAAGGGTGGGGCTAGCAATAATTAATTATTCTTTTTAGATGAGGCAGAAAATTAACATTTGCCAGGAATTGTCCCTAAAGTTTGGGTTCAAATGGGTATCTGGAATAGTTATTCATAATAAATAATAATACTTTTTATTTTTAAAAATCACAAATTATTTTAGGGTAGTTTACATTTAATTCATTTTTGAAAGTTTGAAATTTGCTGAAACAATTTAAATAATTTGGTTTATAGTTCACAAATAAAGAGGGTTTACTTTCATTAACAAGGTGATGTGTTTGTTTTTATGATTAAAACTTATTTAAGGGTAGTTAACTGAAAATCTTCTTCAAAGCCTTAAAAACAACATGGAAACGTTTGTGCGATTATGTCGTACCATTAATTTTATCTTTCTCACATAAAAAGAAAGTATTGTAACCACGAACAAAATTTATCTTAAATTTATTATGAATATTTAAGATTTATATAACTCTGAACCAAAAAATGTAGATTTTATAATTCTCTATGACCTCATGTATGTCTGCTTATCCATGGCCACAGATGTGAACCGCTTTGATGGAATTTTTTTCAAACTTGATATTTATGTATTATATTTTGTTTTATTCATTTCTACGATAGATTTATTATAATACTAACAAACCTAACAAAACCTAACCTTCAATTGATAATCGCACGGAGAACTAGGCTTTGTTTGCATGAAAGTATATCTATATAAATTATCACGTAAAAGTATATAAAGTAAGAGTGAATTAAATAAATTATATTTTAATAAATGAATTATAAAATTATATACGAAAAGGCCCCGTACATTTGGCTATAGCTTCAATAATGGGGATTTGGCAGATATATACCAATGTCCAAATTTTGACCTTCTAACTAATTAATAGTAATTGTTTACCGTTCTTCACCTCCAATTCTAATATATAGAGGCCACAATAGCCTAAAAGATGGTGAACCGAAACTATAAGGAAATTAACATAACAAAAATAGGAACAATTGCAAGTTTAGGTAAAATTTGAATTATTTATTCAAGGCAAAACAACAGGGGTAAATAATTGATACATGGCCTCACAAAGCAAAATGAAGAGTGTTTAAAAACATATACTACGTGAGATACTGCTCTTGCGCAGTACATTTGAAAATATATTTTACAATTTCAAAGAAAGTTAATCAATTATAAGAATTAGTCTGTAAGAGACATAATAATTAAAAAAAAAAGTTAGTATACTATAATAATAAAGAGCTTAAGGAGCCTCTTTTAAACGGTTAAGAACGCACATGAATCAATATTTCAATTCAGACCAAACAAATTTAAATTTTAAGATCAAATTTAAATTCAAATATCAATTCTGTTATTTAAAAATCACAAAAATGTTTGACTTCCCGATATAACTCAGACTTCTGTGGGATTATTACTTCCACCACCTTTGTAGTAATCGAGAATATTCCAACATGTTAACAGTTAACATTATAAGAGAAAACAAAGTAATATTGCAATAGAATACAGATAATTTCTCATTAAACAAATCGGTAAATGTTAAAGTTTTATTATAAGCCAACAGAAATGAACTAAATTAATAATTTATATAAAGAAAATACGTATAAATTATTACCTATAAATGTAACACTATCAATTTTTAAATTTCAAACCATTATTGGTAACAACAAGTGCAATAACAATTTATATTTTAACTATATATTCCAAGCTAGAAAAAGAATCATAAGGTGGCTACCTATTTAACATCTCTAAGAATTACAGAGAGACTAGCGCCCAAGAGGAAAAACTAAACATTAAGTGCTCCATAAAACAATTTTACTAAAAAATAAATCTTTTAGTGAGAAATCACTAAGCCTACATTGAACGATTATAATCTCATAATTAACAAAGATTTCAAACACTGAAATCCGTTAAAGTTCGTTTAGATTTTAAATGTTTAGTAAAGTATGTAGATTTTATATATTTCCATCCTGGAGCAGTTATGTCTAAGTCCAGACCAGGACATCTAGGGGAAGTGTCGGATGAAATAGTCCATACAAGGACTTCTCGTGGAAGTGTCGGATATAATAGTCAACTTTTCTATCTGAACGCCAGCTATATATAGGTCTATTTGATGGGTAAGGAGGTGGTAGATTTTCATATTAAAAATACAAGGCCACATCGCAAACACGTGCTAACAGCATGACTCTCTTGTTATCAGCTGCCTAACTTGGAACGAGCCTAAGTCACGTAGGCCGGACATCTGTTTAGTTGCAGGTAAGCTTGGCACTTTTTCAAGTCTCGTAGGCCAGATATCAGGTTAGTTGCAGTTAAAACTTGGCACGTTCCCATGTCACGTAGGCTTGAAACTTGGCGGGTAGGCAGTTAAAGATTGTGAGTAGTCCATTTGTCAGACGGTAGGGCCAATCAGCGCATTTCTGGGTCTCTCTATTGAAATATCTTGTTGAACAATCGTCCATCGCTTGACTGCCTTCCTTTAATCATTATTTTCGGTGTGAACAGGTTGGTCATGGGACTCATGCTAAGCCAGATGATACAATGAGTGAGTAAAACACATATTGTATACATAGTAAGTTTTGTAAATCTATGGAATTGCAGTATGTATATGAGTATTGGATTATTTTGGGCGGGTATAACTCATGTAGCATTAGCTATTATTGCTAATGTTACAATTGAGAGCACCAATTTAACTGGGCAAGCCCTCCTCCCACCCCCATCTCAAAATAAAGAGGAAGCTAGGGTCTACATGTACCAGATCGGCTGTCGGTAAGAGATATACTACATGCTCTTAAAATTATTGCATGAACTAGCTTTTAGTCCAATTTTATTATTGATAGTCAGGTTTAATTACATAGGCCCTGCATAATATTTATTTAGCCGGAGAGAATAACTATACTGCTTATTTTGAAGTATTATTTATTTGCTGGTATTATTGAAAACGTCTGATTACTTTAAAAAAAAATCTACTGAATAATATAGTTACCTTTTTCCTGCTTAGCCTTACAGTATACTGTGTTCAAAATAATGTAACAATGGATATCTCTTCCTAAAATACTCAATACCGCCTCATTTACCTGTACATATTCATTATTTTGCGGAAAGAGAATGGGTCATTTGGAATAACAATTGGGCTCAGAATATTTCCAAATATTTCGTGAGCTACCGAGCCGTGTGTCCATATTTACTCTGGTACTTCAATTATATTTCCTTTCAAGCCGTATATGTTTTAATTTTCTATCACTTAATTGCATTGTAACGGAGATTACTGTCAATTTCTCATATGTCAGTGTTTAACTTGGTAATTTTAAACTACTTCCAGAGCTGAAAGTTTGTATTACTTGTCTGAACGATTGCTGTCCTATGGTTAACATACAATGGTAGCTGAAAGTTTGTATTACTTGTCTGAACGATTGCTGTCCTATGGTTAACATACAATGGTACCCAGTTATCCTTTTTATAAAATATTGTATAGATACGCCATTTGAGAATGTGACCTTTGAAAATTAGCTATTATTTGGAAAAATCTAGCAAGTAAGGTTGGTGTACCAAATATTTAATCTTTACTAACAATATATCGATCGATTATTGAAAAAAAATATTAAATCTAAGCAGTATATCTGAAGTCACTACTCAACAGTAAAAATGTCCAACCAAATGGTAGATTATTATCAATTAAAGCTTAATCTTGTAATGATATTTATTTGGATTAATCTAAACTATGTAAAAAGTCATGGATGAAGGTAATTTTTCTTTAAAGCAATATAGGTAGAGTATCCTTTTAAGATTAATCCATGAAGAAACATGCGATTCACAGAAAATATGTGAAAAGGACTTCACCCCTAAAATATATTTTTTTATACCTTCTTTCCTGGTAAAAGAGTAACTGCGTTGCTTCCTGTTAAAGGGAACAAGTTCATCGTATTTGGCAGAACACGCCATTTCTTTATACAAATAAGAAGCTAGCCCTCACAAAACGTGTCGCCAGGACTCTGTCTATTGGTTAGTTTTTACATTGTTGACCAAGGGAGAAAATGCAAGGGATATGTCATATATAAACCATTGTACGTATGTTTATGGTATTGCAATCGACGACACGACGACGACGACGACGACGAGGAGGAGGACGATCTCCGGGACCTCGCTCACGCACGAGTCAGTCACAGTCAAACACATTATAATATAAGTCACTTCAATATCACAAGTGTGCAGTGATAAGAAACATTTAACTGAAATATGTGCAAATAATTTACTGGTGTAATATAAATAAACCGTGTGTGAAATAACAGCCAACAACATTTCTCTTTCTTTAATAATATTAATACCGATTTAATTAGTGCTCGAACACGGGGCTATAGACAGCTGATTGAACGGTATCTTTTCCGTACAGTGATGATAGGCGCTCGATCACGGAGCTTAAGACAGCCTAAAATCATCACAGCAATAACAGGGAATTAATCCGCAGTGGATCAATTGACACCCAAAGTAGGGTGATTGATCACATATTATTACAATTGACGCCCAAAGCGCGGCGCATTTATTCCGTATCATTACAATCTACAATAAATGATTGACTGCATTTATTGCAAGGTTTAAAACCATGCTGATTCATTCCATATTGGCAGTTGGACCTTTTATAACGGCTTCATAATTCAATGTCATCCTAAAGAAAGTACTGGTTCTAAATTTAACGTCAAATACACGCTGCTGCAAACTTTTTCTTCTTTGTTCATGTCAAACACATCTTGGGTGATTTCTGAAAAGTGAAGTGGAGGCATCCTCTAGCTATAGATTTCCCACGCTTTGCCTTGTAGGATCAGTATTTTCTGTGCATCTTGAAAAGCAAAATTTTCAACATAAAAACATCAGGGAATGATACTATGGCATTTACCGGCAAATTCCCCAGGGAAGATATCAAATAAATTTCTCACAACTTCTTAGACTCAGTCAATGATCCAACTACACAAGTAAAGTCAAAGAGCTGATTGAGAGGATAAGACGTTTTTACTGAAATAGATTATTTATGTTTATGTATCCTCCGACACTCTTTCATTTTCAAGATGACTTTTAATTAGAGAAGTCGTTGATTTGCGTGAATACATGTGTAATCTCAAACTAAATGATTAGGCTGAACTTTCGGTGTGCAATTTCTATTTGTCAAAGATACACTTTATTTATTTACTAATATTAATACACAGCAAATAACAAATCTAGAAATAAATTGTACAACACAATCGTACAAACTTTCTCATTTTGTATATTTATTATAGCTAGGAATAAAAATTTAAAAATACTTTTTGAGTAAACTACCCTTAAGTAAGCTTTTTTCATAAAAGCAAACACGCCATATTGTTATTCACAATCAACACTCTTTAGATATAATGTTTAAGTAAAATGGTTCAAATATCTCAAACAAATTTTCAAAAACGGGTTGGTTCGTATATTTTCCCAAGACCACTTTTAATTTGTAAAAATAAAAACTTATCTTTATTTATTAAGAAAAACTGATCAAAAGTCCATTTTTAGCTTAACTTTAAAGCAAATATTGATTTTTTTTTATTATTTACAATGTTTCTAAAGTAAACCACCCATAAATTATTTGTCTTAGAAAAATAAGCACCCATTGCTATTAATAATGTAAAATAATCCTCCGATGCCAATCTTGAACAAAATAGATCGAACTATTTCATTCATCAATAAACTATTATAATTTATCTATGGAAGCAAATATTTATTATGAAGTATAAAGTAACAAATTTAACAGATATGAAACAAATTGCAAAGGAAATTTTTTTATTATTTAAATTAAAAATAAACAGTCATAAGTAAACTACTCTCGAACAAATTTCCCTTCATAGATACAAGTAAAAACTCTTGTTTTACATGTTAAACACGCCGAATAAATACATTTAAAACAAAATCATTAGAGGCATTTAAAAAAATCGAGTTTTCAAGAATAGTCTATTTGTAAACTGCCTTATTACAAATTTTTACCAAAAGAAAAAGGATATAGTGTTACTTGAGAGGTCAACTACAGCTTAAATATCTATTTAAAACAAAATTGTTAATTCCATTAAATAACTTAACCAAAAATATAATTCTTCAGTAAACTACCCATAATTTGAGGGCTTAGGTCATAATAAAAAAAAGTCCTGAAGTATTGCCATACAACATCAATATATAAAGTGTGAACAAAATCCATCATACTTCTTCGGATCTGGGGATAAGGACAGACCGACATGGGGACAGACAGAATTGTAAAATCCACATATTTGTGTTTAGACACATTAAAACTTAAAGCTTAGCTATGAAATCGAAGTATAAAATCTTCACGATCACGATACTTTCTCTCAATTTTATAAAGTAGAAAAAATAGGTCACTGTATTATATAATATGACATCTAAAATTGAATTTGAGATTGAAATCTCTAGTATAGTTTTTCCTTGCCATTGAAGGACAACTAACAAATCAAAGAATTATAATTATAGCCCAATCATTTTAAAAAAAATTGAGTGATTATTATTTTATGTAAGTCAGTGCGAACCTTCAAAATTTGGAGTTTTATTTGTAATCTGGAATTTTAATATGGGAAGATTTGAATTCGATTCAAAAGTTTGAATCTAAATTCTAAAATCTAGATTCTGAATCGATGGACTTAGCTCAAAATTCACATCTATATTTCATACCAACTTAACACATTATTATAATCACGCCAGAAACGAGTTGCATGTTAGAGTATTTAGAGTCATTAATTTGAGTTCCAAGTCGTAAAGGAATGGTGTGGGAGACGGTAATTGTTTGTGACTGTGAATATCTTGTATTTAATAAAAGTAAATAGGCCCACCCATTTAATAGATATGAATCAACGTTTAAACTAAGATTACAAAGATGGTATGATCTTTATTTTATCTTTCATCTTTTAAGATTAGTTTTTTTATTAATTTTTTTAATAACTTAAAATTTGTCTAAAATAATAATACAATTTTTTTTAAAAATATTTTATTATAGATTAGATTTGAAAACACAACATAGGAGGATGTTTGAAACAGATTCGATTTGAAACATTATTATAGTAAGCCTCGGAAAATTTATCCGATTCAGATGTGAGCCTATTTTAAAAAATAAAATATTTGACCCGGTTTTTTTAAAGCATGGAGTTCGACTTGGTTTTGCTTCGATAAAATAAATTTAGCCTAAGATTTGACACAGAATTTTCTTTAGGCATCATATTTGATTCGGACTCAAATCATTCTTTTTTCTTTAAGTAATGAGGTTCAATTCAGATTCAATTCGACTAAGCTATCCAAAATTTTATATAAGTTTTCAAGTTTGAAATTTTAGCGCAACTTTTGATTGCTCCCCCATCCAATTTACCAAATTTCAACATTCTAGCTCATTGAGAAAATCTAAAAAAATACACTTGAGTCTAGAAGGAAAGCATACACACACCATTAGACTTTTATTAACATATACTAAATTTTAGGCCTGTCTATGACAATCTCCAGTGAGCGAGATCAGGTTTCTTTCAGGGAGAAGGTCGAGTTCCTTCTGTTGGTGG